>PVJI01000101.1:0-389815 GCA_004026765.1 Micronycteris hirsuta | reverse complement strand
GGGGTGAGTTCCTCCGGGCAAACTGCCTCTCACTCCGCTCCTCTGCTCGGTTCTGCCCCGCTTACCGGCCTGGATGTACGTCCTCCCCAACTTCCTGGGTGTCGGACTTCCCTTCAGTTCGATTCTGTCCGTTCTGGTTGTTTATTTTTCGCTATTGAGTTCGTTGTTTAAACTCTCTGGTTGTGAGCGGCGGTGCAGTACGTTCACCTACACCGCCATCTTGGCGGAAGTTCTTGGGATTAACATTTTAGTGAAATGATTCCCATTTATATCCCATGGGGGTTTCATTTAAAATTATGGAATTGTGGGAAGAGGATCCAAGGAAGTAGTTCTTTTGTTCCACTAAACCACACCTATGCCAACTGGCTAAGTCAGACCTGCGGGCTGTCATGAGCTCGTAGAGTGCCCCTGTGTGAACTGGAAAAGGGGTTCCGTCCTTCGCGCTTCTTCAGCCATCTTCAGAGCACCCAGTTTAGTAGATGGGGAGCAGGATCAATTTCAGCCACCCCTTAGTCCCTTCCTTAGCCAGTAACCCACACAACTATGTGGAGCAGCCTTAAACAAAATCAAGGATTTCTAAAGCAGCATCAAGAATATATCTTTTTGAGTCTTTGCTTGGCAATTCATTTTCATGTTTAGCAATTAACATTATCAAGTCTTTTCAATAGTTGATCAACTACCTTGACAAACTAGGTCACTTACCTCTATGTACAAATAACGCTTCTAATTTTGTTTTACAAGAAACCCACTGCTGGTCTCATTTGTGAAAAAGAGATGCCCGGTTATAGCAATAATCATTGAAATTTTCCTCAAGGAAAGCATTGATTCAGGACTTGCAATGATTTCATCATTGACCCAGTGGCCCTGGGAGCACAAAGCCTCAGATAAGAGCAGAGCTTATGTGGCAATTCAATTTCTGTCAGGTAGAATTATACCATAAACCCCAAACACAATAATGGTTAGATCCACTGAATTAACATTGTGACAGTAAGTGCAATTTGCTCTGCCAGTCTAGGATTCAAATGTGATTGATTTTAAATTTTAAAAAATCTTTAAAATTAGATTTTAGTATTAAATTCTATAGTTCTCTGAAAGAAAAATGGGGAAATATATTTAAAATATTTTCAGCAGGTTTAGATGTCATTGAGTATATAATGGGTATATTTTTCTTTCTTCCAAATCATTAGGAATCTCTAAAGCCTTTTTTCTTAAGCAGGGGAGAAAGAAACAGAATCAGGAAAGGAAGTGACCTTTAATTTAAGAAGGCTAGAATTACCATATCATGTGGTATATTAAACTTGCAAAAATGCAAAGTCCTCATCTGGCTTGCTTTTGGGAACTAAGTAATCTATAAGTTTGACATTATTTGTATAAAATATATTAAAACAAAAAAGTAAGCTGAATTGTTATTAAATTTGTGCAAACGCAGTCTCTAAGTTATAACAGTACAGCATTATTATGCAAATTAGAACTAATTTTACAATATCCCTATTTAATTGTTTACAGTGCAGTGGAATTATGGCACTGTTAAGCAGGACAGAATGTTGTGTGAAAGAGTGTGTTTTTAATTTGAAAGATACTTACTTCTTTGATTTTTTTTTAGTTATAGTAAGCATGGGAAAGGGATTTAGTATGGAGAAAACAAGGGCAGATGTCTCCTGCATTGTGTCCTCAATGACTTAGCTAATTAATATTTTCCTGTGCTTCAGACTCAGAGTTGGAGATAGACTCTCTTCAGAGGTGCGCAAGTTTCCTCTTTTCAGCCTTTATGAGCTGTCAGAACTGTCTACAAAGATTTACTCCAAGGAATATTTGTAAGAGATTTGTTTTGAAACGAAGGGCTACTTGAGTGTAAGGCTTCTAAGTGGTCCTAAGCCTCCAGCTGTGTTCCTTAGCCAAAGGGAAGGCTGCTGTGATGTGACAGCACAGAATTAAGTTTGAAATGGCACTTAAGGAGAGGTTTGGAGAAGACAAGACCACTCTCCATCCAGTGGAAAAATCACATTGAATAAACAGTTTTAGTAAGAGGTCAATGAATGCTGCCTTCATCTTCATCTTCTTAGGTAGGCAAATACCGGTATCTGGGATTTGTTTGTGGAGGGCACTCTCTTCCTGTTCCCCTTACAATCCTACTGTACCCTTCGTGTTACTCAGCAATTTCGTGTAAGTTAAACTGTCAGCATATGAGAATCCTTTCTGCCAATGAGATGATTTTTTTTCTCTCTCTAGAAAGCCCTGCCAAGTTTATGAGCCAAGATATAGCTGAATTATAATGGCTGGAACTTCAAAGAGAAAGGAGAATGAAAGATATTAAAATATTTTTAAAAAAATCCTTGACTCTTAAAATCAGCAGGAGTTGATAGATATGAGAATAACGTAGTAAATTTTACGGATGGCACCAGGAAGGGGCTGAATATCTGGTGATAAGAAGGTGCCCCCAGGTGGAGCCTTTTTGCCTATCCTCCATCTGGGAATATGACCATCAAAATCAAAGGAGAAATGTGTCACATGAACAGAATTGCATTGTTTTTCTCTGGGCTTAGCACAATTGTCCTGCTGACATGATTCGTGATTTTCTTCTGTTTTGGAAACTTATTCCAAAAATCTCAATACAAAGTCTCTTGATCAGTTCTCTATTTATAAAATGAGCCAGTTTATTAATAATGTTTTTAGTTGTTTATTTGGTATAGTCTCCAGGACACCTATAAGTACTTATTATTTTTACTCTACGGCCTTCTCTCTCTGCCTGTGTCCTCTTTGCAAAGCGTGCTATAGACATGTTGAGGTGCATATAGACCTCAAACTCAACAATGTTGCCTCTTCCGAGAGACTCTGCACCTCAACAGACATCAACAATTAAGACTAACAAGACCCTTTGCCTTCTAAATTTAGACATTAGTGAGTACTTTACTAGAGATATTAATTAGGAATTGTGTTTGACTACTAGTAACGGAGACTAGAAATCATATGGCTTAATTTCTCTCACATAAAGGAAGTCCAGTGATAGGCAGTCCAGGGCTTACGGTGCTCCATAGTCATCAGGGACGCAATGCCTTTCATTTTTCTGCCTCCTTATACTGAAAGTATAGCTTTTATCCTCAAATTCACCCTGTGCCGTCATTATGTCCACATCCAGGCAGGAAAGAGAACAGGGGAGGGTGTGGTGATGTGATTATTATGGTTTATAAAAAGAAATATATATATATGTGTATATATATATTTGATCTTCATCCCCTTTTGTAACAGAGCTCCTAAAACCGTTGGGCTGGTTGACAGGAGAACCAACCAGGTAAGTAGAGAGTTGGAAGTCTTATCACAACTCCATCCACTTCCTCCAGGGAGGGGTGGTGTTCTAGAAGTTGAGTCAAATGCCAATGGCCAATGATTTAATCAATTGTGACTAAATGATGGAAATCACCATAAAACCCCAAAAGGTCAGGAATCGAAGAGCTTCTGGGTTGGTGAATACTTGGTGATTTGGGGAGAGTGGCATACCTGGAGAGGACATGGAAGCTCCCCGCCCTTTAGCTATACATTGCCCTGTGCTTCTCTTCCATCTGGCTGTTCCTAAGTTCTATCCTTTTATAATAAATAGATGATGTAGTAAGTAAAATGTTTCTCTGAGTTCTGTGAGCTGCTCTAGCAAATTAATTGAACCTAAGAAGGAGGTCATGGGAACCTCTGGTTTATAGCCTGTCGCTGGTCAGAAGTGCAGGTAACAACCCGGGCCTGTGACCGAAGTCTGAAGTGCCGGGGTGGGGTGAGGGGTGTGGACTGACCCCTTAGGCTGTAGGATCTACAGCTATCTCTGGGTAGATAGTGTCAGGATTAGTTGAATTCTGAGTAGTGTCTGAGGATTGCTTGTTGGAGGTGTGGAAGGACCCCTCCCCACCCTCGCCCCCGCCACATGGAAAACTAAGTCTCAGGACACCAGTTCAGGTGGTATAAATGAATCCTAGCGGGCTGTCTTCTTTTATTGGTGTTTTCTCAGAAGTTCTCCAAATGATTGGCTTACATCTTATTGACCATAACTTTTTGCTCAGGAATGTCTCTGCCCTAAATAAACTCAGGAGTTTTGATATTAAGAAAAAAATGAGAGAATAATTTTGGACAGGTGACTGGAAGTTTCTGCTATACTTTTTAAAATGCAAACTCCCTGATAGTTACCCACCTACTTCCTGATGTCTAAGACCAGTCCTCTTTGTTAGCGCATTCCATCACTTTTTAAAAGACCTAAATTATGGTTACTATATGGAATGAAACACGTGGTTCCATGATCACGAATATAGTTCATTCTTCATTCTCAGCTGTATTAAAAATAACCAGTTGAGCATGTGTATTGCTCATTAGTCTCTCATGATTAGACAACCCTTAATTTTTCACAGTAATGGGATACTAGATTATCATGGATAAAAACAAACAAAGGAAGCTGGCAAAATGCCCAAATTAAACACCAATTTTCAGAGTTTAAAAAAAAAAGTCCCTATTTAAATTGTCAGCTGAGTTTTACACATATGAAAGTAAATGAAGAAATTGGGTACTTTTCTAAATAATCAAATTCAGTGCTTGTAGACAAACCCACGTAGAGAAGAAAATTACAGTTTGTGTAAGTGAAAAAGACAGAAGGAATTCTTGTTTAAAGGAAGTTGTCGGAAAAAAGTGTCAATATTTAGTGTGTTGATGTGAATTATATAGCATTTAGGGGTAAGCAACTAAGATAGTATCTTTTTAGTTTTTCTCTTTTGCCTTTCCTGCTTACCCTAAAAAAATGGAATTAAAAAGGAAGCAAATGCTAAGTTCTAAAGAAATCCAGACTCAAGACTGCCAGAAACACACATGGGTAGTGAATGCTACCTGAAGGAGCAAGGGAGGACACAACCCAAACCACAAAGCGTGCCGTGTACAGCCTTGACACTCTCAGGCTGGTTGTGCAATACCACGGCTTCTTCCCCTTGTTCAATTACGATGTTGGCTGAGGCCAATTCATGGTTCTTGCTTGACCCAGTTTGAGTCGCAAGGGTCTCTTCATTGATTCTAGACCTGTATTCACACACAACTGGCTTTAGAACTTGCTCTACTCTTTCCCTGGCAGGAGGTTTGGGTCAAAGGGCCAGACTTCCTGGGGCTCAGTTACCACCTGTAACACAGTGCTGTGCAGATGATGGAGATAATATGGGGGACAGACCTGGCACATAGAAGTAGCTCGAACATTAGTTGATGCCAGTGAAACATGGGGAGGACTAAAGACCAGGTGGAAACTTGTAGACAGAATATGTTCTTGTTCTTTTACGGTTCCCTGGTGAGACGCAATAGTCAAATATATGCAACAACTGAAATTTGCTGTTATAGTTGACATATAACGTTCGTTTTAGGTATACAACATCATTTGACATTTGTGTATGTAGTTAAATGATCACCACAGTAAGTCTTGTTAACATCCCTCACCACAGTTACAAAATTTTTTATCTTGTGATAAGAACTTTTAACATCTACTCTCTTAGCAACTTTCAAGTATGCAGCACAGCATCATTAACTATAGTCGCAATGCTGTATATTACATCCCCAGAACTTACTTATTTTATAACTAGAAGTTTGTACACCTTGACTAAACACACATCTCCCACCTCTCATACACCTGCTTCTGGCAACCACCAATCTGTCCTTTGTAGCTATGAACCGAGAGGGAGAGGGAGATCGATACCTTATACCTTTTTTTTTTTTTTTTTCAGATTCCACATATAAGTGAAGTCACACAGTATTTGTCTTTCTCTGTCTGACTCATTTTACTAGCATAATGCCGTCAGGGTCCACCTGAGTGGTTGCAAATAGCAGGATTTCCTTCTTTTTATGGTTGAAGAGTATTCCATTGTGTGTATGTGTACAGGCACATACACATTTTCATTTTCTTTATCCAGTCAACCGTGGATAGACACATTGCTTCCATGTCTCCGCTGTTGTAAATAATTCTTCAGTGCACATGGGGGGTCAGATATCTTTTCAGGCTAGTGTTTTCTTTTTCTTTGGCTAGACACCCAGAACTGGACTTGCTGGATTATATGATAATTTCCACTTTTTTAAAACTTTTTGAGGAAGCTCCATACTGTTTTCCGTACTGGCCACACCAGTTTACATCCTCACCAACAGTACACAAGGGTTTCCATTTTCCACATCCTCACCAACATGTATTTCTTGTCTTTTTTATGATAGCCATTCTAACAGGTGTAAAGTGAGATCCCATTGTGGTACTGATTTACGTTTTCCTGATGATTAGTGATGCCGAGCCACTGTTCATGTACCTGTTGCCCATGTGTAGATCTTCCTTGTTAAAATGTATATTCCTATCCTCTACCTATTTTGTAATTTGATGGGGGTTTTTTGCTATTGAGTTGTATGAGTTTTTATGTATTTTAAATATTAATCCCTTATCAGATATATGATTTGCAAACATTTATTCTCATCCCATAGGTTGCCTTTTAATTTTGTTGATAGTTTCCTTTGCTATGCAAAAGCTTTTTGGTTTGATGTAGTCCCACTTGTTTATTTTTACTTTTTGTTGCCTTTGTTTTGGTGTCAAGTCAAAAAAAGTCATCACTGAGACTCATGTCAAAAAGTGTATCCCCTATATTTTCCTCAAGGAGTTTTATGGTTTCAAGGCTTACATTCCAGCACTTGATCCATTTTGAAGTAATTGTTGTGTACAGTGTAAGGCAGTGGCAGAGTTTCATTCTTTCGCATGCAGCTGTCCAGTTTTCCCGACACGATAGATTGAATAGGCTGTCCTTCCCCCTTTGTATATTCTTGGTTGCTTCATTGTAAGTCAGTTGCCCGTATATGTGTGAATTTATTTCTGGGCTCTCTATTCTATTGATTTATGTGTGTTTTTATGCCATGATGGCTGTTTTAATTACTATAGCTTTTTAATATAGTTTGAAATCAGGAAACATGCGCCTCCAAATGTATTTGTCTTTCTCAAGAATGCTTTCGCTATTCAGGGTCTTTTGTGGTTTCAAACAAATTTTTTAAGATTTCTTTTGTCCTCTTTCTAGGAAAAATGCTGTTGGAATTTTGATAGGAATGGTATTGGATCTGTAGATTGTTTTGTGTACTATAGACATTTTAACAGTAGTCCTCCAGCCCACAAGTATGGAATAGCTTTGTATTGTTTAAGTCTTCTTAATTTCTTTCATCACCATCATAGTTTTCAGTGTACAGGTCTTTCATCCTAGTTAAATTTTTTCCTAAGTATTTTATTCTGTTCTTTTTAATGCAATTGCAAATGGATTTGTTTTTAAAATTTCTCTTTCTGATAGTTTGTTATTAGTGCATAGAAACACAACAGATTTTTGAATATTGATTTTTGTATCACTCGGTTGTTTTAATTTGCATTTCCTGATGATTAGTGATGTTGCACATCTTTTCATATGTTTGTTGACCATTTCTAGATTCTCTGGAGAAATTCTATTCCCATCCTCTGTCCATTATTAAATCAGATTGTTTTATATATGTTGAGTTGATATAAGTTTTTAATATATTTTGGGTATTAACCTCTTATTGGATATTTTACTTGCAAATATGTTCTCCCATTCAGTAAATTATCATTTCATTTTGCTGATTATTTCCTTCACTGTGCAAAAGCTTTTTAATTTTGATGTAGTTTTGATTGTTTATTTTATCTTTTGTTGCTGTTGCCTGGGGAGAGACATATTCAAAAAGATGTCACTAAGATTTATGTCAAAGATTTTGCTACCTAATGTTTTCTTCTAGGTGTTTTATGTTTTCATATCTCACATTTACATTTT
Source organism: Micronycteris hirsuta (assembly GCA_004026765.1). Classification (NCBI taxonomy): domain Eukaryota; kingdom Metazoa; phylum Chordata; class Mammalia; order Chiroptera; family Phyllostomidae; genus Micronycteris; species Micronycteris hirsuta. The sequence continues at coordinate 382,016 of PVJI01000101.1, read as the reverse complement.
TAATCCATGTTTAGTTTATTTCTTTATATTGTGTAAGGAAGTGGTCCATTTTCATTTTTCTGCATGTATCTGTCCAGTTTCCCCAACACTCTCATTGGAAAGGCTGTCATTTCTCCATTGTTTAGTCTTGTCTCCTCTGCTAAAGCAGAATTGATTATGTAGTCATGGATTTATTTCTAGGCTATCTATTAAGTTCCACTGACGTATGTCTGCTTTATGCCAGTACCGTACTGTTTTGATTACTATAGATTTGTAGTATAATTTGAAATCAGCAAGTAGATACTTCTAACTTTGTTCTTCTTCAAGATTGCTTTTGCTATTCTGGGGTCTTTTGTGGTTTAATGTAAATTTTAGGAGTATTTGCTTTTGGTTCTGTAAAAATTGTCATTGGTATTTTGATAGGGATTACAGTGAACCTATAGAATCTGTTAGGTCATGTGGACATTTTAATGATATGAATTCTTCTGATCCTTAAGCACAGTATATCCATCTATTTGTTTACATTATCTTAAATTTTTTAAATCAGTGTCATGTAGTTAGTGCACAAGTTTTTTTTATCCCCTTGGTTGAATTTATTCTCATGTATCTTATCCTTTTTATGCAATTTTAAGTAGAATTATTTTCTTTCTCTTTCTGATAATTTGTTATTAGTCCATAGAAACATGACAGATTTCTGCATATTAATTTTGTATCCTACAACTTTAATGAATTCATTTATTCTAACAGTTTTTTTGGTGGAGTCTTAAAGTTCTCTATATAGTATCATGTCAGTCGCAAATAGGACAATTTTAAATATTTCTTTTCAACTTGAATGCCTTTATCTTTTGTTGTTTTTTTTTTTCTGATTGTCATGGCTAGGACTTCCAACACTATGTTAAATGAAATGTTGAGAATTGGCATCCTTGTCTTTTTCCTGATCTTATTTTTTAACTATTTCTTTAAGATTTTATTTATTCATTTTTAGAGGGGAAGGGAAGGAGAAAGAGAGGGAGAGAAACAGTGATGTGTGAGAGAAAGATTGATTGGTTACCTCTTGCATGCCCCCCAACCAGGAACCCAGCCCACAACCCAGGCATATGCCCTGACCCAGAATCGAACAGATGACCCTTCAGTTCATAGGCTGGCACTCAATCCATTGAGCCACACCAGCCAGGGGTCTTTTCTTTACCATAGAAAAAAAAAAACTTTTAGCTTCTTATCATTGAATATGATGGGGATTGTCATATACAGCTTTTATTACATTGATGAATCTTCCTTCCATACTCACTTTGTTGTAGGTTTTTATCATGAATGGATTTCAATTTTGTCAAGTGATTTTCCTGTATCTATCAACATAATCATATGATTTTTATCCTTACTTTTGTTAATGTGATGTATCACTCTGATTGATTTGAGGGTATGGAACTATCCTTGCTTCCTTGGAAAAAGTCTCTCTTTATCATAATGCATAATGCTTTTCATGTATTGTTGAATTCATTTTGTTAATATTTTGTTGAGAATTTTTGCATCTACATTTATCAGAGATATTGATCAATAATTTTCTTTTTTCTTCTTCTCCTGTGTGTGTGTGTGTGTGTGTTGTGTGTTTGTGTCTTTGTCTTGTTTTGGTATCAGGGTAATGCTGGCTTCTTAGAAAGAGTTTGGATTGCTCCTCTTTCTTTAATTTCTTGGAAGAGTTTTAGAAAGGTAAGCATTCATTTTTCTTTAAATGTTGGATAGAATTTACCTATGAAGCTCTCTGGTCCTGGAGTTTTGTACCTTGGATTTTTTCATTACTAATTTAAATTTGTTACTAGTAATCAGTGTGTTCAGATGATCTGTTTCTTTCTCTTTCAGTCTTGGAAGGTTGTATGTTTTAGAAATGTGTTTACTGATTGTAGGTTGTGCAATTTTTTGGCATATAAAAATGGTTCCCTGATATTTTTTTTTACTGTCAGTTTCCTTTCTTATGTCTATCAATACTTGCTTTATAAGTATAGATTGGATACATAAATATTTACAAATACTATATTGTCTTTTACTGAGCTCTTTATCATTATACGATGTACTTCTTTATTCTTTTTAAAGTCTTTCATTTTGAAATCTATTTTGTGTAATATGAGCATTGTTTTACCAGTTTATTTTAATTTCTATTTACATGTTATATGTATTTTTTAATGCCTTCACTTTTAATATGTGTGTGTCTTTCAATCTGAAGTAAGTCTCTTTTAGGCGGCATATAGATGGGTGGGTTTTTTTGTTTGTTTGTTTGTTTTTGGTAGGCTGTCCAATTTGTTGGCATGAGAAATCAGCGGATAGACTTACAGAGTTTCCCGTTGTTATATGACTGGTTGTTACCCTTTTTCTGCCTTCAAGATGCTTTCTGTATCTTAATTTTTGTCATGTTAATTATTATATGTCTTGCTGTGGATCTCTTTGTGTTCATCTTGATTGGGACTGTCTGTGCTTCCTGAACCTGAATGTTTGTTTTCTTCCCCAGGTTAGGAAAGTTTTCAGTTATTATTTCTTCTAACAGGTTCTTGATCCCTTGTTCTCTCTCTTCCCCTTCTGGTGCCCCTATGTCAAAGATGTTGTTATGCTTCATGTTGTCTCACAGTTCCATTAAACGATTCTCATTATTTTAAAATTCTTTTTTTTTTGTTCTATTGGATAATTTTCACTGTTCTCTCTTCCAGATGGCTAATCCATTCTTTGATATTACCTAATCTGCTGTTGATTTCCTCTAGTATATTTTTCATCATGGTTATTGTATTCTCCAGCTCTGGGTCTTTTATTTTTTTATTTTCTAACTCTGTGTTAATGTTCTCACTGTGTTCCTCCATTCTTTTCCTGAATTTGATGAGTACCTTATGACTATTACTTTGAATTTCTTATAAGGCAAATTATCTCAATTTCATTAAGGTTTTTTTTTCTTGTTTTTTTTTAATTTGGAGTAAACCTATTTCTCTGTCTCTTCATTTTGTTTGACTTTCTGTGTTTTTTATTTCTGTGAATTATATGAAACTTCTACCTCTTCCAATCTTGAAAGAGTGGCCTTGTGTAGGAGTCACATCTGTGTAGACTGTGTGTGCAGGGTGGTGTGGCAGGCTGGCTGGAGCTGGAACAGCTGTTCAGCTCTGTGTGTGCCCAGGGTGCTGGCTGGCATGGTCTGGAGTACGCACAAGATAAGGTGGCCCAGGGTGCCCAGATCTAGGATTGCCCAGTTGTGCTGGCTGGCTAAATTGGATTGGGCAAGGGGTAAGGTGGCCTGGTACATGCTGAGACAGCTTTGCAGGCCAGCTACAGTGTTTGGACTGAGCCCCCACTCACACCATCTAGGTGGAGGAGAATGTGAACAGTGGAGTTCACTGGCATCTCCGATCCAGAGAGTCCCCCCAGTCCCACATTTGTTTGGCAGGTACCTTGAAGTTAACAAATGGATGTTTTCCACATATGCCCTAGGCATCTTTTATATTACTTTTTTCATCTCTGTTCTCCCACCAGCCAAGATTGGAAGTGGGCCTCCCAGTGCCTCCCTATTTCGTGTTGCCCCATAGGGCAGGGTTCCCATGGTTACTGCGTCTCCATCTCTCCTGCCTTTATCTGTATAGTACCTGTCACATTTCTTGCGCAGAAGCTGTTCAATCTGCCCTTGGTTGTTCTTCAGGAGGAACTGCTCTATGTGTAGCTATATATTTGGTGTGTTTGTGGGAGCAAGTAAGTTCAGGGACTTCGTATTCTACCATCTTGGACCCTTGTTCTATAACAAGTTATTTCTATCTCACTGCTTTTAAGATTCTCCCTAGCCTTTCACTTTAGACCCTTTCATCAAAACGTCCTGGTGTGGCTCTCTGCGTTCCTCTTGTTTGTACCTCTGTGCTTTCTGGACGAATGTATGTTTCTTTCACCAGGTTAATGAAAGTTATTATTTATTATTTCTTCTAATAGTAGTCTGCACCTTTCTGTGTTCTCTTTATGTGACTTCTATAATGCCAATGTCGGTCACTTGAAACCCTATAACCCCCTTAAGCTACCTTCATTTTTTTTTCTTTTTTCTGCTCTGATTGGATGTTTCACTATTGTATCTTTGAGTTCTTTTTTTCTTTTCTATGCCTCATCTAGTCTGCTCTGGAGCCCCTCTATTGTGTTTTTCAGTTTCATTATTACATTCTTCAAGCTCTCTGACTTCTGGTTGGTACTTTCTTATAGTGTCTGTGTCTTTACTGAAATTCTTATTTTGTCCATACGTTTTTATTCTGAGCTAGCGCGCATCTTTATGACTGTTATTTTGAAATTATATCAGATCAATCACTTTTCTTCTCTTTATTAAGGCCTTTTTCTGAAGTGTTAACTTGTTACTTTGGGACATTTTACTCTGTTTCCCTATCTTGCTTGACTCTTTGCATTGGTTTCCATGAAGTAGATTAAGCAGCCACCTTTCTCAGTCTTCCAGATGTAGCCTTGTATGGGCGATAAACCTGTCATTCAGCACTGCCATGTTTCAAGCCTTTGTGATTGTCCCATCAGCCTACTTTAGTTTTAGTGTCTCCCTATAACTAAGGTTGTGCCAGCACCTGCCAGTGACTTAAAGGGAAAGATCTCAGTCAGCACCTGGTTTCTAGATTATTGGAAACCAGATTGTCAGGAAGCAGCTTTTAAAGCATGCAAATATACCTCTTTCAGGGAAGGCTTGGAGACAAGTATTTTTGTCTGTCCCCCCTGCACTGACCTATGGGGTAATTGCTTGATAAGAACTATTTTTCCCTTGTCACCATCCTAGTGAACTCATGGGCACAACCCCCATTAGCACCCAGAGCCAGGTGATCAAGAGGCATTCCTTGGGCAGCAACCACAAAAACTGGGACACTAGTTATAAAAATGAGTTACATGTACAGGTGCATGTTCAAGCTCCCCTCCAGGAGCTACTGACGTGCTGGAGTGTAGCAGAGGGAGAACATAAAGATCCCCCGAGGATTACAGTCAGCTCTTACAAGTATGTTTAATCAGAAGCCTACTCCTCGGGCCACAGTTATGAAAAAGGCTAATGGGCCTCTCTCACTGAAAGACTAGGTGCCACAGTCTGTTGCCTCTCTGCTGTGTCCTGGGGCTGGTGGCTGGGAAGATCTGTTTCTCTATTACTGTCCTGTGGGGCCCAGCTGAGCCAGGCAATGTGAAGGTGTCACCTGGGCAGCAGCAGAAAAATTGAGATGCCAGATGAAGGTACAAGCTTCTTTCCCACAGGTAGTGGTGAGCTGGAGCAAGGCAGACAGAGAGTTCAAAGGTGTTACCTGCTGGCCCATGTCATCAGATAATATTTCAGTAGGGCCTAGATGTGTGATAAATTAGAAGCCTGCCCCTCAGACCACCACTTTAAGATAAACAAATAAGCCTCTTTCACAGACTGTCTGGGCACTTTTCAGTTAGCTGCCTCTGCGCGATGTCCATGTGGACATGTGCGAGCCGTTTAAGAACTGTTTCTCTGTTCATTACACCCTTGCGGGTCTCATGGATGCAAGCCCCATTGGCTTAAAAATCGAGATGTTTTGGGGCCCGTCTCTCAGGTACAGGCATTAAAGGTTAGTGTGTCAAAGGTGTGATTCAAAGCCTTCACTCCTCAGAGAGGTGGATTTGGAGTTCCCTCCTGATTGTGGGTCTCAACGCTGGGGGTGGTATTTATGACAAGATTATGTTTCACCCTCTCTTACCTACTTTGTTTTTTTCTTGTTTGTCTGATGCGTAGGAGTTGCTCAACTAGGTTTTTTGTTTGTTTTATTTTGGGGGGTGGTGTCCCATATGTAGCTGTAGATTCAGTGTGTCTGTGTGAGGAAGTGAGTCAAGATTCCTAAGTCATCATCTTGAATAAGACTCTACATCATTTTTTTTAACACTAACCTGTACAACTTGGAATGACCATGATTGTAGGAGGTTTTCATTGGAGTGCCAAAAAATACTGGTTAATATGATGCCCAGGAACAGATGCAGGATTTACTGCATTCAATGCTATCTATCTTCCCGGGCATTACAGGTATGAACAAGTTTCTAGACCAAGTCGCCATTAGGTCACTCACACAACATATAAAATGCACATCCTGAGCTGATGAAAATAAAAAGTGTCTGATCCACTCTATAGTAAACACCCTAATTGTTACATTTTCCCCAGACTTTTCGTTACTTGGTATATTATAGCTGTGAGAGACGTTACCATCTATGGGTCTGTCAGGGGTAACTATACAGTGATGACCTACGTGACTCTACTTTAAGCAAACACAAAGGGAATAAAACAGGCAAAATAGTTGTCCTTCAAAGTAATAACTGTAGAAACCCATATTGATTCCAGAAATGCTGAATTTATTCAAAATATCTTTAGACTCCCTCAGAAATGCTTAAAATTCATGGAAAAAAATATTGATGATTTACAAATTACATCTCAGTTGTTCATAGAAATAGTGCTACCCAGGTAGATAATCTTCTGTACTTATCAGTTTTGCTTTTGAGGACTTTTGGCTATTTCTCAAAACTAAATGTACCTTCAAAATACAAAAATTGATCATCACTGATGACATTGAAAAGAGTCCTAAAGCAATTACAAAAAAGGAATGTTTTTAAAAGTTTTTCAAATGAAAGTAGCAATGTCGGGAGTATGTGCATGGCCCCCAGAGGATGGTCAGAGGGAAAGCCAAGTTCAGAAGGACACACTCTGATCGACTCCAGGTGTGTCGTCTGTAGGCCTTCCTGACTCTGTCAGACGAGAACATTCCCATCATTTCCTCCACCCTTTGGAGTACGACCAGTGATGGGGGTCAGGGTAGAATTCAGCAAAGCTAAGTAAACATTTGCAGCTCTGGCTGAGGGAAGAGAAAACAGAACATAAACACTAAAAGGCAAAGTAGGAGGAAGTTACTATGTTCAAGTATTTCCTAGGTACTGTTTCTAATGTTCTTGTTGGTGGCAGTTATTATTGATCATTTATCATGAGACGATTGCAGTTATTTGACATACAATATCTTGTATAACTCTTCTAATAACTGCACCTAAGGGAGGTGTTCTTACCAGTTTTTTATGAGTGAAGAGGTGGAGGAATTTTTTTCTATAAGTAAATAGCCTAGACGGGATTCACACTCATGTTTCTCGGATTCCAAAGGCAATGTTCTCTCAAATCACATCAAGAAGCTAGCCGAAACCAGCATCCCTCCCTTGATTTTTAGGAAGATGGCAAGTTCCGATGCAACTAAGACACTCTTTGAGCCTGTCTCGCACGATTTCTCTGGATTCCATCAGATATCTTCATTTCAGATTTGCCACCTTTTAAGATCTCAAAGCACATGCTTGGGATAGAGGGAACCACAATTTGCCATTATGGTACTACTTGGTACTGTTCTATTTAATTGACTGACTTTCCCTTTAAAACTTTATTAATTTTTTTCTTTAATAATTACTTTATTGTTGTTCAATTACAGTTATTTGCATCCTCTCCCCTCCCCTCCTCCCTTCCTCTCCAGCTAATTTTTTTCTATATAGGTTTTTGGTCCGAGTCTGTTTTTACCATGATCTTAATATTTCCACGCTACAATAGGTCACCATTAGGAGTTAATTACCTTAATTAAATCCCTGTCAAGTGGCAATAGTGGATGGACATAGGCTAACATTGATATTTCCCTACAGATCATTATTGCCTTAGGTTTTTCACTACTCTTTTCCCCTCTCTCATCCCCCACATCATTTTCCACTCTTCCTTTGTGAGCTGAGATAAAAGGAACAAGCAAGCAGGAAGGCTTCCACCCAACTTCTGACCTCACACACTGTCACAGCCTACTTTAATTGATCAGTTTCCTCCAATTTCTGTCATGAATGTTTTATCTGTGGGTTTAGGCACCAAGTCCTTGAAAGTGGATAGAAATCATGTCCAGCTAAGTGTCACACACAGCTCTTGACGGAATGCAAGGACTTCCAACTGATCAATGGTACCATGGTGTGCTAGTCAGAAGCAAATGTCAAGCCTGGACACCTGCTCTTTTCTTAACATTGTGACAGTTTTCTCATCCTGTGAACTCTTACTGGACAGGGTGCGCAAGCACAATGTTGGGGCTCCTGGTTCTTTGGGATTAGGTATGTTAGAATTAGAATGTACCTGCATTGATTACAGCTTTGGGGGTGATTACCCTTTTTGTTTGGCATGATAAATATAGGAGGCTGCTTATTTCCTCTAAGAGGCTTTTGAGTTTTTTTCTGCTAGCAGGTGACAAGGGCAGAGACTTTCCTTCCAAGGCCATTTCTTAGTCTCCGATGCATTAGGCTTGCCTTCCTCTTCACTCCTCCCTTCTGCCTCCTTCCCTTCTAGCTTTCCCTCTTCTAGCTCTGTTTCGAATTCCCCGTGGAGACAGTTCAGGGTCTATCCCATGGGAGTCAGTTTTCAATTACTCTTTTTGCTCATGAAACACCTATCATCAGTTCCTTGGATTTTAATATCTAGACAGATGTATGTGCGCCAGTAGAAGAGAAGTGCTGTGGAATCTGGTGTGTTGTGTGCCAGGATTAATCTCTTCCTTGGGTGTAGGTGCTCACTTAGTTTTGCTTGACTGGAAAATTCTCATGTAGCTTTTGCTTAATGTCTGAGTAATTGGAGGGAGAAGGACTTTGTTCTGTCTTTCTCCTTTTGTGACTTCCTCTTTTTGCACTTTATTTGAGATTATGAGCGAATGTGATTTCAGTTGAGGAACACTTAACAGTGAGTCAGGGAGATGAAATTTCACTGAGATGCAGCACACAGGAAGGAAAAATGTGTGAAAAATCACGTTAACGGGGTTGTCTTGGTAGCTAGTAAAGCAGAGGAAGGAAATTCCCGCACAGCAGGCTTTAATAAAATTGGCAGGCGGGGATGTTGGACTGTGTGAGAATACTGGGGAGGAATACAGAGATGGAGAGCAAGTGAAGGAATCATAGGAGCCTATCAGACATTCTTTTTCTGCACCTAATTTATTCTTTAAGTGAGTTTCCAGATGAGAATTGTTTTCCCATAAATTTGCGTTAGTAGATTTCAGAGCGTGGTTGTGCACTTCTTCCAACAGAGGGTTAACCAAGTATTAGGCAACATTACGGTTTGATACTAAAGATTTCTGATCCCAAGGATACTTCATAAAGAGTGGACATTTATATCTGTGCATCCCAGACTGTATTTGGAAATTCAAATTTTCAAAGGAGATGAAGTAAGACATGGTCATTACTTAAGAAAAGAAGGGATTCATCACGTGATTGTATTAAAGACACATGCACTCAGAATACATGCTCCTCAAGGGCTTTAAAAGCATTATTGGATTTTCACACAACTTTTCTGGAATTTTTGTATTTATCACATTAAGCAAGGCTACACTACCAGTGTAAATGTAGAAGTCCTATTTTCTTGTTGCTTTAGTCACTTTACCAAGGATCCACATTTACTTGTTTTGTTTATTTTTTGTATCTTCTCCACCTACCAGTTTGTAGGATTCTTGAGAGCAGAATCTTGTTTCTCTACTTCACAGGTGTATCATACATGCTTAGAACATTTGGGGCAGATAGTAGATGCTCAATAAATTTTTACTGAATGAATGAATGAATGAATGATGTTAAGATATTGGGGAACGTTTGCCTCACATGAGTAAATCATCTAAGCCAAAGGTGGCAGCTGGCCCACAACTCCCCGACCCCATTTTGTCAGTGTCTGTCCTTTGAGTCACTGCCAGGGCTTTCACATGGGAGGGCAGCATGATCCCAAGGCAGTCCGTGGGAGAGACTACCAACTGGGCCACAGTGTGTCCCTATATGCCAGATTATTTGCTTACATTTTTGAAATATTGGTGGGGATAACAACTTTACCACTTGCCTTTTAGAGACTTCTGCTGAAAGGCCCTCCCCAAACTGAGGTTGGTGGCCACGAGATTGTTGCAGCTTCCAGAGCAAAGGCCCAGCAAGTTTAGCCCCCACCAAGTGCTTTTTAACTAGAAAATGGACTAGAAAAGGCAAAGCAACCAATTTTGCTGGTAACCCAAGGCTGAAATAAACACTGTTCTTAGAAGTAGAAGGTCACTTTACAAGGGTGTCTGTCACTCTGAGCTTCCTTTACCTCCAGAGGAGACCATGAGCTTAGGCACAAAGTAGGGATAAAATGCCTATTTTAAATGAAGGTATCTATTGTATTAAAAGAGGGGAGGAAATAGGCTAACCCCTGTGCCCCTGCTTTGTAGTAGGTCCTGGTGGAGAGAGGAGAGGCCCTCAGCTCCTGCTGTTCTCAGTGGGGTCCCTCCAATAGCAGTTCTTGTATTAACCACTTCACTGTTTTGTCCCCATCTCGTTATCTGTTCTTGTTAGAATCTTTATTATTCATGGATGCAAAAAATCCCATCATTAAACCATCATAAATATTCATAACACTTTGCAATTGTGTGCATTTCATTAGCCACTTGGCAAAACTTCTCTGAAGTACCAGAGTTTTAAGGAAATCTGGCTAATGAGACCAGAGCCCAGGAAATGCAGGGTGGTTTTCCTACTTTACATTATTTGATTTAAACCTGAAAACAAATGCAGAATATAAATAATAATTAAAAGAGATAAGTAGGGGAGGCATTCCTTTGCAGGGAAGAGCCACACATTCCTTGGCTTTGTCAAGATTGTGCTTTTGTGTCAAGAAGACGATAAGGGTAAACACTGTACTGAAAGGGGGAAATCAGGAGGCTGCATTGCTAATGGATTCGTCCAGGAGCCTACAAAGGCCAGATAAAGCCCCTGCTTCGGTTAACAGGGACTTCTCACGTTCTGTATAATTACTGACGTCAGGTTGGAGTTGAGATAAGCAGGGCCCTTTTGTTGGACTTATTATAGCAGATGGCCATCCCATTTTCAGTGCCTAACAAAGAATTATATCCATCTCTCCCTCTTCTTCTAATCCAATTTATCTAAACTGTGCACTCTCCATCAGTACGGAGAGCTTTTCACCGCAGTAAAAGGGAACCCAGCAAACTTCTGCAGCCACCAAATAGAATGGGAATAATGTGCTTCCCAACCGCCAAACCTTCCCATCAGAGCACATAGATTTGAACCAGTGAGGACATTCTTTGTTTTGTACCACCCATTCCTGTCCTGAAACATTTATTTCTTATCTTTTCAGCTTAAGAATTCTCAGTACTGAAAAGGAATTTTTTAATGCCATGAGCTTGTAGGGAGAAAATATTTGTGCGAGTCTGTTTTGTGGCTCTTGCCTGCCTCCGGTAGGATGCCTCCATGCCGTTGCAGACAGCACTCACGTTTGATAATTAGAGGCCCTTCCCTACGGCTAACAGGTGCCAGAAATTTCGGTAACATCCGAGACTGCTCAGCAAGTTCTGCTTCCCCTGAGGAACTTATGCCAAGCAGAAATGACTTGCCACCCATCCCAGTATTAACTGGCTGTGAGTTACATCACATTGTTAGGAAATGTCACTTGTTAATGGGATTGCGCTCCAGATTCCCCAGCAGAGGCCCAATTAAGGGGGCTCTCCTCTGTCTGCTCTTGTGGAACTAGTGGGTCCTTTTTTTCCATTATTGATTCTGGAGCTCATTTGTGGTGGTTTTCGGCATTCATCTCATTGTTTGTTGGCCCATCTCAAATACTCTCTAATTAGAGTCTTATTCTTGTAACTCCTCCCTGTGCCAACTGATATGGGATATCAGCGGGGAAAAGGGGTTCTTCCCGCTAGTTGTTTTATATTTTACCCCATCAAAAAAAAAGCCTGAGCCCAGCTGGTGTAGCTCAGTGGATTGAGTGCGGGCTGGGAACCAAAAGGTCCCGGTTCAATTCCCAGTCGGGGCACATGCCTGGGTTGCAGGGCAGGTCCCCAGTGAGGGCCATGTGAGAGGCAACCATACATTGCTTTCTCCCTCTCTTTCTCCCTCCCTTCTCCTCTCTCTAAAAATAAATAAAATCTTAAAAAAAAAAGCCTGAGTATTCAAGAAAATCAAGTGTCATTTTACATAATTTATTGTGTCAATTTAGTTGTAGTAACCTTTGAAATATGGCAAATTTCTTCAGTACTGTAACACTCAAATTCAAAATTGAGTTTTTTAAATTCTAGCAGTGTTAATTACTCCCTCTGTGCTTCCACTGCACTTTCTTCATAGCCTCTTATCTTATCCTATCATATTTGTTTAATAGACTATTTTGCTTGCAAGGAACTGTGACTCAGCCAAGCTAACTCAAATAACGAGGACTTCAGTTAAGGATGCCTGTGAAATTATGGAGTCAGAAGCTCATGAAAACCTCAAAAGAGAAGCTGGGTAATGACCAGGCATTGCGGTGACTGGAACTAGAAAGTGATTCCAGGTTTAAGGAAGCAGCTCTATGGAACTGAGCAGGAAAAAAAAAGTTAGGGCTTTGCTAGAAGAAATGTGAATACGGTGTTTTCTGTGTATCTGCCCCTTTCTTGTCTATCCCTCTATCTTCTGACTCAGTCTATGTATATGACCTCTTAGGAAAGATTTACTAACTGTTCTCGGTATTGACTACATAGCAAGTAAGGGCAGAGATGTATTTTCCTTGACAGAACACGTGTAGGACACTGACTTACCTATGGATTGGCTGCCTCGGAGTCAGGTGCCCACTCTCTGTCCAGTCAGCTATGACCCTCGGATGTATGATGTGGTATATACGTGGCTTCCTCTCTTTTCCTTGGAAGGGGCTATGGCTATGACAAGCTCCATAACTGATGTGTGTAAGGCTGTAATGACTGGGAGCTTTACCTAAGTGAAGCCAGCCTCCTATTCAAAATATCTGTAGTGCTTAGCACAGGTTCTGGCCTATGGTAGGTACCCCATAAATTATAGCTAAATGAAGAAGTAAATCCTTATACGCTTCTTTCCTGGGGTTAGTTCTGGATGAAGTAAAGTAACTTGTAGTCTGCCTATGATTTTATATCATTTACTTGCCAACAAACAGGGAACTACAAAGGGTTCTGAATTCTAAAACATGATATATCTCACTTTCCCTCCATCCTTTCCAGATTTTTTTTCTTGTTCTGTAAGAATCAAGCCAGGCGGAAGAGTTAGTAAGTGAATGATCTATGACTATGGTTGCAGTCACAGATACTGTGACTGCACTGGGTGACTTAAACAATGGAAATCTATGTCTCATAGTTCTGCAGGCGGAGATGTCTGAGATTAAGGTGCCAGCCAGCTTGGCCAGGCCCTGGTGAGGGTCTTCTTGCTGGTTCGCAGACAGCCTTCTTCCCCCTGTGCCCTCACGTGGTGGAGAGCAGGCAGAAGCAAGGTCTCCTGTGTGTCCTCTTACAAGGACCCTAATTCCATATAAGGACTCCACCCTCAGGACCTAGTCACCCCCCGGAGGCCTTGTCTCCGAGAATCATCACACTGGGGATTGGGGTTTTGACATAAGAATTTTGGAGGGACACAAACCTGCAGCCTATAATAAGACTAAACCTCATTTTAAGGTGAGAGACTAGCTGTTCTCTCTAGTACCCTGGAGTCACTCGCCATAAAAAACTATTGAATAAGTCCGCACTACCATCCCAGTAAAAGCTGTTTTGAAAAATACAAATTTGTGTTCCGGTTTTTAAGGAGGCCTGGGCCTATTCCATCAGTGGGAAGGCTGGAGATGCCCCTTCAGAATATGAACTCCTCCCACTAAACTGTGTGTTTCTCAGGGCCGGGGACAGGCATCACGGAAGTCTGGGGCAGGAGGCGCCGGTCAGCCCCTCACAGGGATTGCAGGCACGGTGCACGGCTGTGCTTCACTCCTTCATGGAGATTTCCCAGTCAGATTGTCTCCAGATGGCAACTGCACCAAGGTTCTGGGACCACAGTGGGCAGCACCGCCACGCAGCACCGGGTACAGAGTTGTGCTGGGCAAAGCCTCTTCCTGCCGGGCCTGCCTCCCATCGCGTGGTCATCATTCAGTTTTCCGGCCTGCACACCTATAAACTTGATCAGGGCAGAGAAAGGGATTGGAAGAAGAAGAAATATTGTACTGATTGGAAAAAAAATCAATCTTCCCTTTCGTAGATCTCCCACACACAAAAAATAATTTTTTTGAGGTCTCTTCTTGGTTCTTTCCATATTGCTTGAGAGGAACACTTTCCAGTACTTTGAGGACTGCTTCTAAGATGCTGCACAAACCTGCTGCATACAATGACTAGGTTTCTGGATGACAATTACCTTTGCCTCCTTCTCTGCTGTCTTTTGTGTTTCCCATAGCATTTTGGGGTGTTTTGGTCAATTTCTGTGAAAAGAGTGCTCATCCGCTTTTTCTTCCTCCTGTCCGTGGAGCTGACAAAGTGTGGGCCAGAGCAGTGGGGAGTGGGAGCCTGCTGTGAGCAGCTCAGCAAAGGGGTCTCATGTCCTCAGTAGACAGCGTAGATAATAAGTCTTGTGGGCAGGATCGATGATAAAAGAAAGAAAAAAAACCCAGAACTAAGAGATAAGGACAGCCAAACAGATTCCAGCTAAAACTGATTCAGCTTGCTAATGAATCCACTAGCTAGGACTGAATTCTTGATACTCTTCTCACTTCTCAAATCAAGTTTAAAAATTGATTCCATGCCAGTTGCAAGGGGCAGAGCTGTCACTAACCAGGGAGATTAACTTGCTTTGTTGCATACTGACGGGAACCAGAGACAGGCGAGACCCACGCAGAATGCAGGGTGCTCTAATTCATGGCGGCCTCCAAATCTGCAGGAAAAGTAAACCAGGGCTTTGTAATTTGCACGTGTACAGTCCAGACTAAATGAAACCTAATGAAGAAATGAATTTAGGGAATTCACAAACCAACGTGAATTTTCATCACCTCTGTGGAACCTTGCACCCAGACTGGTCATCCCGTGGAGGCGCAGACCCCAGTCCTCTAGTGCTCAGAGTCCACGCTCTCACACTTCGCCGGCTGGACGAACGAGCAGAGTTGCGGGTACAGACATTGGTGTAATGATGGTTCCGCCTGATGTCAGAACATGGAGGAGCACGGCGGACAGAAAAATCGGGGGCACTGAGGAAAAGACACCAAGGATCCAAAATGCCAAGTGATGTTCCCTGTCAGTGTAGACAGTTTTTCGTTTACATCTGGGGCTCTGGAAAATTCTCTACACTGCAGTCAGGTCTGTAAACACCACAGTGCCCGGCTGGCCATCTGCTAGCAGGATTTCTTTTAACCACCACATTCTTGCCCTGAGACTTTAGATGTTATCGGTCTGGTATTTAAATGTATCTAAAGCGACCCTCAGTACCCTTTCAAATATTGCACTGCTCGGCACGGACAATGCCAAAAAAAAAGAAATGCTGTGAATACATTATTAGAAAAAAAATGTAAAAGAGAACATGGGGAAACTCCTGAAAGAAGTGACACTATAAATTATTTTCTCTTAAATTCTTCTTAATTTTTAGAGAAGTTTGAATATGTACATAAGCTTGGATGATTTGAGAAATTATAGATTTAAAGTTACATCTGAAAAAGTCCACTTTTATAATAAAGCCATTGACTCACAGACCAGAAAATTTGGGAAGCTGCCTAGTGCCCCTCTCCCGGGTGCAGAGCGTTCAAAACTTCCTAAAGAAGAGGTACACACTTCATTTGTTTTCTTTCAGCTGGAGCGCTTAATCAAGTTCCTAGGAATGAAGAGTAACAGAAATGGGGGCCCCTGTCCAAATCCTGCACCAACCTGACCATGGTTCTTCCCCTAGGCTGAGTTAAGTTGCTTTATTCTCTGTTTCTCTAGGGGAGAATGACAACAATCCTCCTTTCCATTTAATTCTTCCCAAGCTTGTTGGAAAGGGCCATTAGTCTATGTTTTATTCTTGATGCCTGTAAGATCTTGGGATGAAATACTCTTGATAAACTGCAAAGCCTATTACTATTTTAAGTACCCGCACCTTCCAGGGGAAGGAACACACCGGCTCCCCGCAGGAGAAATAAATGGAGTCAGCGTTCTGGCTGCACACTGTCTCTAGGAAAAAATTTTAAAAGACACAGATCTTCTTGTTCTGTCTGCTGCAGATAATGTCCAGATCTAGCAAAAGCAAAGCACAAATTTCAGAGGCATGAACATGTTCCACACTCTGTGCTACATAAATTGTTTTTTGTTTTTGTTCCAAAAGAACAAGCTCTGAACAAAAAAGGAGAGGATACTAGGGTGTTGATAAAATGCATTTTCTAAGACGTGCGTAAGAAACACGTTCTTTCTCCTACTTCAGCGTCTTGTGTCACGGCTGGGAAGGAAAGAAAACGACTTCAGCTACCTGCATTTCAAATGACATGTACAGTTTGAGGGAACACCTGGCGCTTGGGAACAAAACAGCATGCAAAAATATTTTGTTCTATTTTCCCATTGTAATCTCTCTAAGAGGATTTTTTTTTTTTTTTTTTTTTTTATTCCTTTCTTTGTGTTCTTGTCAAGATTGACAAGCATCCGGGTGTTACCAAGTGACATGAAGTTCTTGCTTGAATAATCATGACTAAAATCCGGGATATTTCAAAGCACACTATTGACTCAGAAAGCCACCTCCTAGATTGAGTTCTGTAGCGTGAACTCTGACTGACAGCATCCGTGAGGTAGTGCCGTTCCCCAAACTCTCAGGCCCTCCCGGGTCCCCCCCACCCCCCACAGCTCTGCTCTCAGCATCCTCATCTCAGGGTGTTAGTTGCATTGCTAAAATGGTTTCTTTTATTAATGTTACAGAAATCCCACCTTTAGGAATTAAACTGAGTCAAAAAAGCAGAGAATGAGATGAGGAACTGAAGTTCTTTTTATTTGAAATGAGTGGCACTGTCCCGTTGACCTTCCTTCCGGGTGGAGCCCATAGGATGCTGTGGCTGGCAGTGAGACGGCAGAGCTCACAGGACACTTCGAATGGAGGCAGAGGGGGTTTCAATGAAAAGTAATGGAATCATGTTTTACTCTCAGCGTGCACTGAGGTTCCTGGGAAGAGAGTGTGACAGTTTCTAATGGAAATTGCCAAAGGGGTTCTTAGGTTGGGATAGGCTGAACATGAGGCCTTCAGTCTGTTTTCTTCTGTCTGGTGCTTGAGGGTAGCTCCATAAATTCTATCCAGGAACATACAACAAGCCTGCTCTTTTCTCTTAGATGCTATTTTTTTTAGAGTGGTCAAGCTAATCACATCTCCCAAGACAATGAACACTTGGTGAAGCCCTTGACCAATTCCTTAGGCAGTGCAATTTCCTGCCTTTTAAAAAAAATCTTGTGTATTCATTTATCATCTATCTAGAAAGGATACACAATTATTGCAAATTTACTGCTCACAGGGTCCATCAGCTGTTACAACTCCATTTTTAAAATAGGCACACATATGCATTTAACCACTGAATGACTTGACTAACATAGCAGAATATATCAAACTAAAAACTGATGCAGAATATTGGCCTGATTTGTTATTTATAATCATTCAGAAGCACTTGTTTTCCAGAGAATGTACAAAATCACAGTGCTTTTCACAGCACTTTTGCCAATGCTTTCCTTAAAGACGCTTATATTATCCACAGAATATGAAACTAAGCTTTGCAAACAATGTCTAAGAAACTGTTTTTCTTTTTTTTTAAATTTTTTTAAAGATTTTATTTATTTATTTTTAGAGAGAGGAGAAGGGAGTTAGAGAGGGAGAGAAACAGCAATGTATGGGTGCCTCTCACATGGCCCCCACCAAGGACCTGGCCCGCAACCCAGGCATGTGCCCTGACCGGGAATCGAACCGGGACCCCGTCTGGTTCCCAGCCCGCGCTCAATCCACTGAGCTACACCAGCCAGGGCTAAGAAACTGTTTTTCAAACAATTACTAAGAAACTGTTAGAAGGGTCAATAAGCAATTCATCAATTTTCTTGAACATTTTTATTTATGAGACCTAGATTATAGAGATACCTATAGTGAGATAAAAGACTCTAATTCATCACTGGAATAAGGGATTCAAATGCACAGATGTGTTTTATTCACCAAAATTTCCCCTACGGTTCTTTTTATATAGCACCTTAGATGACTCAAGCAGTCCAAATACTTTGTCACCAGGCAAACTGAGTGAGGTTCACACAACACCCCTCACAGTCCCCACCCTGATCTGACCTGCCTTCCCATTGGAGTGTGCAGAGACACTTTCTATTGGGAACTGGCCTTTGATTAGGGACTTACGAACCACTCCCCAATTGTCTTAGTCCCCAGTTTTGCATGTTTTGCATTTTGCTCCTCTTTGATCTGTGCTGGGCAGCCTTCACCTCAGTAAGACCCTGGATGTCTCACAATTTGGTATACATGCAGTCTCAGCTCCAGGAGCAGCTGATTATTCTTTAAAGCAAAATCTGAAATTGTCATCTTTTCAGCATTTCCCTACTTCCTTAGGGCATTATGGGGATTCCTCTGGACCAATATTCTCATAATCTGCTTCAGTGACACCAGATGTTGTCTTGGGTTTTTTCATTTCTACAGTTACCGTTGTAGCTCCTCTGAAAGTTTACTGTGTGCTACGCTCTTCTCTTACAGCCTACAGTGACTTTTAACTAACCATTTTCTATCCTGTCAGAAGCTTAGCCCCATTTTGACCATTTGTAAAGTTGATTTAACTCTTGGCTTCCTAATCTTCATCCCAAACTTTTTCCCATTCACTTAATTAAAAAAAGAATAATCCCACTGCTTATTTATGCGTAATATAAATGCTTGAATTTTGTGTCTTTTCTACTTTGTAAGTCACTGTATTATGCTCATACATTGTCCGCCTTATGCTGTAAACTTTGAAACAGATTATAAACATAAACTTCACTATGCACAGCACTCCGCACAATGCCATGGTTACGCAAATGCCTTTGACGGTGATGGTGATGATGATAATGACAACATAAGGCTGTTCTGGTTTGAAACTGTCACATAGGTGGTCCGATGCATCTTTTTTTTTTTTAAATGAGTTGTTCCTCATTCTATAAAACTGTCATTCTTCATTAGCAAAAAAGGTTACAGTAAGTTATAATTAGTGTTTAGTGCCCTGTCAAATAATTAAGTATAATAAAAACCTTTCAATGAGTTTAATGTTAACACGGTATGATTAAAGCCAAGTCTTGAAATGCATTAGGTGTCTATTATGTCAGATATTTGAGGCTTTTTCCCTCTACAGATGAAATTTTTGATTTGTGCTTGTGTTATCATCAGAGTCAAAATTCATATCGCTCATACAAAATGGGCTGGATGGTACCCAGCAAAGGCAATATTCTGCAATCATGCAAATAAATGATAGAACCCTGTTATTGACCGATAAGGGAACCAAGTCCCAAAGATACCGTGTGACTTGCCCAAGGTCACACAGCAGTAAGTTAATTCTCCCTTGCTAGTAAGAATTGAGGTTTTGGGTTGTACTGAAGGAATTATTATAATGGTCATTATTTCTTTCAGAGGATTAAGATATTTACTGGGAAAAAAGCTTATTATGTCTTTTCCTCGATTGGGTGGAAAATATATGCAAAGTAAAAGCATAATTTGTATTTAGCTCTCGTGTTGAATGGTTATTTAAGGATGCAGGGCTTGTCATAGCATCTCCTTTAAGGCTCAAATACAGAGACAAGGCTGAAATCTCACCATTTTCTCATGAGAATAACTGGAATGTGCCTAGATACTTGGCCATTTCTAACCCTGCATTCTTTGAGCTTCTCAGGCCTTCTCTTGTACATGTCCTATTATCTTTTCTGTCCACAAAGATTTTGAAAAATCAGCAAAATACAAGTAGCCCCTGAAATAAAGGCGTCATTCAAGGAACAAAGAAGTAGAAGGAGGGCTCCAATTAAAATGATGAAAATCTTTCATTTTTATTTAGGTATACTTGTATGGACACGTGTATATACAAATACAGATCGTATGGGGTTTGTTTGTGTGTGGGTTTTGTTTTTTTACACTTTTTTTTAACGTTTATATAATGTCAGCATTTCAAAACAGCACTCGATGAGTAAGTGCAAAGGAACTGCAAAGCAGGGCGGTACAGCACAGGACCACACGGAGCTGGACTTCACACCCAGACGCACACACAATGAGTGGCTTCAATGGGGTGTCAGGAGTAAGCATGGAAAGCGGATTTTGACTCATGGGTAACCTCCAACATGCCAGCATCTATTAAACTGTACAGACAATGGGAGCAAGCCCATTGTAGGGAGATTTGTCTCACATCCGAGCAGCTCTGGGGCAAATGCATGGGAAAAGCTCAGTGATGCCAAACCCGAGACAGACCTGCCCATTCAAGGTTCTGAGGGAAAATAAAACGTGGGAGGAAGGAGAGAGACAAAAAAATAAACACAAGAAATAAAAGGGGTTTGTAGGCAAACGGGGTGTTGGTGGAGGTGGTTCTCAAAAGAAAAACTAGTGACCACAGCTCTGAGAGCAATGAATGGAGAGGAGGAGTTTAAACTGTTTTTCTTGTTTGGGAAAAACGAATAAAAATGGCTGCTGCCGTTGCTAAGGCACCAGAGAAAAGCAAAGTTCCTGGAAGTCCACAGGTACTGTATAACTCTTCCTTTCACAGTGACAAAGGGGACCCCCCCCCTTAACCTTCCTGAAGGAACTGTCGGCAGTCTTTCCCATACCTGGGCTGTGCGACACTGGTTATTTTTCCTGGGGCAAAGTGAAACTGTGAAAACCACCACAAAGGAAATCAAACCAAGTACAGAACTGTTTCTAAATTCCCTAAACCTTTTCAAACCAACATGCTGGGGTGAGGGGAAAAGAAACCCCACCATAGGGCTCCAACGTCAGACCTTGAAAACATCGAGAACAAATAGTGATCAAAAAGTCGTGTTGTTCCGGGTCCCAAGATGGTGGAGTCTCGAGTTTGGGAGCGCGATGACCACACGCGTGGCTTGTATGGGGCAGTGTCTCGGCCATTTGTGCCTCTTCTCAAGCAAGTACACATATTGGATGTTTCAAAGCCTCAATGCATGTTTTGTATCCTGAAAGACTATTGTTCTCACTTACAAAAGACATAAGAATCAAATTAATACTTTATTATCAAACACTATATACAACAGAGGTTGCTAATAATACAGAATTTAAAGAACGCAGTTTTTTTTTTAATGTTTTACTTTTCTTTCCTCTGCCACCCAAGAAAGTACAGTACAAAACAATAGTCTAAACTAACACGGACTGTTAACTGGTCTATTAAAGGATACACGGTATCCACTAAACAGACAGATTCTTATTTCCCTGCTTCATGTTGCAAAGCCCTAGGCAACCAGGGCCAAAGGTCGTTGGGGTTTGACTAACGGGCTGAGAGGCAGCTAAGGCTGTCTTTCAGACTTTTGTATTGTTTTTGAAATTAAAAGCTGCTATAAAGTTGCATCGACATCCTGCTAAGCCCCCAGAGGGTTGTAACGACACCACAAAAGGCCACCAGCACTTTTTGGACAAGATGAAAACGGTCTGAT
This sequence comes from Micronycteris hirsuta, assembly GCA_004026765.1. NCBI lineage: Eukaryota > Metazoa > Chordata > Mammalia > Chiroptera > Phyllostomidae > Micronycteris > Micronycteris hirsuta. The sequence continues at coordinate 360,627 of PVJI01000101.1, read as the reverse complement.
ACAATCATCCCAAAAACGCCGCGGCAGGCATTACCTACAATTATGTCACTTACAGGTAGAGAAGCACACAGTCTACTGGTGTGGAGAGTCTTGCTACTTTTATCTTATTTTACTTAATTTGTAGTGGCACGATGGTGAAGTAAAGGGGTCTAATTTCACTGTGAAAAATGAAAGAGTTGGCAGAGAGGGCCATGAGTAATTATTTCATCATTTGTTAGAGACAAATGCTAGAAAAACCACAGAAGTCACCATTTCTAAAATGAAATTAGCACTGCTAATGTAGTAATGACTAACTGGAATCATTACAGGACCATCTGATCTCCTTGTGGTTATAGAACATGCAGTATTATTTTGGTTCTGACTATCGATCCATTTTAGAAGGTAACTCTTTTTCCTCTATCCAAATCCCACTGGACCAACAAGCCTGTAACTATTAATAAAAAGTAGTATTATTGGATATTACTGAGAGTACTGAGTATATAAATAGTTAAAGGAAAAAAGAATCCAATGCTGCGAACTTTTATTTCAGCGAAATGGTGGCTGCCGTCTGTGAACAGGACTCCGCCACTCCGGAGTGGTGCCTGCTGTCCGGGGAACGCAACAGTCTGCACCAGCGAGGCCAGCAACCCGCTCACCGGTTCCGAGAGCATGCCGACCCAGCAGGGACATCCACCCCGAACAGATCAGGTAAGCCCAGATTCCATCTCAACCTGCGTGCAAACCCCCCAGGGCGCAGTGCCTTTACAGCTGCCTTTTGTTCACACACTTTTCTAATCCAGAGCTGCTCACAATTCTTAACACATTCCCATTCATGAAATCTGTCCATCATATGACCTTGGTTTGTTTTTTTTTCTTTACACATACTTTAAAAATATGTTAAAACCCCGTTTTGCTGGAATTCTTCCAATTTTTCATTTCACATGATGATCATCACATTTACTTTTTGTTTTCTTTCGAAAGGCATGGTTTCTATTGGTATGTCGTGCAAGAGCAAAAAAGGCAAGATTTCTTTTCCATTGGTCTGATGCTTTTCCCTGTCTAGGCTTTGGAGCTGAAAGTCCATGACAGCCTCACCAGCAGAAACCCCCAAGGCTTGCATTTCCTGGTAACTGACTGGACATATCCCTTCCCGGCCATGCTGAGATTCCTCACACAGGGTCATCCTGCATTTATTCTCCTTCGGCCCCATCCCCACAATGAAACAAGATAGCCCCCATATTTCTAAATGTATCGAGGGATACCACTTTTTTTCTCACAAGTTTAAATAGGACAAGCATATATACTCACTCTCAGCATAAAGTATATCTAAATAATGTATTTTCTATTCTAGTGGATTTTTAAAAAAATATTTTGTTAAAGTCTTTGGGACTCCACCTTGTTTATCTCCCACAGATAAACACATGTTCCCCCAATGCTTCAGGCTGTGTCAGAAAGGGAAAGAATATAAAATCAACACTTGAATTTTTTTATTCCACACTTTGGAATTTTTATTCCAAATTTCCCTTTAGCCCTCCCGAGTAGTACTGACTGACTCTCCAGGTGACAGGGGTTTATGTCGGAGCCCCTGTAGTCGTGGAGTGTGGAGCAAGACGTGGGTACTGGGGGGAGTCGGGGAAAGGCCACAGCACACTGGCGCTCCAGCAAAGCCAAATCTCATCTCCTCTGGCCACTGGCATCTTTTCCTTGGTTCCTACTGTGCCCCAGAGGAGTATCCAAAGCTATTCCCTTATGCACTCATCAACCCTGGCTTGTCAGCCTTGGGGAAGGTCACTTTATTCATAAAAATGCCTCTTTGAGTTTCTTTAAAAAAAATAGTTGTAGCACCATGGTGATCTGTATTCAAAGGGAAAAAAAATCTGGTGTACACTGCCCAGTCACCAAAAAATTAGAGGCACTCGTACATACACCCCCGCCAAACTTGAGTTTTCTCTGATTTCATACTTGCTCTGTGCTAGCATTCCGGCACCCTACCCGCCTCCTAGAAAAAAAGGCTTCTTTTAAGGAGCACACATTTTACTGTCAAGAAGGCTTTAAGACAGCCATCTAAAAAACAATAACGAAAACAAAAAACCAGTGTCTCAACCTTTTAGAAGCCTGTTCATTTACACACTCCAAGAGGAAATGGTGTAGTATTATGTCTGTTCCTAATACCTCCCCTCTGGCCTTGACACGGTGACGCGACGCCCTGCACGAGTATCCCGCGTTCCAGACTGAGAAGGCAGAAGCATTGTCCGGGAGAGCCAAACCCTCCTGGGCCGCGCCGTCACGGGCTGCGCCTGCCGCTACTCTCCCTCGACCGCATGCTGCCGGCACAGCGCACTGACGGCGGTGAGCTCTCAGAGGAGAATGCACAGGGGCTGATGACCACTAGTGTCCCTCAACAATTTGGCATTTTCATCTGGAGTCCATTTAATTTGGAAGGGGTGAGAAAAGTCAAGGGCAAGGGCTGGGGATGGGGCGAGGAAGGCGGCAACTACTTTAGCCCCCCGTGGCCCCAAGTTGTTGCTTAGAATTCAGGCTGAAAGAAAGAAAACAAAAATCTGACATTTGCCAAAAAACCAACAACAAGTCCCTTCTTAGGATGAGCAGTTAGGTGGATCTCTGGTGTTCCAAGACCCTGATGTTTTCTGTGACAGGTGACGAGAGGAGACTGTGCTATAATGTCAAAAGCATCGCCAGGAGGAACAGTAGGATTGCCAAAAGGCGGCTGGGAATCCTTGGTGTTTGTGCCGCGTTCTCACCGCGGGATGGCTCGGCTGACTCATGTACGGTGTCATCTGTTCAAATAAAAAGCACACGTTCCAATGAGATTTCACATCCTTAATAACCCTCTTGCAGCAGCCTGCGGTTAACAGACCTCGCCACCCTCTGCAAAGTAAGGTAATGAACCTTGTGCCACCATTGACTTTCATGTCTGCATAATCATTCATTATTTACGGCAAACAAAAGAGAAGCAGGCAAAATTGGACTTTCTCAGCAACAGTAATGGTTTCCTTAAAAATTGAGGGGGAAAACGTATGCCCACACGGTAACCCTTGGCATGTGCGCTCCTATGGCTTGCCAGGAGTTAGACACACTTTGCACAGACTTGCGATCTCTGAATGTAATGTTTAAACCCAGGATGCCACGCAGAAGCAAGTAACACGTTTGGGGTGGGGGCAGTTACGTTGGCATATTAGTGGTTAATCGGAATGGGCTGCCCGTTTTCCTCATTTAAAGCAGTGTCACAGGATTAGTGTTGAATGCCTGGTTGTTGGAAGCCTAGATGAATTTTCAAATATGAAAAATCAAATGCCAAAACAACAGCATTTGAAATAAACTGTATGTAATGCCTACTAAACCTCAATACACCAGTGCCTGCTGGTTTGCTTACAATTAGGCATCAATTATGGTGCTATTTCCATTACAAACCCTGTATCCCCAGGATTAAATTACTTGAACTTAACTATTTTTATTTTTTATCAGGCTGAAGCTTGGCACATAAATTATCAGCGTGGATGCAAATTTTCCTCTAAATAAAATGGATTAAGTGAGGTAAGCTTCTTTTATTTAGCTATAAAGTGTTCTGTGAGGCTGCCTCTGACTTTGGATAGCCTTCCTGATCTGCATGATTAACAGGCTTAACTTCAAAACAGGAACTTTGCGGCAATTAGTGCCCAAAGATAGATGGGAGGTTTGCCTCTGAGCCATGCTATGCTCTAGTACCGCATATCTTCTCCTTTGCACCTGGCCGACCTTATCGCTGAACTGCACGTTCTTGGGGCCAGCAGTGGGGTTCTGTGGTCGATTTCATTTCAGCATCAGGGGCCCTTCCTGTAGGAGCTCAGCCATCATCATCCTGGCTTTGCTCACTCGTCAGAGCCGTGACAAGTGAGACGCCAGTGGTTGTTCTCAATTTTGTAGACCTCAAAGGACAACCCCTAAATACCCCGGAATGACCCACCTCACACTTTAATGGATTAACTATCTGTTGTTTCAAGTTCACTTATATTTTCAGAACACACAACATGTCACAACAAGGATGCTTTTTCTTCACTGGGTGGAGACACACCCTCTATTATTTGTCCTAAAGTGACCACTTTTCAGCCTCTGCTTCAGCTATGCTCAGGTAGGCCATTTCCGTTCACCATGTTCATGCCCAACGTGAACTAAAATATGTTTTCTCAGCTTTGAGTCTTCTGCCCTGGAGGGCTCTTATGTTAGCCTGTCCTTGCACAAAGCTGCTGTGTCCCTTTGCCAAAATGGCTCCCTTCTCCTGGCCCTTAGCAAGCTTGCATCGAGTGACTATTAGCTTAGGAGACAAGAAAAGGTTAGAAAGCAAGAATGGAAAGTTAAATGGATGCAGAGAAAAATATAAAGCTCCACACAGTTTAGCCAAATAATTGTGGACTCTTTTCTATGCTCTTTCTCACCCTTGCAAAAGGTATTAAGTCTGTACTTAACAGGAGGTAGATGTAAATGTCCTTAATAGCCCTGAAATTAAAATTCTGATCATTTCTTTAGAGCACCAATATATTGTCAATCAGAACAATACAGTACTTCAGGCTTAATTGTAAAAGAACCATAAATCCTGAGGATTGCAGAGTTCACTCTGAAATACCACTTATTTTATATACCTGAAATTACATCAGCTATTGGATCTGTCTCCACCTGATTTTTACTAAGCTATTATCCTGTCCTCAGGGTTGGAAGTGCACTGCTCAAAGCTACCCAAGTAACACCCTGAGTACTCAGTGTGAGCTTGAAGGGAACCAGCCCTGACTGTCCCTCCAGGGTGCTCAGTGAGGGCTGTCTATTGCTCCACACTCGCAGCAGAAGGCAGGGTGAATGAACCTACAGGACATCAAGAAGGAAGCATTTGTTTTTCATATAAGTGAAACGTGAGGCTAAATGTGCTTTTCAGTTCTCAATAATGAACCATCTTTAGAGTCAGCCCTTTTCTAAGCAATCAACCAGTAAGTACCATCTTGCCCTCAAAGAAGAAAATCTGTCCCATTAGGGCATCACGGTTCTTCTGTTCTCCCTGCAACATGCTGGTCCGGGCTCCGGATTCTACAAAGCATGCTTTGATTAAAACAGAGCCTCACTGTTGAGAGACTCTATGGCCCCGAGAAGCAAACTGAGAAACATGCTGCTATTTGAATAAATCTGAACAATCTCAGAATTCTAAGAGGGAATTCATAAGCAAAATCTATCCCAGTGGAAATTACACCTAAACAAGAGAATTTCTAATGCTTGTAACAATCAAGGTGACTTGGGAGAAGAAAATATGCTTCTTCAGAAGCCAAATCAAGTCTTGCCTCCTGGCCACAGGATTCCACACGTGAGGGTTTCAGTAGTTAACTGGGAGGACACTAGCAATATTTTGGAGCATATTATGCGGCATATGTCTGCCCTGAGATCATCCTGTGTCCCTGATGATAGGAAAACTGGCAGGCAGAGTGTGCAAGCAAACATCAAAGGCAAATACATTCCAAAGACAGGTGAATTAGTACACATTGCTGAGAACATGCAGTGGAAACCTTTCCGGCTTGATAGATTCATAAAGTCTGGGTTTACAAATCTGAACACATTTTCTAAGGAATAGGTGAACTACTCAGATTTATTACTGCATTCACACAGCCAGGGATGGCAGGGCAACCTTGTCTTACTTGTTCAGTGAAGATGCTCACCAGAAAGCCCTTGAGCACAGTCATGGCTGACTCCAGGAGCTTTTTCTGCGTGAATACCTACGCAGGTTCACCTGCGTGTCCACTCCTGCCCTCCCCACGCTGTCTCTGACTCCATTTTGTCAGACTTCCATCAGTTATCTGGGCATAGATTTGGGGGCTATCGTGGACTTTGAAATCCTCAGTAAAAAAGAGTGTTTCCCCAAAGACAGTGAGACATGCTCATGTATGAATGCATCTCAAGATGTTGCATTTTATCATTAGTTGAAGTCAAAGGTATTCTATTGCCAGATTAGTCCTCAGTGTGCTGCTTCAGTAGCAGAGAAAAACATACTATCTGTTATGCTTTTAAGCAGCCTCTTGCTTTCTTGATAGGTAATGGAAATTACCTGGAAAAGAGATTATTGGAAAGATATGCCTACATTCTGTAACAGCTTGCATCGGAAAATCGTAATTCAGGGGAACTCATGTTTCGAACATGCCTAACTTTGCTGGTCCTTTTATGTATGACATTGACAAAGCCAAGAGAGATGAGTGCTTTTTACAAATTTCTCTACAAACAGGTAAGAGAATCCTACTTCTATATTAACATTGGGATGGGAGTTGAGAGATCTGCATATTAAACCTGCATCTGTCTCGAACTAGCTGTGTGACCTGAGATCATCCACTAGGCAAGTCTCAGTTATAAAAGGAAGAGTGCAGACTCCGTGGTCCTCATAAGACATCCCATACAACTCATAGATCCCTCGATGGCCCGAGTCCTCGAGCTTGTGAGGAGCCTGGTACCTTGAAAAGCCACAGTGATGCTTCCAGATTTCCAGGACACATTTAAAATTCAACTTGCTAAAGCAGCTAACTGATCCCTTGGGAGCCACTAGGGCCTCTGAGAGCTTATTGTACACACCTCTCATTTGTGCTCTGGGTAAGATGCCTGCCTTAGAAAAACAAGAATGCTTGGGGAAAAAAACCTAACTCCTCCTGTCAGTTACAACGTGAAAGCTATTGTATGTCCCGAGGCACCGCATTTACTCAGGCTAAGTTTCCCTAAGGCTCATTGACTGTGTCCCAGTAACAATACTTGAAGGATAAAGTGGAGCTCACACCCTTTAGTTTCTCGGGCCATAAGAAAGAAGTCCTACTGCAAACAGATGAAAGAAAGTCTCTGTTTACATAAGGGGAGGGGGCTCACATCTTTCTGTGGAGAGGAAATAATTTTACTTCCCTTAAGCTTTGAGATGATCACAGGAGATGGGTAAGCAAACCAGTAAAGATCTTGAGCAAACAAGACCAGGAAAAGAACCCACAGGAAGGCGAGCAGACAGAGGCACACTTCTCAGTGAACAGTGCACAAGGGCTCCCACTCCTTACAATCAGTCTATAGTTGCATTAAACAGCCGGATTGAATTTGTAACTAAGTGGACAGTTTATAGGTTTACATTATCTACAGTATTCTACACTGTACCTGCTTCAGTGAGTACTTTTGTGGGTTTTCTTTTTCTTCACCATGATGGGCAAGTTTGAGGATGTAGAAATTAGTAATAGATAAAGCCTGTTTATCCTTAACACCTATTTTGCCTCAGTAATCAAAGATCACATTTGGCTCAATAGACCAATGCATTTGTGGGAGCAGCAGGTGTGTGAATTTGTGGTATTAGGAGGCAACATGATTATACTTCTCCAAAATCAATTACTATTAACAATAATGCCAATATTTGAAATAAAATAAAGTACTTCAGTGATGCCTGTGACTTTCTAGAGAAAACTAAATATGTTTAGTTACTATTTTATGCAATAATAGTCTTATTATTTTTATCCACAGATCTAGACATAAAAGAAAATTTTATAAGCATATACAATAGAAATGTTTTGTCTTATATGAAAACAGATCCATTAATATTCACAGTGACTCACCGGCATGCTCGGAGGATATGGTAAAAAGTAGTGAGATTTTAGCATTCTGATGGGGCTCTACATTAGGATACTGCATTATATCAAACCCATGTCCAAAACAGAAAAGTCATTTTATCTAACATGCACTACACAAAGATACTGGAGGAATGAGGTAGAATATAAGTAATATTAGCATTGCTAGCAATGAGCAAAAAGCAGAGCAACTCTAACATGCAAACGTGCGGAGAGGAAGAAAGGAAAAAAAAGTACTGAAGCACCAGAGAGATGCATTGGTTAAGAGAGATTCTCTAAGCATACTAACCTGCTGGTTCTAATGAATTTTCTACTTTGTCGTTAACATCGAAAACACGATCATGAACACCTATAGTTTTCATACAGCTATCTATAACAAAAATAGAGATAACAGCCAAATATGTTAGTGCAGACACCCTTAAACTCCCGTTTCTTTCTTTTTTTCTTTCTCTCTATTTTTCCTTGTATTTATGTAGAGATTGTTTTACAATCAATGGCACGTATCCAAATGCCAATATTGTTCCCATTTGCTGTGCACATACAACAGTTTAAGAAACAACAAGTTAGCAACTGCTGTGTACTTAAAAGCATTGTGAGGAATGATGAGAAAAAATCTGATGAAAACTAAAACATGGATGTTGATATACAAAACAGATACGACACGGGATTTAACAGTAAAAAAAGTTTTACCGCTGTGAACCAGACCATACAGTAAAGCATGCACAGGGAAGCCACCCCTCTGAAGCTCATTCTAGGAACTTACTTGTTGGTCTCACAAACACTTTGAGCTTTAGACAGGACCTTCTTCCATTATCTGGGATTGCAGAGGCTGCGGATAAGACAAAAAGAGCAGAGAGAACGGAGAGAACAACAGATTACTCTTCACTTTCAAATGCAAATAATCTGCAATAAATTCTTTTCTGAGTAAGAGCAGCATACTCTAATTCTTCCCAGAAGTTAAAACACAACTACTTTTCAGATTGACATAGACTCTTACAGAAAGGGCTACTTATCTACCCCTGTGTTCTCTTTTCAGTACAATAAAGAAAGAATCATGCAAGAATGTTGGTAATCTACAGAAAATACTTTGGGTTTTTATTTCAAAGGCTCTTCCATTTAACTTGATCTGTTATCAATTTTCTCTAAAATAAGAAGATAATGCTTGAGCTCTCCTGCTTTCACAGAGCCCCACCTCCTCGACAGCAGGGAAAGGGGCCCAGCAGAGCCCAAGGTGAAAGTGCTGGCAAAAACCAATACCAGATAGTTACAAGGCCAACTTAAACATGACCTATTTCTGCTGGGGAAAGTAAAGCTTTGTCTGTCCTGAAAGCCTGTCTGTCAGTGCTTTGCAGGTAATTCAATTAGAGGGTTTACTCAGAACTTGGCTCCACATTCTATGACTAAACCGAGCCCAGCAACTTCCATCATGCTATTATAAGTACAATATGTTATTGAGAAAGTACTATGCAATGGTACATTTATTTTTAAAAATTTGCCACAGAGAAGGATGGAATTAATAAAGTGGGCTTACCAAAACATGACAACATGTTTCAAGTTATAAAACACTTGAAGAAGAAACTTTCTTCTCCTCTTCAAGATAATAAGACTATAAACTCTTCCTGCATTTGAAAGATTATCTCCCCTCAGCACACACAGCATAATATCAAAGGGATTTACAAAGGCAAGGCGGTAGGACCATTAGCAATCACATATGTTTACTAATGCATTCTAGAAATGACAAAAATTATAGAAATGAGGGCTGCATACTTTCCTCCCTATGTGTTCGCTTCAAGTGGTTTCTTTGTTCAGACAGAGCAGATGACATCAATCAAAACACACATGGCTGACAGTCCGTGTGGCAATGCCCTCGGTGACAAAGAGGCGGCTGGCTTTGGGGTGCCTTCGCGCTCTGTGATTTTTACCTTTTGATATCCCTCAGGGGGAGCCCAGAAAACTACAATGCTTATTTTGCAGGCGAGAGGATTCGAGATGCAAATTCCGAACTAATTTTATACAAATCTGCTCATGTAATTCCAGATCCCTGTCCTACAGGAGAACTTATAAATTCACCACCTAAAAGACATCGAGCTGCACAGAACCCCTAGCATGGCTATTCAACACCTGTTGAAAACTTTTAATTCTGAGACAAAAGTATATGGAAAAGATGTGTTCGGCCTTCCCCATCTCCCCTGCTCACTCTGACAAGCAGTTAAGAAGTGTTAACAGCTGGCTTGGCTGTAGGCTTTCATTAAATCAAAGTCAGAAAAACTCCCTCTACTGACATTTACAGTAACTAGTGTGTTATTTAGGGCACAATATTTGCACTCTCTGGTTTGATCCAGGAAACAGTGTCCTTCCTGAGGACCCCGACTGCAAATGTCCATCACAAATACAGTACACATAGGTGACTCCAATGCATTAGAAAAACCATGGGTTCTTGAGATAGTTTATGTCTTATTCAAGGGAGGCGGTGTGGTAAAGTGACACGTGGATATTTACGCTGTCGGCGTACGGATTTCTGAGCTGTGATGAACTCACCACAAACCTCGTGAACTTGATTGCCACGTGTACTGACTGACTTTCTTGATGACACTGCAAGATACAACAGGCCCAAGGCAGAATCGAAAGTTTAATTTGTTTAGTGGGGGAACTTCTTGGAATTAGTACAGGTCTTTCAGATTTATATGTAGGAGAAGGCCTATAAATCTGGGACATAAAAATCACTGTAATAACAAAACAGCAACAAATAATAAACTGTCTAGGAAAAACCGAAGACAGTTTTCTCACCAGCTCTCAAAGAGGGACGGTTAGCCTTAGCTACTGGATGAGTTACATTCTTTGCGAACTGAGAATATAAAATGTACTTATATAAAATAAAAACCTCTCCTTCCTGTTAGACTTCTCCATCAGTGCCTCGCCTCCTCTCCGCCATCAGAAAGACTGTAACAATGATAATGTGACTGACGCCTCAAGGTTCTGCTTTGCCTATTACACTCTAAACCTTAGAAAAAATGTGGAACAAAGAATATAAACACATATTCTCTCACATTGTTGTGTCTCTCCCTCCCTCCCCCTCTCTCTAAAAATAAATCTTTAAAATAAAGCATACAGACACATAATGCAAGGTCACAATGCAGATTACATGAAACCAAATGACTCTATAATCTCTGACATGAGCGCAGAAAGGCAACTCTTAACCCTGAGGGCTAATCCCAGAGGGCATGCCTTGCTACGTCAGTTTAACTTGGGTTCCTTGTTCACGGATCCAAACAACAAAAAACTGAAAAGCATAAAACCTTTTTCCATATAGCAGCAAAACAATTGTTTTATGCAAGGCTTAAAAGAGTGAGAATGTGGCTTCATTCCATGTTATGTTCCAGATTTCTTAACCCCAGCTATTGGCTAACTAATGTAGGATGCCTTTATATCACTTATAAATATAGATTATTAATTATTAGTAACATTTGAAGCTATAAGGTAATACCAAAATACTTTACAAGAAAACAAAAAGCCAAGGACTGAGCATTAAAAACACAAAATAACAGGAACTGAAACAAGTAATATTCACACAGTAAGTTTACAAAGAAAATCCTCTCGGGATCAATTATGAGGAAAAGAATTGAAGATAGATGTGACAGAGTAAACACTTCAAATCTGCCTGCTTTTGCCAGAAGGTAGGTAATATCAGTCCCTGTGAATCTAGCGATGTCACTGAACAATGACCAACATTATCTTTATCTTAGTTAAGACAAACTTTAAGTCCTTATGCTGCTTTCCTTAGAAAATTATAGTGGACATTTGAAAACTAATAATGAATAATTACTACCATGCATTATATACAACTGCAGCTTTGTCCATCCATTCAAACACTTTTAAAATCCCTACTATGTGCTAGTTTCCCTATTAGGTGCTGCGGAGGCAAAGATGCTGCATCCTGTCCTTGCGCTGTGCTTGTTCCAGCCGGGGATACAAACAGGAGCCACAGTCCGGGGCACCGGGAGAGGTCCGCCTGGTAACTGAGGTCAGCCTGTGTTGCCAGCACAGCTTTGGGCAGGGAATCAGCCTTGTCTGGGAGTGCAGGCGCATCCCACCCGTGCCTCTCAGAGGGAAGCTGATCCAGGCGCTGCAGGTCCTCCGGAAGCTAACCGACAGCAACTGGTAGAATGAAAACAATTTGTCCTCAAATTCCCAAATTGGACATTTAGCGACCAAGATGAAGTGAGGAAAACCGAGACCTGAACTCTTCCTATAAAGATATATGGGTTTTGCTAATAGAATTTGTCAAATTAAAGTGAGAAATTCAACTCATATCTTAAACATCTGTCACATAATCCAAAATCATATCCTTTACTCAGTTTACTGCTGAAAACGTACACTTGGAGTCAGGAAGCTGGGAATAGGGGGACAGGGACCATTAAAACAAGCACAACCTCCCACTCCACAATCTTAACAGCAACTTCATAAATCAAACCAGAGGGTCCTTTCCCCCTAATGGTCTGCAAGTACCAATCAAAAACTTACAACACATAATGAAATATTACCTGGGGACCCTCTGGTTCTCTGTGTTTAGAGTATCATGCTAATAAGGCCACGAGGGCTTCTCATCTTTACTCTGTTCCATGAGCTCAGACAGGGGCACCATCTTCTGCCATTCCTGAAAACCTGTTTGCTGGGTCTCCTGGGGCTCAGGTGAGCCCTGCTCAGCACTTATCAGCCAGTTTCATACGTAAAGAGAATCCATTCAATGCCTGCAAATCAGTACTCCCAAAAGTTGTATTTGGCATCGGAAATATATGTGATATTGACATCACAATTCTGGCCTCTCAGTCTGATGCAGAAAAGAGAACGCTGGCATCATGCTTGTGGTAGGCAACTTCTGACATGGCTCCGGTGTGTTCCCCTCCCCTGGCAGTGGGCTGGACCTAGTTTCTTGCTTTTCTAATGAGAGAATATAGCAAAAGTGATTGGATGTCTCTTCTGTGATTGTGCTGCAAAAGACTGTGATTCCCTTGCTGCTAGCAGTCTCTCTCTTGCTGTGCCTCTTGCTCATGAAGCAAAGTGCCATACTGTTAAATTCTCCATGGAGAGGCCCACGTGGCAAGGAACTGATGTGTTAGTGCAAAAACCCACAAGGAACTGAGTCTGATCACGTGAGTGTGCTAGAATGAGACTCTTTCTCAGCTGGGTCGTGAACTGACTCTCGCCTGGTGAGAGACTCAGACCCAGAGGGCCCAGCTAAATCCGCCGCCCCTGGCTTCCTCACCCATAGAAACTGTGAAAAGATAAATGTTGTCTTAGCCACAAATTGGGGAGTAATTTGTTTCTCAAGAGCTAACTGATTCCATGCAATCAAAGGCTTCCCATGGCTGACTTGAGACCTAAGGAGGAAGACACTGGTGTGCACTCTGCTAACGGCCTGCCTGGCCCTTGTGCCCACCCAGCAGCTCCTTCCTCGTTCTGCTGCCTTGTCTAAACAACTGGGTCCATTACTATTGTAGTTTACCTCTCAAGCTACTGTTACAAGTTCACTTAAAATAGGCCTTGCAGAGCGGTAATTATAAACTGCTGTTGAAGAAATACTACATGACGTATCTATTTGTTTTCACTGGGCATTTAAAAACTGTTTTTAATTTTCTGTCCCATGTCACTGAGTTTGTTTTTGCTAATGTAGCCAACCTGTGCTGTTCCTTGCAATTAGCATGATGGCTCGCTTTAACTCCAAATTGCTAGGTAAACCTAAATGATCTTGGACATGAAATGTAAACTTAAATCATAAGAGAAAATGCCTTTCCTCAAATGTGAGAAATAGAATGTAAAAGTGAGCTTAAAAATATCTGAAATAAAAGAGCTTTAATAAGTTAAAACTTCTCTTCATATCAAGTCTCCTATCAGTTATCTTTTACACAGGCTATCAAATTAAATACAAATGTATAAGATTTCAAGCAACTCAAAAGTAATCAAGGTAACAATTTTCAAGAAGAACTGGAAGTTCTGCAGGATGGGGGTGAGACTCTTGTATTATATATTTTTACATTTTCAGATCCAGAACTGTACTCTTTAGTCAACTTTAATCTCTCTGCCTAACCTTATTCCTCCTCAAATCTTAATTTCAAAAGTCCAAATCCTCTTCCTTTTCTGTGACCCTTGTCAGCTTCAGTACTTTAAGAAGTTTTATTTTTAAGAATAGTCAGCTGCTTTCTTCTTCTTTTTTAAAAGAAATGAGTGTGCGGAAGCATTAAAAATGCAGTTTTCCATTATGTTTGCCACAGGCAATATTTCTCAATTTGTGCAAGTCAGAAGAAAAGACAGGGTATTGGCTGTTAGCAGCACCCAGTGTTTCCTCTGCAGGTTTTCATGTGGTTTCACATACAACACAGATATATGCAAATTAAGTGACGGTGGAATTAAGCATTAATATTCCTTTCACAATAAATGCTGAAAAAGTAAAGCCAATTTAAGTAAATGGTGCCACTAAAAATGTCTTCTGGAATTTAATGAATCCATAAAATACATTTTGTGTATGCGGGTAGGTGGGGGGAACAGAAGTGGTGGGAACAGGAGAGAGGTTAACTGAAGCCAAATGCTTGGGAATTGGTTACCACACCCTCAGAAAAAGTCTTAAAACCAAACTCAGGCCTCTTGTCAGGAAAGAATACCCCAGCAACAACTTGCTGCCAGCTGTCTGCCCCCTTTTTAAAGACAGCACAACACCTATTTTCATATGAAGAACAAAATCACCAGTTATGATGGAATATATCTCACCATTCTACCTTTTGAGATTTAAAAGTCACATGTTTTAATAACAAACATGCACCCTAAGTGCACCCACAGGAGCTGGCTGCCTTTGCCCACACATTTCATTTCTTTTAGCCCACCGTGCCTCAAGACTTAAATCACTGGCAGGTTAAGGTCAAAGTCCCAGATGTAAAACTTGAAAATGAGGTTACTAAGTGAAGGTGGAAGCCTTGGAGAAATGTAAAATATCATGTAAATATGAGCTACTTTGATATGGCTCTGGGGATGTTTCTTTTAAAAAAAAAAAAAACAGAAAAGAAAGAGGGGTATATTTCCTACAATATAATAAGGGTAAAACAACATAGTCTGCAAGCTAAAACTTGGTTACAACATGGGAGAACTGTAACAGGGACAAATAATTAGAGGAAAGTTCAGGGCAAGGGAAGTAAAATAAGTTCCAGCTGTGCAGCCTCAGACAAAAGAGAAAACAGGAGGTGCCACCACGCACCCATTGCTCCCCCCCAATCTCTCTACTCCCTCAGGCAAAGTTCTCACTGCAAATACTAACTTAAGTATTATTTAAATTCCTGCAGCCAAGCCACAGTAGATCAATTACTTTTTCTTAGCAACCTCAAATAAAAGGCCGAGGACAAGTTTCTTTCCACTGATCTGTAGGAATAAACAAATAGGACACTATCATGTTTTTATTCACATTTATTTGAAGCCTGAACAAACAAACAAAAAATAACCTGGACTTCAGAGAATGCTTTTAAAAAGACCTCTCTCTATAGGAAGCATTTCTAATTGCAGTTAAGGAAATTTTAAGTCAGCTTACATCTCAGATTCTGAATCTAGACTTGGTCTCGCCCTTCTACGATGTGGCTGGGGAAATCCAGTCCACACAGCCACACAAAGCAAGATACCACGTAGATGTCATTATAATTGGTAACCAAACCCTAAACATGAGGAGATTTAGTTAAGTTCTTTATTGGATATTTCATTATTAAAAAAAAAAAAAAAACAATGAACATCTTTAAGCAGTTAGGAAAAAATAAATTTCCTATTATAAGCTAGTGTTGTAACTATTTTCGGAGACCTTGGCTAGCCTGAGGCCATACTATTGAAATGACAGTTCCCGGCCATGAGGGGCAGATAGTTCTTTTCTCTTGTTTGTGGAAATTTTGGTGAATTTCACCTGCTTTGCCAGATGGGATAATTGGACAAAAGAAGAAAGACAAACAGATTGATTTGCTTGCAAAACTCACCAACTAGAAGCCACAGAATTAAAATAACAACAAAAACACAAATTCAGACAAAAGGCAGAATTCCTAGAATCCCAGAGAAGAACTCCTCAGGCTCCACATGCCGTCTGAGACGCGCTGTTGGGGTGACTACTCCCTGGTAAGCACAGAAAGCCACAAAGCCTGTTCCTCGTTTGTACAGTATTAACAGAAAGAATGCTGTTGTCAGGTGACACGAATGTAGCATTACAGTAAATTACTAATAAATCATCAAGTTAATGCAATTCCAAAAAGCTCCCTGAAAAAGTTAATAATACGTCTTTGAATTTTTCATAACCGTGTTCACCTGTCTTCCTTGGTGAGGGGCCTTGGGCGGGCCTCGATTTAGTGGTCTGAGCGCATGCCTAACACCTGGACTTTCTCCTGACTCACCCACTCTGACCTGTGTGCCTCTGGTCAGCTGCCTAACCCACCCGGGCCTCCGTTTCCCTCTAAGCCTTTCCCGTTGGAAAAAAATTAAGCATGACCTACTTTAGAAGGGCACTAGACTTTTCTAGTGCACTTGGAAACTCAGGTGACAGACCCCTGTAGATCTACAAGACCATGTCATGACTCCACAGATGACTCTCATCTGCTGCGTCAGTACTGACTGCTCCCTCGGCATGGCAGTTCCCCCATGCAGGCAGTCTCTCCTCCTGACTGCATTTCTCTAGAAGGGAGAGGGGGTTAGGTTATGGATAATTGGGGTAAAAAGTTATTGATGAGTCATCAGGAAAATCAGTGGACCCTTTATTTCTAGCCTAAATTAGAAAAACTAGATTCTACTATCTTTTTGGGGGGCGGGGGGGACAACTTATGGGGTGGTGGTGAAGAGGTTTATGTGAGGATGGAACTAAGGCTGGGGAGAGAATTTAGAGAATTGGAGAGGTCATTGGAAGATCCTGGGTTTTTGTTTTTTTTTTTAAACCATACTAAGTTTCTGGGAGTGCTTTTTCCTCCCTGTATTTTAAGAGTCTGAGCATACTATTGTATCAGAGGGACGCTGACCAAAGATGAGGACAGGAATCATGCCCAGAGGCAACGTGGCTGGGAGCTGAGTCTGCCTCTGCGGCTGCCCAGACTGAGCGAGAGCCACAGGGCCTGGAGGGGTGCAAACACCACGCCAAGCCCGCACCTGGCCCTCCACAGGGGCTGCTGCAAATGGTTCCTATTATTGACTTCAGTATCCTTCTGCATCATATTTGGGTAATTAACCTATTTACACAAATCAATTATGTCTTTGGTTGTTTTTCTTAGCCAGTAGGCCCCGTTCTCCCCAGCGCCTGCCATTTCTGGTGGTAAGAGAAGCATCCAAGCAGGAGTAGCTACTCCTTGCACAGCAGGTCATTAATGGAACCCCAGAGGCCTGAACAAATTAATTTCTTTCTTTAGAAGACTAAGTTCTGCCAAGGAGGGGTCATTGAGGTGCCAGGATAATACAACATGTTTCACACCAAAAATACTTTCCTTGATGAAGATTATTCACAGAGTGAATGCAGCTAATGACAGGGCTGAATTCCAGTTTGCTCTGGTTGAGGAGGACCATTTCCACTCAAGCTAATGGCTGTGCAGTGCAGGGCACCATCCCACAGAACAGTCAGATCTTCGATAACCTGCCCCCAGCTTTGATCTCCTTCTTCATCTCTCCTACTCTCTTCCCTCCTTCAAGCCACATTAGTAGCTAGTCCCAAAAACCTCTCCTCCCAGAACCTCCCCCACCCCTTTTCTTATGGGATCTTTCCTTTGCCTCTCAAGATCCAGCACCATCCAGCCACTTGAGCTATTTCCCATTTCTCCAACACAATAAATTTCTTCTCAGTGCTTGCCCCAGTCTGTCTTGTCCCTTAATAGCACACACCCCTTTCCGTTTTGCTGTTAAGTAGCATCACTGTTCCACAGCTTCTCTGCTGCTAGAGTTCTGAGTTCCCCAAGATCCAGTTCTGGGGAGTCCACAGCTGCGTTCATAATGTGTTCAATAAAGATTTGAAGAATGAGTCTAGAGGTTAAAAAACAAGAAAGTCTGTGTAGTTGCAACATGATTTGTTGACAAACTGGAACCAAAACTCAGGTTTAGAATAAAAAAGAGAAACGAAGAGAGGTGTAGTGCCTAATGTCAAAGAATCTTTTTTTAAATCCCCCTTTCCTGGAATGTTCCTCTCTCCCCTCTCTGCTGGCTGCTTCTTATGGAATGATTTTGGAAACTGTGACCTACTCATCAGCCAAAGCCCAAAGCGACATACAAAATTCAAACACGCATCATTTTCATATCTGTGAGTGTGTGGTCCCAAGAGATAAGAAATACATGAACGGAATGTGAGTCTCTTTAGAGCCAGAAACAGAACCTCATCAAATGATCAGCCTGTGGAGGGACTGCAGGCCCCTCCCGTGAACAGGGAACAAAGGCAAGGTGATGCTAAGTGTAGAAAAGCGACGCTGGGGTGAGCATGATCAGAGACAGGTGAGGCTGAAGCCATCCTGGCTGGAAACCTCCCGTCATTCTGAAGCCCCAGTCAGCCCTGGCAGGTGTGACTCAGTGGATTGAGTGCCGGCCTGCGAGCCAAAGGGTCTCTGTTCGATCCCCAGTCAGGGCACATGCCTGTGGCTGCACAAGGGGCAGCCACACATTGATGTTTCTCTCTCTCTTTCTCCCTCCCTTCTCCTCTTTAAAATAAAGAAAATCTTAAAAAAAAAAAGAAGAAGAAGAAGAAGCCTCAAACATTACCTGAGGATATAACCCCTCAAGTTGCACTGAAGGATATAACTCTACTTTAGCCACAGCTGAGTTGAAAACTAACTACAGGCATTTTTAAAAGAATCAAAACCACAGAGCTAGTCTTTCTTTGTGTTAAACAAATATCTGAGAATGTGAAATGGATACTTTTAAAGTGTAGGAAAACTTCGGCCATTTAGGGTAACAGGCCAGACATATAATTCCAATTTAAAATATATAATGGGACAGATGATTTAGACTTCTAAGTGAAATCTTAGGTTTATGTCAAGTTTTAAAACATTTAAGAGAACTAAAACTTCATATTTTTCAGTTTAAATTCTTATGATGCTAAGAATTATTAATACTTGAGTACTTGAGACAGTATTACAGTTGGCCAATTTAAGTACTTAAAAAAATATTAAATCTCTAATGGTGAAAGGAGTTTAATTACCCAAGTTTGTAAACGGAGCCAAATATTTAAAACTACTCATCTTTTATGTAGAATCATAAAATGTATAAACTAATTTGAATAGGTTAAATTTGCAATTTTAAGGAAGAGCTATATTTTTTAATTTCTAATTTGAATAAATCAGATACCAAATTTTAAATCCAAACTAACCCTTTCCCATGGACAAAAACCATCCTTTGTAAACCAAAAATTTATATATTTTTAACAGGCTTTATTTATTTATTTTTAGAGAGAGAGGGGAAGGGAAGAAGAAAGAGAGGGAGAGAAACACCAATGTGGGGTTGCCTCTCATGCGCCTCCCCCCCTCCCCCACTGGGGACCTGGCCTGCAACCCAGGCATGTGCCCTGACTGGGAATTGAACCAGTTCCCCTTTGGTTCACAGGCCCGCGCTCAATCCACTGAGCTACACCAGCCAGAGCCAAAATTCCATACGGATACCTCCTTTTATGCCATGGCTCAAATGCTGCCTCCCCCAAGAGGCTTTCCATGATTACCCCATCGAAAGCCTCTACCTCTCCTCTCCACGCTCCTGCTGTTGCCGCATCTGACTGCCTTGATAGGCCCAGCACACTGGCCGTTAGAGATTTGTTTGTTTCCTGGTTTACTCTCCATTTCTCAACTGTGAGCTCCAGAAGCAGGAATCTTTTTAAAATGTACCATCAAGCTTCTAAAACCTCACATAGTACTTCGTACAAAGCAGGCACACAAAAAAATATTTTTGAAGAAATGAATAAAAGTAAAAACTGAATAAACCAGAAATATTCAGGTCTATATATTACTCCCCCCCCCCCCCCAAAAAAAAAAAAAACAAAGCAAAACCAAATAAATAACCAGAGACCAAGGTGTTGTAGAACCCTGAGATCTTCACGGATTGATAGGGTATCTTTTTCACTCTCTGAATATTACTTTTATGTTTCCTTTTGCTATAGGGCAGAGTAATCCCATAGCTAGATGAATATTTTGCCCACTTTATTGCTGCAGCAAACTTTTTAAGAGATTTGTTTCCTATTTGATTTGCCAAAAACCCTAGTTTAGCGAGCAGACAATATAAGATGTGACCAAAATGGATTAATAAAAGGTTGATGAATTACAATTACAAGTTAAACATGAAGTATATTAAATAAATCAATGGCATATTTTTAGGAGCTTCTAGTATTTGAAACATATACAGAATGGAAAAAAAGGATAACCATTCTTCAAAATGTGTTCCCATTTCTTAAGAAATTTGTGAAGCTGGTTATAAATACAAGCATTCTAGCCATAAGCCATAATATTAATACTGATGTCCTATTTAAGTTTTAAGGAATTATTTACTTTTCTGTGCTGACTCTGCATGTCATATAAATAGAAAGGTTTTTTGTATAGCTTTGCAGTTTGGGCCAAAAAAAAAAAAAATCATTCTATTTCTCTTCTGCCTTAGTGGAAGAAAAAAATATGCACTCTTGGGTCAACTTATCTTTTTAATGGAAGAGGTCTCAGTTAAAATTGGCTTTGAGTTTGCTAATTACAAAACTCAACAGGGGTTTTTCCTTTTTTGGTGTAACTCATATTTTTATTCATTAACCCCAGTTTTAAGAAGATTTAAAAAGTCTGAATAGAAACAACTTGAAAGTTTAAAGACTATCCTTTCCCCTGTGATACCTTTAAATACTTCAAAAGTGCAAACTTCCCCCCATACTATCTAATTACCAATCTCTCCTGGTTGCTACAGGCGGTGGTAAAACTCATGCATTTTGAACTTCCCATCCACACAGTCCTGAGGTGAGATGAGAAATGGATCCGTTTTTTTTCATTCTATATATCGGGAAATTTTACGTCAACCTGGGTTATAAGGAAATCGGGGTTCTGAAGGGCCATCCTGCTAGCTGCTTTTCACGGGGCCAAGCCGCCGGGTTCAGGCGCTTTCATTCCGGTGAAAAGATCATTACCGGGCGGCTCTGGGAAGTCGGCCCTCCTGGAAGTGCGCTCCTTTGTTATGAATATGGAACAGATGGAGCCAAATCTATCTGCTCCGTAGGAACAAAAACACTTACAACCCAGCTCTCTCTATTAAAGACTCTACTTAGCTCCTTTATACCATCGGCTTTCTGTGCACTGCTGTGAGGTTTTGACTTTATAGAAAAAGGCACTTCATAAAAGCAACAGTTCTTACTCTTAAACCAAAGTGGTCTAAGAACTAAAGAAGATGAATACATGGTTTCATCCAGAGGACTCCTTAGAGATATGCAGATATTCAATTAGGGGTGTGTGTGTGCGTGTGTGTGTGGACAATGTGCACATATAGTGGGAAGACTATTAAAGTCTGGTAAATGTGTGCATTCAAACAACATGAAAATATAGAGGAGAGCGATGAAGATGTCATGTTTCTCATTACAAGGATGGCATGTAATTGCTCTGGCATAATAAAATGCCAGAATTTAATTTTGTGTATGTCTGCAAGGCTAGTGAGGGCTGTCTTCAACAAAATATATGACTGTGCACAACAAAGTCACGTGAGTAAACATAATTAGTAATTAGGATCATACTACAAAATAAAGGCTGTATGATGCTTCCTCGCTATGAAAAATAGTAATAATTACATTCAGCATCGTGCCAATTTGCTTTTATAATCTGAAAGATGTAAACACTCCAGTTAACACCAATGCGTGTCCTTACGGACCACGCCGATGGGCCGAAACACAACCGAAGGCCATACCTACAATGTTCCGTTGCCAGGGTAGGTGTGCTGGCAGGTTAGTTTCAGGTGAGATTAGGTGAGTTTCTCAGGCTTCTGGGTGTGAACGCACAACTGTATATGCAAGTCTCCTTGTTATCAGCAGCAGGGGAAAGGAGCGTCTGCCTTATTTCATCGCATTTATGATACTTATACATTTAAAGTCTGTTGCCTCTTCAAAGATAATTGAAAAAAGAAATTCTGTGGCAGGATGCTTTGATTCTGACTAAATCAAGTCTTCGGGCAAATTTCCCCCTGCCAGTGGAAGCACAGCTTGCCTGAAGTCGTAACCTTTGTGGGAGGAAAGGAACTGGCCTTGAAGCAGATCATGAAGCAGATGTTTTATGCCAAATCAGAGTCTGGGGATGCGTAGGCTACTGCAAATAAGACTCTTCTTCTGTCTGTTCAATCATTTCAATTCCCTGCAGTGTGAAATATGAACTTGCCAACAAATGGCCAGCGTGCTGTGCCTCCCAGCAGGGGGGGTAAAGTGCCACAGCTGTGCCAGCGACCGGAAAACTCGAGACGCGCATGACATGTTCATTAGTTCTCCTGTGCAGCCAGGGCCTGAACCAGGCCGCTCCCCAGAACCCACACGCAGGGTTGGAGCCGGGCCTGCTTCCTCCGCCCAGGAGTGAACATGATTTCCACCAAAATGAGACATACAAGTTGTACTCATCTCTTGGATGACCCCAGAAGGTTAGTCTTTAAAACAAGAAAACAAAGAGCAGATCTTCTCTGGGTACAAACAGACTGAGAAAATATGTCCACCCATAAGATCCCAGCTCTTTTCTGACTTTATTGTCAGCCTCCTCTGTGAGCAGTAAGACAATGAAATAAGGGAATGTACTTGGAGACTCAGAGCATCCAGGAGAGACTGAAATGGCCCAGGGAAGAACTCAGTGGAAAGACATCCTGTCTTTCTCAGAAAGACGCCATTGTGGACACTGTCTGGCTCACCTGTTGCAGGCAAACGTCACGCTAGCTCCTTCTAGTCCGTTGGCCTTTTAGTTCATTCCACATTACAGTTGCCCAATAATAAAAGTTAATTTATCAAAATTAAAGTAAAAGTAGTAGACTAACAAGTTTCAATTTGAGGTCCTTTGTAGCTCATTAAACATACATATTCACACACACCCTTATAACTGTAATCCCAGATTATAAATATCCCATAGTCAGTTCCATTGTGAGATTTTTCAAAGGTTATTCACATGCTTTCTAGTGCCACATTTTTTCACGTTTTAATCATGAGCTCCTTAAATAGAAGTCATTTGCATCTGTAAACATCCTCTTGCAGTAGTATTTAGCAGTATATTCTCTCTGTGCAGAGCTATCTTAAAAGGGAAAATAAACCTTAATATGGAATAACAATCAAGCATGGCATCAAAAGGTAAATTACAGGCTTGAGAAGCCTCTGTGACCCCTTTATGCAATTTCTGAAGGAAAAAAATGAAGTTTCTCAATCTTAAAATAGCCCAGAATCATCTAGTTTGTTTTAAATGATGAATTATAGGAATACTACTCATACAATCAAAGCATGACCTAAATCATAAGAACATTTTCAAGAAATGAAATGAGTATGAAATAATTCATTATTTTGAAATGAGGCCAAATAAGTACACATGGTATATGCTCGAAATGATAGACCATTATCACAACTAATGGCCAATTTCTCATTAGTTTAGCGTCTCCAAATGAATACTGTAGTCAATAAATCTCTCGCAGAATGGTTACAAATGATTGTTTTAAGGGATTAATAATAAGACCTATATTTTCATATTTTAGGATTCTTTTGGCAGCAATTACTCTAGAATACCATTGTGCCATAATGTTTCTTTTTCTCTATTTAACCTGACCAAATACAAATTAGAAACATGAAATTATTTCTTAATTGATGTGGAGCGTGGTAGGAGGGAACTTCATTTCAGGATGCATAATAACACTATAATAATAGCTTCCATTTATCTACTACTTCTACGTACTAGGCACTGTGGCAGGTTTATTAAATTTAACTCTAGAGCAGTTCTGCCAGGCAGGTGTTATTACCCTCGTTTCAGAGATGAGGAGACCGAGGCTTAGAGAAATAAGCAGTTACTGACGCCAACACAGCTAGCGTGTGGCAGAGCGGATCTCAAATCCAAGTCTTTCTGATGCCAAACTCTACAACCGCAGTTTATGATATAAATCATATTTTTCTTCATGACTGGTCTACTTCAAAAATGTTTCATAATTTCCCAGAAGCCCTTTAAAAAAAGTCTGGGGATATGTTAAAACTTGGTAGAACTTGACTGTGTAATCTTAAGCATTTGCAGTAGGTTGCAGTCAGAAAACTGAGTGGGGGTTTTGCCTGCAGGGACATGCCCTATACATCTTTCCTAATCAGGTGTGTGTCAAGAGAAAGTCGTTTCATACTATGTTACGGTAACTGGCTACCCCTAAGTACTCACAGGCACCGCTATAGGAGGAAACAGGAAACAAAACAGTGGCCCCATGTTCCAAAGAGAAAACTGGGGGAAATGGCAGCACCCTGAGTACACACTGCCCAGGGAAAGGAGAGATTCCTCGGCCGGGCACCGCTGTTCCCAACCTCACAGCCGCGCTTGCCTGCCCCTGCATCCGTGGTGCCTTGGCCTGGAGAACAAGTAAATTTGCTGACAACTTTGTGGCAGAAAAACCAAAATTAACATGGCCAGCAGAAATCCAACTTAGAGCGTTCTGCCTGGGGGAGGGGCTGGCTGGGGCCGCAGCCACCGGCCTGTGCACATGCTGACAGAGCCAGTGGCCTTTCCTGATGTCTCAAAAAACAGATGCAGCAAATTCGCTACTTTTAACCTTAAATTCAGTAACTACATGGGTTCGTTAATAAGGTACACCAAAGGCAACTTTGTATATTGCTATTTTTTCTCTTGTAATACAGGTATTTGATCTATAAATGTCCTACTCACCAGCACATAGAACATACTGCTGAACTATCTATTTTCCTAAGACTCTTCCCCTTACTGAACAGAAACCATAGGATTCCATCTAGAGAAACGAAGCACTCTGCTGCACACCCTCCAGGGTTCCAGCTCCCATCTCTCAGAGTGAAATCCCACATCTTCACCATGCCCTCTCCCCACCCATCACCCCCTCACACACACATGTACAGAGCTCCCCTCTTCATCCTGCTTCACTCATGGGGGCACACACCTCTCCTCCCGTCTTGGAGCTCTGTTTCCTCTTCCTGGGAGGCCCTGGGAGACGCAGCGTCTTCACTCCTTTTAGCTCCCTCCTCATGTGCTGGCAGGTATGACCAGCCTTCCTGTGCGTGCTCTGTCTCTCCCTCTCTCTTTCCATCTTGTGTGTGTCACCCTATAATTACGTAATTGAACTGACCACCTTATATTTTATGTAGTTATATAGATAGAGCACCATATGAGTAAATATTTAAGTATATTTATGTTATGTATTAAATATATATAAAATAGCAATTTCCCTACCTTTATATTTTCTAGTCTCCTTACTTTATTTTTTTTCATCATAGCACTTACCAACTACCTGAAATATTTTGTATTTATTTACTTGTTTCTTTATCCCCCTCCCCAACCCGGCTCCCCAGTAGAGGATAGGTTTATTAAAGCAGGATCGTGCCTACTTTTTTCTCTACTGTATTCAGAGTCTAAAATACTATCTGGCCAGCAGTATGTACTCAATAAACATCTGTTGAATGAAGGAAGAATAGAAGGAGAAATGAATGAAAGGCAAGGTCACTCCAAGAAAATGCATGTTTACTCACTGATAAATGCTCAAGAAATCACAAGCTTAGAGTAGAAAAAGGGAAACAAATAAGCCAATAACTGTACGGGCATGTGAGTTTCCTGTACTGTAAGTAGGTCCTTAAGCTTGCTGTAACTGTGAGTAAGTAGAGCAGACAGAGTGGGGTTATTTTTTTTTCCAAATTCCATTAAGTTATACTAAAACAAATTTGCATAAAGGAAAATGATTTTAACATACCTTTGGAAAAGGTTCTACTAATAACTTAGCGGCTGTTTTCAAGGCATTTCTGTGAAAGGTGAAGGTAGGTGACTATAAAGTATCAGCCAAGTGTCAAGTCCAAAAAGATCAAGCTTTTGTTGGTGGCCCTTATTTAGAGTAATGCTGAGCAGCAGCAGCCCTCAGTAGCCTGAGAATGTGTAAGCAGACGTGGGGGTGAATCTCATCACCATCATCATCAAGAGTTGAACACTGAGCACTTTTGCATCCTTACACCAGCCTGTGAGCTTCAATCACTGAATCACAAAACTCACGGCTGTGAACCTTAGGGACGATTTAGTTCAGTCTCCTCATTTTACAAGTTGAAGAAACTGAGCTTCAGCATTTCAGAGAGGCCAAATAACCCCTCTAAGTTCATCTGACTCCAGAGAAGGATATTGAACAAGCTGATCTGGCATCTGGCCCAGGGATATTTATCAGAAAAAAAGGAAGGGAGGAAAGTAGGAAGGAATGAAGGGAGAAAGAATGAGAGGAAGAGAGGGAGAGAGGGGGAGGGAGAAAGAAAGAGGGGAAGGAAGGAAGGAGGGGAGGGTGGAAGGAAAAGAAGGAAGAAAGGGAGGGGGAAAGGGAAAGGGAAGGGAAGGGAAGGGAAGAGAAGAGAAGGGAAGGGAAGGGAAGGGAAGGGAAGGGAAGGAAAAAGAGTTCACCAAAAAGAGTGAAGACAGAACTAGGGCAAAGAATTCATCCCCAAAGCTTCTCTTAAATACAAAGAACCAAATTATCACAAATTAAATATTTAGTGAATTTATAGTATACCTAGTTCTGCTAAAATTTATGAATCAGTTTAGTTGAGCTTTTTATTTGCTGAGCATATTCTTTAGAGTGCATGTAAAATCAATGTGTATAATACATTTATGCCCCTTTTATAGAAAAGAGTAGAATTTTACTATTTTAAATAACTGTGGAAGGTTATGACTACTGCATCTTTCTAAGGCAGGTCATAGTTATGATTTATTTTTTCTCTAATACATGGTTGGAGAAACAGTCTCAATTAAGGTATTACTCCTGGAGGAAAATGGGAGGCACTTTACAACTCTCTGCTTTATGATTCTATTTCCAGAAAGCACAGTAGTGAAAAGTGGGAGCTGTCTGTGATACTAATTTGAAAAACTAATGAAGTTATGCTATTCTCATAAGTAGCTACCAGCCCCTATTCTCTGCACAGTATAGTACCATATTGTACATGTACAACTTCAGCCAAGGTTGGAGCTGCTGCGACTTGCCCTCAGCAACACAACACACGCAGACCCACTCCATCCTCATCTCCACCATCTCCACCTCCCCTGCCGCCATCTTGCTAAGGTAGAGGTTTGTAAAATTTTATCTCAATTCTTGGCATTAAGAATTTCATCCAGCTGTCAAAGAAATGCTCTTCCCACTCACCTACAGCTATCTTTTCAAAAATTTCAACTACTCTTGTTTTTTGCAACCAAATTGATCCTAAGTGATGTATAGAAACTGGATTTTTAGAAATCAAATCATTTAAAAAAACGCTCCAGGGTTACTGAAAAAAAAAAAAAAAATCCATTTCTGTAAAGGGAATGATCACTCTGCAGCTTATCCTTCCCAAAATCATAATCTCCATATGCCATGCTTGTTTAAAGTGATATAGACCTGTTCATAGTTCCTCAAGGGGATAAAATTAATATTATTTCCTTCTATCCCATTTCAGTTGAAAAGTTCCTCTAGAATAGAAAGCATAATTTAAAAAAATACTTAGCAGCATCTGCTTTGTCATTTTCTTTAAGTTGGCAGATAAAAAATTCCAGAAGGCCAGAATCTTCACTACAGAAGCCTTGGTGGGCTCTGCTGGATCCTTCATGCATCCCTGCTTCCCTTCCTTTGCCCCTGTGCCTACGATCAGAAAGAAGAGGCACAGAGTCACTGCCCTCAGGACCTTCTACTTTAGAGAGTAAGATGCAAAATCTGAAGAAGCAAGCACCTTCACAGGTCGACAGAGGTTGGAGGCTCAGGGGCAGGTGGTTCCGTCAACTCTGAATCCACGGGCCTAGTTGAACATGCTAACTTCTATATCAAACTTGGCACAAAGACATTAAAAGCCTCTAAGGGGCAGCTTCAATTGGGGCCTTTTGGCAATCTGGATACACTTACTAATTAAAAGAGAATACCAGACACAAGGCAGTTAAAAAGCATTTACTGAAAACCTAGCCATGTTCACCCAAGGAGCTACATTCATGTCTCACCTTTTGCTTTGCCTTACCAGTGCAGGAAGCCCCTATAGAGCTACATCCTAGAGTCGCTTCCAGCGACATCCAGGTTTTGGGGTCCCTCTGGGCCCAGCAGGCCCAATCTAATGATCCCAAGCACCACGGGCACTTCCCATACAGGCCTGTGGGGGAGCAGAGGCGCTCCTGAGGGTGCAGTGGGGACAGTGCCTGGAGCGGCCACACAGATGGTGTGACACCTGTAGAACAATGATATGCCAGGTGAGAAGACTACTACCTAGTACCAGGTGTGTAAAACTGGCTATTATTCATTGCAAAGATAGGGTTATCAACCTTCAGGACCAAGTTGGAAGACATGTTAATGAGTGCCTCCCTTCCTCTAGCACCCAGCTTAGTCATTCTTAAGGTTTTCATCAAAGGATGTGATACAGGCTTGAGAATAGGTTTATAAGTAGTATTATTTGGGTGAGATAATTCATCCTGGAAGACAACTAGTGAAATGGTCTATAAAAGTGTGATGAAGTTCCATGAAGAACAGAAGAATGGCCAAGTAAGCACAGGTGTATCTCAGGGAAAACAAAACCCAGCGGACTATGGAATCGAACATGCATCATGATAATGGTCTGCTTATTTGTCAGATCTAATCACATCAGATCTAATCAAAGTGCTATGTTGATGTTTTGGATCTACATTTAAAATAAGACCAGAAAAGTGACAAAAGTTATTTTAAGAACTTAAAACAACTCTCATTGGAACAACCAGAGGAATGTAAGTGGCATAATTCACTACAAACACAGGAAACTGTGAAGGAAGTGGCAACGAGCCTATATTTGCTCCTCATCTCAAATGAGGGTTAGATGCGAGGATGTGGGTTCGGCTCTACAAAAGTCTGGTCACGCTGACTAGATGGAAGCGGCTGGATGATGAGTGACGGTAAAATGGATTTCACAGTTTTCATCACGCAGGAAGTATGTGCTTAGCATAGTTTAAAGCTGAATAGGATCTTATACATAACCTAACCTCTTTCTATGGAAGCCAGTTCCCTCAAGGTGCTCCAATGAAAAAAGGGTTCCAAAGTCTCGTCAGATTGGTGAACAACACACAGCATACCACTCTCTTTGGAGAGTTATAATGTGTCACAGGCAAGGCCCCAAAAAGTCTTGCAGGGAAAGAAATTAACTTTATGTTACCCAGAATTTCCCAAACGTGAACTTAACATCAGAAATTGAAGCACAATTTTCTTTGTCTCTTGGAACCACCTGGAGATCCCCAGTCTAGCTCACCCCCCCTCTTTTTAACTTTGAAGAAACAGATTCAGTTACGTGACTGATCCCAGATCCGACTAGAATTGGGCTGCGGCAGAAACGGGACCTCACTCGTCCCACTGCGTTTCTTGTGTCCTGTCGATGCCAATGAAATAAAGCTGGAAATAAATAGGTTATTTTCTGTTGTTTGTCTGCTGTCTTTGCTTATTCTTATTATTACCATTAAAACAAAATCAATTCAATGTGAGGGAAATTATAACTGAAAAATAAGTTACATTCTTTAGTCTGTTGGAATAGAGCAAAGCCTACTAGTAAAATATTACTGTACAATGAATCAGAAATATAAATGTCAAATTGATGCTCAGGCTCTGTTGTAATTACAGGATTTATTACATAGTTTTTTTTAACTTGTTTTGAACAATTCTACATATTCTATACTATTCATTATTGAAATATACCCTTGTTTTGACCAGTGGTTATTTTTGCCTGTTTAGCATCACTGCCTATCTTCTTTGGGCTAAAAACCAAACAAAAGCTACAAAAGCTTTGAAGAATTCTTTCCTTCTTCCATGCAGTCTTGGTGGGGTTGTCAATCAAGTTGCTCTTTATTCCCTCCAAAGGAGAGGCAAATATGCCAATCAGATTCCTTCCCCCAGGAACATGAATCCTGAGCAGAGTGACACAGCAATGGAGAAATGCTAGAGCTAAGAAAACCAAATGGCTGAGTCTTGATGAATAATTCTAATATCCACTTGTTTCTATGTTCTAGAGCCCCAGCATTGCCTTGGTTCCTGTCCATCATGAGGTCTTCAGTTGAAAAAAAATCAATGTCTTAAATAGGGAAAAAGTTCTTCTTTATTTTTTTGTTTCGGTTAGCTAGAATTGATAAATATTATTTACAAATGAGTACAGTGCTCATCTATGGCAAACAAATGGGGCATTATCAAATATTCCTAATTATTACAGGGGTCCCACATCTGGTAATGAATTATGCCAGAAAGAGAGTTGACATAAAAATGAAAAGTAGTATAAAAATAATTTAAGTGTGATGGATAAAAATATAGCTGCTAAAGTGCCAGGATTAGGTAGACATTTTGCTTATTTTATCTATGAGCAAGGCTTGTCAAAATTTAAAAAATATGAGTCAAGTAATATGAACCTTGGGCTTCTATATCAGTTAATTTGTTTCTGATGGTGGAAAGAATTATACTACTTTGTGTCTTTATTTTAAAATGTTATCAGGGAGGTGGCAGGCCATGCTTTTCAGATATGCCTTGAGCTGAAGTAGAATGTACAGTAAAATACAGATTTCCTCAAATGAACTGCCAAAAGCATTCATCTTTATCTAAGGACACATAATAACAGTTTGTTCTCAGTAGCAGGTGGGGGAGGGAGAGAAAATGTCTTCCAGAAAGCACTTTGGCGTCAATCTGGTTGATAATAAAACTTGATGAAACATCTGTGATTAATATTAATTCGAATTCTCCCTTTAATGGATAATTCTGAAAAAGATAATTTATCCCATTCATTTAGAGTACAGCTGAGTTTTTCAATTTGGGAAAGAACATCTCTCCATGTTTCTTAGGTATGAGCCTCTACGGGGAAAAACAGGTGCACAAAACTTGCCAGTGGTAAGGCAGTTTTCCAGTCAGCCCTAACAAATGGGTTGTACAAACCTGACTGACCGCCACAGACTTGGACGTGACCCAGAGAGCGGTTCTCAAAGTGACAGATTGGTATTTTTGCATCTTTACCTCTGTACAACATTCTAAACGAACCACAGCAAACGGACTTAATATATTTTGGTCAGATGGGGTTCTGCCAAGAATGTGAGAACAAGGTCCTTGCGAGTAAATGACAGCACACTATTTCTGACCGCCAGTGCACTTCAAACTAGCTGATGAGAGGAACTATTTTTGACACATGCAAATGTATAATTTAAAGTGCCCATAAAAATTTGTCATGGAAGCTATCATTAATTTTGACAGAAACTAGGAAAGTAACTAATTGCCTTTCAAATATCAATATTAAGAACACCATTTATTACGCTAGCACTTTAACTCATTTATATATGGAAAACTTGAGGCACGGGTGGAAATCTCCTGTCCAAATTAACACACCTATTAAGTAATGGAGTCAAGCCTCATTCTCATATGATCTATTCCTCTAAATTTAATAATATTTTATAAAGAAACCTATTAAGTAATGGTCTTATTTTCTAGGAATCAGGATGTATTATACGGCTGAAAACATGACTGTTGTCTAACCCAATACATCAGCAGTAAATAGTGATTACATATACATCTCCGCTGACCTTTAGTCATAACCGAATCATGGCTCCATTTAGATATACTCTTTTTTCATCAGATTCTAACTAAACCGCAGGGAGAGGAGAACATAAACTGACAAGCACAAAAGGTCACAGACAATAGTCACCCACTTCTGCACTGTACCTTCCACAGCCCCGTGTCACAGAAATAGAACATTACAGGAACTATCCACCATTCTCTCAATGTTCCATAAGTACACATCTTCCTTCTAAACTGTTGGTCAAAATGTAGTGTTTCTTATCACTAAATATCTTGCCTGTTTCCTTGCTATTTTTATGTAGCTTTCTAATTCTTTTCCTCCCACAGCTTACCACTTTGTAAAAGAAATTCATTTTATTACCCCCAAAATTTTAAATTGTATAAAAAATACAAAAACCCAAAAGATTACCTGGCTCTTGTTTGCATCAGCCTGGTGAAATTGGATGACGCAAACGAGACTGTTTAGTGAGGCAGAAGGCGAGATTTGTCATCACCATCATGGAGGAGCCAATAGAATTTTAGTCTATCTTAGTCTTTATCTTGGACTAGGTTGGCCTCTCTCTAAGCAGAGTTCCCTGGGTTACACAAACATTCACATAACAAACACTGCTTTTGCTCAACACTGATGGTGCTGTTCCATTCACTCAAAGTTTCCGGTACCCATTTCTTCCTTGTCTTGATTTCAGATCCATCTACACCCATTTTAGGCCCGTGTTCCCCAAATGTAGAACAAAGATAACCTGCAAAAGAAATTGCTGGAGAGCTTGAAAAATGAAGAGTAGTACTGCAATCTCATAAAATTCAATGAATCAGACTTTCTGAAAGCTGATTCCATGAATCTGCATTTTTACTCCCCTCTGCAGGTGAATCACTAAAGTTGGGTGAATATCTGGAGCCAAGACACCTGAGTCCCACCTTGCCCCTCAAGCCAGCACTTCTGGTCTTTAATGTCTTCCATTTGAAGCCACCTTTCACCCTCTTTGTTATAAACTGTCAATCTTGTCATTTACTTCTCTTTGTTATTATTTTCATGGATATGATTTTTCTCACACTGGACTATGAGTTCCTGGAGGACAAAAATGACATCAAGTATTTTCTCTCATCCCTCTATGGTGTCCGCTACACTGGCCTGATGGGTAAACACGGTTCTGGGAGTATTGATGAATTATTTTCCTAATGAGAAAATAATATGTATAACTGAAGCATATCCTTCTATAGCCACTGTAGATTTTCTACAAATTTAATGATGCACAAGAACCAACAGCCCAAGTAGGCTTTAATAAACTAATTTATATAGCATCTTGAATATAAATATTTCAGGAAATAGCCACCATAAATCTTCTAACATGAACTTTAATAATAAACTAACATTTCATATCAAAAGGTCAGAAGTGCTGCTATTTGATTGAATTAATAATCCAGCAAATGTTATTGATTTAGCAATTTCACTTAATAAAAACATCATAAAGCTATGCCAAAAATAAAAATAAAAACACTGCAGCCATGGCAAAGAACCTGGAGGCAATATAGAACAATAGGGACTCAGATAAAGGGTATTACTATCTCTGAGGTTAGAATAATTTCTTCATAAGTACTATCATTATTTATGGAATAAGCATCGAAACGTTACTTGCTATATACACGGAAAAGAGCTAAGAGCGTGCACATTGGTGTCAGAATGCCTTTGCTCAAAAGGACTCCACCACACAAGGACAGTGTGATTTTAGACAAATTACTTAACCTGACTGTGCTTCTGTTTCCTCATCGTAGATGAGGAAACAATAATAGTGCCTAACAAATAATGATAAGGCATGGGTGAGATAACATACATAACCATATGTGATAGGTAAGTGTTCACTACATGTTAGCTATTATTATATAACCAGTCAACATCTAGCCCTAAAACAATTTATTTCAATGTATTCATAATAATGCCCTCTCAAATCAGTGTCACGGTCAAAAACATACTACTTCCTATTGCCTGCTAAAAAGTTCCAAACTCTTCAGACAGGAATGAATGGCCCTCCGCAGCCTGGCCCTACATGTATAGTTCTATTTCCCAGTATTTTCTTCCCATCCAGTCAGACCTGTCTGTTCACTGATCCCAGAGTCTGTGCCCCTGACTTCCGCCTCCAACAGGAAACCAGGGGAGGAAATCAGGAGACCTGAGTGAAGCTTGCTCTCTGGAGGGCTGCCAAGTGATGCCCCCAACTCTGCCATCTGCCCTCGTGAACCAGGGCCATGACCCCTCCTGTGTAAAGCCTGAGTGCCTGCCCACGGCTGCCACAATACCTCAACTTCACTCTAAAGATTTCAAATGTTGTATATTCTCAAATTTGGCACTCCCCCTCGTAGAATCTCTACTCATCTTTCTTGAATTTGCAGAGATGAGTAATACCCTCAAGTCTATGAAAAACTAATGGATTTTAAATAACAATGGCAACAGCAACAATAACTCTAATAACGGAAACAATCATGTGCAGCTGCTCTGCGGCTGAAGGACAAGGTAAGGCAGTCCCCCACGTGTCGTACTAACAAGCTATGATGATACTGAGACAGTCGTTCACGAGGTTTTGCAATATGCCCACTGATGCCTGCCCTGTGCCACTACTTCTGTTAGTCAAATTAAACCTCTGAGAAAAACGACTCAGGGCACCAAAGACACGTGTACTTCCATGGTCTTGCTAATCCTAAATGTCTTCATCAAAACTGAAGTAGGGAGAGTGAAGGGCCTATTTTATGTCATCACGCTCTGACCTCCCATGCCACTCAGTCGTGCTCTACTTCGTTTTGAAATCCCACACACTTCCCAGGGTGTGAAATCTCAGGAATAAGCTAACATGAAACGCTTCTCTTTAGGTTACGTTCGCCATTTTTTGAACTGGGTTTGCCTTAAATTCCAGGGCATAGGTAGGACTTACATAACGACTTGTCAAGCATGCTTGAAATCTGTCTCCTTTTAGCCTTTTTTAAAGCATTTATTATGAAGTATGTGAGTAAAGAACTTAGAGGTGGAGTTCAACTGTATGGGTTTGAATCCTGACTCCATTGCAAACTACATAATCTCGGGCGAGTTACTTACCCTCTCTCTGCTTCAGTTTTCTCATCTGTATTTTAGGGGTAATAATAGTGCTGACATCACAGGTAAGGATTCAAAGAGTTAAAACAACTATTGTGCTTGAAACGGTCTAGCACGTAGTAAACTTTCAATAAATGCTAAATCATTATAATTATGATTATCGGAACAAATGTGAGTAGAGGGATTACTGGTCGAAGTGTGAGTAAGCCTTTAGGAAAAGACTTCCCTTACAACAGCAGCTATTTTACTCTCCTTATTTAGATTCTGCCCTAAAAATGAGGCCTAAAATAGAGAAAGAAGTTCTGAATTCAAGGCTGAGAACCCATTGAAACTGTTAAAGCAAAAACATACAGGACAATGTCATCAATTCAGATGTAAGCCAGGGCCTATGATAATGGACTTATAGGAGAAAATTAACTTTGGACAATATTTGTAAAAAGAACTGGAAGAAGCAAATTTACATTAGAACCCAGATATTGAAGCCACAAAAATTTGGATGAGTTTAAATGAACCACAATACGTATTCTTTTTTATTGTTTCAGAGACATTATTTGTTTTTAAAAATCTGAAAGCAAGAGGGAGTACGAACTGTAAGCTAGACCTTACCAAATGCTCATGTAGACAGAGCTAGTGGGAAATACTGTACATCTCTGAAAATAGCAAATATCACTCCTATTTCCAACAACAATAGACTGGTTGGCTACTCTCCAATTCATGATGTTTTATTTTTGAAGTTCAAAATGAATTTATATTTTGTAAAGCGTTAAATTTTAAAACCAAACCTAGACATAGCATATAGATTAAAGCTCTGTGCCTAACATGAACTTTCTGCCACCTGCCTAAAAATATTCAGCGGAGAAGCAGCTTATTGCCAAAGCCCACTTATTCCCCCTATTACACAGAGAGAGGTAAGCCAGGTCCCCAGAGACCGTATTTCAAGCCCACAGGATACTCATGAACTAAAATAATGAATGATGATGCCTCATTCTCTGCATTAATATTAAAGAAAAGAGAAAATAGAAAACTTTATAGCCACTATCAGCTCCCTGGACCATAAATCTCAAGTTTTGAGAATTGCTTCCCAAAAGGGTAGGGAGCGGGGATGAGTTGTGAGAGAGCTTTGGAGCCTAGAGATATTTTTTAGCAAGCCAGCAAAGCACTGACACAAATTTCTACATATCTCTGGCTGTGAAAAGTCTCATTTGTAGTGATTTATATTTCCTCATAAAGAACTCTGTAGATAATATAAGCCTGCTGTGAGGCTGTATGACAACTTTCAAACCAAGAGTTACACAACCATTCTGTTAAAATAGAGCAAGAATAGATGAGTAGGAAAATCTGTAGAAATAGTATTTCTTCTGATGAAAGGCCAAATACTGTTCTTCTAGCAGGCACGATGCTCAGGGAGTCACCTTTCACCCTCTGGGCATGTCTCATGGATGATATTTTGGTCGTCTAAGCAAGGAAGTATTTTTTTTTTCCTGAAGATTGACTATGTGTGTGGTGTGTGCATGCTTGTGTAATTTACAGCAAATGACACTTAGACAGCATCACACTGGAGTTCAGTTGCCTTAATAAGTTACTAAGGGAAACACAGAGAATAGCATGCTGACAACCCGAAGTCAATGAAGTATAAACAGTTATTCCAAGTGTCACCAGCGTGTTACTTCCCTTTTTCTTGGCATCTGCTCTATGTAAACGCGGTGCACACACACAACGATACGGCAGCTCATTAAACTGTTTTCAGTTAACTCAGAAATCAAATTCGTACGTTACATGTTTATAAGGCTGAGAATTACCGCTTCCCTGTGAAACTATGCAATTAATCAGGTGCGTTACTTCTCTAGGAGAGGCGGCCCCTTTTGACATTTAGGGATGTAAAGAACAACCCTTTACTTTGTTTTCCACTTCAGCATTTAGTCTCAGCGGGGCAACGGGAAGCAAAAGGTGACACCATTCCTCCTCCCGCCTTAGGAGGTCAGGCACTACATGTTTCCTCAGTCCTGTAAGAGCATTTTAAATTCATAAAAGGAGCACAAGTAAAAATTGTTTGGTTTCTGAGTGTCTCATCTGAGTGTCGCAGACTCTGAAAAATTCAAACAATGGGAAGACTACTTAGGAGTCTTCAGTTTCTTGTGACTGATACCACGAATTTCCATCAAGCTCCAATTATTCGACAGCTTCTAAGGCTCCCTTTGCAAGCGTTAAGAATGCTCCCAAAGTCCAAACCTGTGAAGCAGGGATGATGTTTGCTCCATTTTCCTGCCCACAGACGTGAAATGGCATTCATCCCTTTGAATCTTTTTAATGGTACCTCATCCTTCAGTCAAGTCATTTAACAGGGCATACATTTCTTTTCAAAGTTCTCTCCATAGGACCAAATAATAATGCCCCAAATGTGCAGAATAATACAGTGTTTTCAAACCTCCTGTGTTTTTATCAACTGCCTCCTCCACCCTTGATTTTACTCAGACTCTGAAATGCACTGGGTTACTCTGTGCACCAGCCAGGCCTGAGCTACGCATTCTTGTGCAGAAGGTAATAGGGCACCTGGCTATAAACAACCGTTTTCAGAAGAGAAACTTACAATTAACACAGAAAAATATCTCGAAGTCCCTAAATATCCTCTTTCTTGTTCTTTATTTAACCTTCATTTAAGAGCCCTTTAAATCCATTCATGCTTTCTGAAAGATGGCTAGGGACAACTTGAAACAGACACAATTCTCTAAAACTCATTCTTTCAATAAAAAGGTGCATTCTTGCAGGTTCACTAAAGACCATGGGAAATATATAAAGGGAACAGAATGACTATTTTCAGGAAGAAATCAGATACAGTCGCAGACAAACTTCCAGTGTCCAAGTGGAGAAAAACTCTTCTATTGTATGTTCAAAATAAAAAAAAAACCCTTAAAATAAAACCCTAAGATATACTCTGTACCCATATCTGAGCAATTGTTATTTGATGTCTGTGCCATAGTCATTTTTTTCACTATAAAGATATTAAAATTCAAAAACGTCCTGACACTGCCCTTCAACTCCCTTTTCTATTGAGCAAATATGCCTTGCTGAATATTGTGATCCGAATCTATACACTCCCCCCAAATACAGGGGGAGAACTAGTAAATAAACAGTCCTTCAAGAAATTTCAGTTATAAACCCTTTATTCTTAGCTGAAGTATATGGCAGAGCATTTAATGCTAAAATAAGACTCCAGTAACCAAAAACGTTTTTCAATAATAAAAGTGAAATGCATACACACGTTGTAGCAAATATTGAGTTGTTCATTTTAAGAAAGTATGTTGTACTTTTAGGTCACCTCCCCTGCAAGAATAAAAGACTATGAAATATGGAAAAGATTACCTCCTGCTTTGATAAATGTGCTGTTTGACACTCTTCTGTTTCAATAAGAAGAACTCAGAGAAAAAGGTGGATTGGTGTGAACTGTCAGGACCCAAATAATTATTAATGGAGATTACTACAGTAAGCTGCTGAAAAACCAAACATCTAAAAGGGAATGAAGACTCCCTTAGGCATATATAATCCCAGCATGTAATTCCTTCAGAAGATAGGGCATGGACTTAAAATGTGAATCTTTACTAGGCATTCATGAAAATTTTTTACTCAACTAAAATATCAATCAGGACTATTCACATTGCCTTACATTTTTAAACGATGCAAACATTTCTGGATGTGGATAATTGAAGTTATCTATTTGGTGGTCAACCTGTCCTTGAAAAAATATTTCATTAATTGAATCTTGGGAATAAGAAAGAATGTGATAATAAACTATTACTATATACCCATTTTACAGATGAAGAAAGTGAGGATCAATGAGGTTAAGTTACCCAAAGTCACACAGCTATTATGAGTATATAAGGAGGATTTGAACTCAAGGCTGCATTTACCAGAGTCCGTGGCTTTAAAAAAAAAACATTCTCTTCTTAGGTGTAATGTATCCCCAGAATATGGTCAAAAATGCAATTAAGAAACTAGGGAGCTGCTGTAGTGGCTGCAGTAAAACCTATGGCAAGTTCTACTATTTATCTGCTTTTCTCAAACACCAGCATATGAGAAATAAAAAATTAATTGCTTTTTTGTTCTATTTGGTTTACTATTATGGCATTTATTCATTCAGCAAATATATACTGAATAACTCTTCTACCTATTGTTTTCTATTTCTTGTTAAAAATATACAGCTTTAAACCAGTGCTATAGTTAAGGAGTCTCCCCACACTATGGAGAGCTTGCCTGAATTTAGAAATGCTTCTATGAGAAACTACCCTCTAAGTTCCAACAACTCACCTGCAAATAAGCTTTTGGAACATGTCCAGTTGGCAAGTGAAGGACTTTCTATATGTTACTCATTTTGATTTGCTTAAATATTCTTTGACATATTAACAGTCAATAATTGTGTACAACCAAGTGATTTCTAAAGCTAATCTTGATCAACTCAGTAAGATACCTCTAGAGAATTTAGGCTATTTGGTCAGTTTCAAAGATTGTGTAGTGCGTCCCTGACCAGTGTGGTCCAGCTGGCTGGGCACCATTTCTCAGAACAAAAGGTTGCCGGGTCGGTTCTCTGTCAAGGCACACACCTGGTTGGTTCCCAGTTGGGGTGCATGGGAGTGGCAACCTATTGATGTTCCTCTCTCACATCAATGTTTCTCTTCCTCTCTTTCTCCCCCCCTTTCCTTCTCTTTAAAAAATAAAGAAAGAAAGAAAGAAAATCCTTTAAAAAAATTGTAGTGCGTACTAAAGTTGCCTCACAACTTAAGAGTGTAAACTTTTAATTGAAGTACATAAAACAGAATTAGCAGTTAGCCATCATGCCTTCAGCTTGTTGTATGCTATGGATTTAAGAATGATACCCATAGTAATATAGACAAAGTAATAGTCCTCATGATTTTCTTTCTAATTTTGAAAAATATGTATACCAAAAAAGACTGAAGTAGAAGTCTTCGGCTTCCTAAAACTTCTTTTCATTAATGAGATTTTCAGGATTCTAAAATCAAAGAAATGGACTTTTTTTTCAGCTTTGTACTTCTATCACCATATCAATATAAAGAAATAAATGTGTATTCAAGTTCACTCACCAATAATCTTAGGAAGGGTATATTCCCTAATAATCTCCCAGAAACTCCTGGTTTCTATCTGGGTGCTATGACTATAAACAATTGATATCTTTACTCTGAGTATCTTTTGAAGAAAATCAGCCATACTTAGATATAGCAAATGCTCAAATAATTCTCTGTCATTATAGTATCATCTTCAGAAAATGGCATTTGTCCTCCTTTTTGTAGGTCTCCCATTACAACTCACTCACACCTCAAGCAAGTGTGGAATCGTGACTTGTTGAGAACCACCCTGCCTGGTTTCAGAAGCTGTAACCCCCCATGGCTAAGGCTCAGTTAAAAGACCTTGGGACCATAAGCCACTAAGGAGACAAGGCTTATCTTCCTGGCAGGGGTGCAGCCTTTGCCCCCTTTACTTCACCCTGCTTGGCCCCAGGTAGATAACTGGTTAGCCAGTGACGGGTAAGATTCCTCAAGGGAGAGACAACCTAAGACAGGCATGGTCACAAAGGGGCCATCAGAGAAGGACTTAGGGGACTATAGAAAATGTGTGATAGACCCTCACCTCTCGGCTTTGTCATAGCCTGAGTCCTCATTCTATCTGTAAAAAGTCTCCTAGTCTCTTGGCTGCCTGGATCCCCCACCTGACTTAAGCCTAAAACAATACCAGAGGCGGGTGTGGCCCTGTGCTGGAACTGGTGGTTTCTGGGGGCAATAAGGCCTAAGAAAGAATGCATAAAATCATGTGAAACCCGCTTTGCTAAGAATACCCTCAATTTAAATAATAAGGGTCCAAGCATAAAATGAGTTTGTTTCCCAAAGTTTCATGGCCCTTTGGCATCACTCTATCTATCTGACCCTGACTCAGAATAAGCCCTCATAGTTCTTTGGATGTTATCTATTGTTTGATCATTACTGCCTGACAATGATTGATGAGGAGTTTTACATATACACCATGTATTCCTATGCAAACTAAACCCAATAAAAGCCCATTGAGGAATAGGCTCATGGCCCTTCTCCTCTGAGAGATTGGTCACCTTTCCTCCCCAAGCAGATCATGTCCTGGTAGAATTATTCTCATCTGTGGTAGGGAGGGCTCTTCGGGTAGAGTGCCGCCCCTCCCCCCGCCCCCCAATGACTCAGCCTGCATGTTAAATATTTAGTGGATTTAAAAAGAATTTCTTTAAAAATACAACTTTTCTGGCTTCTGAAGTTATATTAAAAGGATCAACCAACTAGGAAGACATAGCTGAAATTTCTTTTGGAGAAAGAAAAGTATCCTTTGGAGAGCTGAAAATGTATAACTGTTTAAATGCATCTTGCTACTATCAGATTTGGGTTTCTAGCAGTTCATAAAGTAGTATTTTCTAAACATCAGTGCTAATTGTTCCCAGTCTCTTAAGATACAATATTAAGGTTTTCTTCCCTGTTTTAAACATTTGATACCTAGGGCTTTATCTCTTCATTTCCTTAGTTACTTACTTAATTTCCTCTCAGATTAACCACTTCCTATATGTGTAAACCTTTTCAAGTTACCTAATTATCCTGTGCCTCAGTTTATTCACCTGTAAAATAGAAAGAACTGTACCTCATAGTGCTGTTTAAGAATCGCAGGGTGCATGGAACAGTGCCTGGAACAGAGTGAGTGCTATCTGAACATTAATTAGCCTCATTTATTCAGCATCTACTACATGCCAAGCAATATAATTCAGAGCCTAGAGCAAAAGCAGTAGTGAGCAAACAACCAGAAATATCTAATGTTGGGGGTGATGAAAAATTCTTGAGGAAAAATAAAACAGGGAAAAAGTGTAGAGAATGACAGAAGTGTTATCTTTCCATAAGGGGACAGAAGAGCCTGTCTGATAAAGAGTTGTTGGGGTTTTTTTGTTGTTGTTGTTGTTTTTGTTTAGACTTAAGAAAGTGAGAGCAAGGACCTGGATGCCTGAGGCAATGAGATCCCCAGGCCCAGAAGAGAGAAAGCAGCAAGGCCCTGCTGTCTGGGGCGTGGACACGGGATGGCGCGTGGAACAGGAAGGAGGGCAGGTGGCTGCAGCAGGGTCCACAGGGTGAAGATGGGTAAGCTGGGAAGTCCAAGAGGCTGAAGGTGAGGAAGAGAGGAGTACCTGCCAAGGAAACCCTTGTTGGCCAGGTTAGAGGCTTTGGATTTTTGTCTTGGTGAGAAAGCAAGGCAGTCACTCGAGGGCTTTGACAGAGTGGTTGGTGACTTGCCTGAGGAAACAGGTGTCTGCTGTACTCGTGAAGACCACAGATGATGGTTTAAACAGTGTGGCAGGGGCTTAATAATTCTAAATCTAGTAGGCCTCAATAGGCCTCTCTACTCTGCATTTCCCCTAATGATATCCTTTTAATTGGCATTTATCGAACATGTACTAAGAAGAGACAAGGCACTGGACTTGGCCATTTTACAGATGCTCTCTCTTACCTCAGTGGTGCAGCACCTTCAATAAAATACAGTAAGATTAAGATATTAAAACTCCAAGAAATGTTTGAAATCATCTACTGCAACCATACTATTTTACAATGTGGACCTGGACTTCCAGAGAGATCGAGAGATCATATAGCCAGTTAAATCAAGAGACGAACCTAGACTTACGTTTCCTTACTTTACAAAGGGGGATATTCAACATCAGTGTTAAAAAAAATCACTGTTTCTACTGACTTACAAAAATAACTTATTGTTCCTTATTTATTTTCCTTTGCCTCTTCTAATTTAAAAATAGCAGCAGCAGAACTTCTTTCAAACCTGTTCTCATTGGTTAATATTTATGAGAATCATTTCTAAAATGAGTATTTTTGAAGTTTCTAAAATAACTCTTTGCCTTAGGAAGTCTGTGACTATTGCCATAACCTATTCGCGGGTAGTTCTGCAAATCTATCACTGATAGAAATACCACCAACTTTCTGTAATTTAGTATGCCAATCCACTTACCAAAATAACTCTTGTAGATTCAAAACATTATTTGTCAGATTTGAAAATGGGCTCAGTCTGCCTTAGCAATAATCAGTTATAACAACTTAATAGATGGCCTGTTCCCACGGAAAGAAGGACATAGCATGGAGTCATTCCTGGGACAAATAAAGGATCTAGAACTGTGAAGAATATTTTATTTTTAAAGTAAATTGGAAACTTGATTTGAGATATTTCCAACTACTGCATTTCTTAACTTTGTATACTTCAGGGAAATGAAGCAGGAAATAAATCTTGTTAAGGATAAAGCCGAACTTGATAAGACCTCTCTAATCTACATTCTTTCTGGGTCTAAGTGGTGAGGTGGGTATCCTGTTATGATTTATTCCTCTTTCTTTCCCACAAATCCAGGTTTACAGCTGAATTTTGGTCCCCGCTCTTTGCTACACGCAACCCTTCCTCTAGCGCCCTAAAGCAGGGCTGCCTCTTGGCAATAGGTTTCCTTTTTCTCTTGGAAAACTTGGAAGAGAATTTAAGGCTGTGAAGAGCTGAAATCTACCCCCGGCCTCCAGTAAGAACATTTGAAAAACTGACTGGTAGGCAGTCAGCTTATTCCCGAGATCAGCACTAGAGCCTCTTGCGATGCAGTAAGTGTGAAAAGAGCCATTTCCCAATCTC
Organism: Micronycteris hirsuta; assembly: GCA_004026765.1. Taxonomy (NCBI): domain Eukaryota; kingdom Metazoa; phylum Chordata; class Mammalia; order Chiroptera; family Phyllostomidae; genus Micronycteris; species Micronycteris hirsuta. The sequence goes on along the minus strand of PVJI01000101.1, from coordinate 317,577 downwards.
TTTGTTCATCCCACACATATTAGGAGAGAGGAAAATTCAACTGAGAGCCAAGCCTCCCCTAAGAATCCTTTAGTTTAATTATGACCACAGCACACCAAACGTCTGGAAGAATGCACACTCCCTCTGCTGCTCCAGCTCTCGGCAGTGAAAGAGAGAGAGGAAACCCTTTCATTCCTAAGAAGACAGGAAAGGATGCTCTTGTGGTTCTAAAACATGGTTCAAAATTCAATTTAACCGACTACAGGCCACTGCGCTTCCTGTAAATGAACATCTCCTCAGTGCTAATTTTGTGCTATTTTACCTTTCATTAAAAAATGTAATTCAGGTTAAACTCAGCTGAACAGCAAAAAGCTCTCGATATTTTGAAGCATTTTGGAACAATTACTTTGACAGGAGCCCTTGACAGTTAAATGACTCCGTTAAATGAATGTTATAGAAGACACATAATGGTTTTTAGTGAAATATTGAATTTAACCACAAATGAGAAAAACGAGTCATAAGCACTATGGGTATATTTGAATAATAACATCTTGCTTATGAACCTCAATGGATTCTGTAATTTCTAATAATCATGCAATCAACTAGTTAGCTGGTGAGTATGTTTCCCATCTTGGTGCTCTCTATTCATTTTGGGGTTTTGCTTTTGTTGTTGTTTTTTTAACCTGAGAAACCAAAATGAAAATTTGGAAATGCAATAATTTCCTCCTACACTGGTATGATATTTTAGAGTTAGGCAATTAATGAGTTGCCACTCCACAATGAAGTCCTCCTCCTTTCTTTTTCTCATTTGCTGAATGAGATTCTCTCACAAAGTAAAAAATCAGCAAAAGGCAAAAGCCTGCTGCCTGAGATTGTGTGAATTCACTGTGAGCCAGTGTTTCCTCCATCCGGGGGCTCAATATTCCTTTTCTTATTTTATGGATCGAATGTGAGATAGTATCAAGGCTTTTACATGTTTTCTCATGACTAACGACTGAAATATGCACTGAAATAATAAAACGGGTACTGTTCAATTTCCTTTTTAAATTCAGTTCCAATATAAGTGAGAGTGCCCCCGTGATGGTGAAATCCGGCTTATTATGTAAGTTCTGTTTTCTGGAGCAGAAGGGGAGCTAGAAATCCTCATAGACTCAAAACATGTGGGCTAGGAGTAGGTGGGGACACACAGACTGCAGCAGTGAGTCAGAACAGGAATGTTCTTCATCCTGCTGGTCTGGCAAGCGGGGGTGAAAAGTCAGTGCTAAGCATATGGGGTGGTGTTGCTGGATCTGCACACCGTGTGCAGCTGCGGGTCCTGGTCCTTCAGGCAGGTGAGGTCCACACCCCACCAGGGTCCCGCTGCTCCCTGCATTTATCTTCACTCAGCAACTGTCTGTCTACGCTCTAGTTGCCTATGGACATGTCTGCTCCCCACTAGACGGTCACTCCTCGAGTACAGACAGCAGCCTTTCATCTCGCCCCCACCAACACTTCTGAGTCATGGGATGCTGTTCAGTAAATGTGCATTTAAACAAATAAACATTTAACTCCTTCAGCTGACAGTGAAAACGTATGAAAGGCCAGATCACGCAAACATCGGATGTTAAAGGAAAGTCCAGATAGAGACACAGCAAGCTGACTAAATTAGACATGACCTCACACCTTGCTAACTCAAAGTGTGGTCCAGGGAGCAGCAGCATCACCACCACCTGGGAACTTTATAAACACTGAATCTTGGGCCCCACCTCAGACCCCGTAAGTCAAAATGTGCGCCAAACAAGGTCCCTGAGTGACTATGCACAGAGGTTTGAGAAGTGTTTACCTGGAATGTATGACCAGGATGATGCCCGAAGCAGCAACGGTGAGTATTATGGAGAACCGGGGGCCATGGCCATGCAATTAATACAGAGGTCCGCAGAGAGAGTTTTAGCACTCTCTCAGGACACGGTCACTTAATGCTCACAGGTGGGAAACTCACTTACACCAGGTCCCTTGGAACCCTTTCTAGATCCTTCTTCACGCTCTTTCCTGTTTAAAGGCACAGCTGCTCTTAATAATTGTCTTTTCTCCTTGGTGCAAAGATAGTATTTATCGTCAGCATGCTGACATTTGCAGGAGTTTTGGCTTTCTTCACTGAAAATGTGGATGATTGAAAAGATACTGCTGACACCTGAATAAGAAATCCAATGACTCCAAGCTATGTAAATTTAATTATTTCCGTTAATTTTTTTTTCAGGAATCTCTTTCTTTTCTTCAGCTTTGGAGAAGTCCTAGCAATTTTCATTTAAAAGAAATACAAGTCAGCAGTGGTTCACTGAACAGGCTGACAAGCAATTTCATAGGGGGAGAGGCGCTGTGTCTTTAATCTAATTTGTGCTCTCAATTCCCAGCTAATGTATCTGGGGACCCTGATATATGCATTTACAAGGAGACATCTGTAATGCAGAGTCCAGCTCACTGCAATTCTCTGAAACACGGGTAAGAAATTACTCTGGATTCTTGCAGCCACCCCCCAACATGATAAATCTGCATATACTCACAGATGTAGAAATATTCCCGGCCTGGCCTGAATTCAAATCCTAGAGAAAAGGGTGTGAAGAGCTGGAATTTTTCAGAGAACTTCAGCGGTCCATTTGGAGAATGAGGCCGGTTACACTCCCATCTCTTGAACCCTTTGGAAGTGTGGTCGCAGGCACTGTAGCCATCAAAGTTCACCATGTAGAGGACATAACGCTCGGTCTTGTCTTCCGGGACTGAGTCCTCGTAGTGAGGGCAGAAGACATCCAGGTAGTCATTGATACAGACATCAATGTGGTAGTCACCCTTCTGGAATCTGCGGGAAGGAGGAAAGGAAAAGCTGAGGTTACACAGAGAGGAAAGGCTTTGGGTTTGGAATCGGTGGTTGAACCTTTTATAATGTCAGGACGAAGAGATTTATTATTTTAAGCTGTTTTTGTCACATGCCATTGTGATTAGGGGCCTAGTTTGAAATGCTACCGTTCCTAACCAAAGAAACAAGCCATTTTACCGAGGAATTCTATTACATTTGTTTCAAATATAATAAAATTACAAATGAATGACTGAATCCTTCACATTCATTTTAAGTATTAAAGATGCTGATTTGCTGCTTTCTTTTCATCCTTAAAAACCACATATATTGAAGCAAACTTTTCTTATTTCTAAAGTAGTGTTTCATTTAATAAATATTTTTGAATAAATGAATAAGTAATTTAAAGAACAAGTAAGTGACTGAATTATTTTTGCTATAATTGAGACCATTCTCAATTTTCTGTGCAAATTGAGAATTAGAGTCACAAAGTTGAGAGAGTTAGAATCATAAAATTTAAAAGTTGGAAAGAAAACTCGTAGAACAACATTTACACTTAGAGGACAATAGAAACCTAATTCACAATGATGCAGCAGCAAGTGAGTGAGCTAGACCGGAATGGAGATTTTGGCTTCTAATTAGGTATGTCCCCAAGTAAATCTGTTTATGTCACCAATTCATTTTAGCCACTCTCTTTTTTTGATGCTCTGTCCCCTTCTATTTTAAGAAAATTGAAAATATCTAATTTGAATGATTTTCCACCCATTTCTTTTAATCTTGCAGGTTGTGCTCTAGGGTTGGGCTGATGAGTAGTAAAAGTAACAAGCCAAATGAAAATAGCAAAAGCCAGGGCCGCTTCATCCTGAAATAGTTGAAGTGTATGCAAGCAAATGCACATGGACACAAACACACACCACTGCATTCTAACCTAACACAAGTTTTGCTTGTTTTAACTAATATGCCTTTCCCCATCAACTGAACAGTATTTCTCAGGACCCAGTAATACCTGAAACAGGAATTGTTCTGCACACACCATTCTAAAATCGGGCTGGAAAACCTAGGAAAAAACCTGTGTTTTTAGCTGGTGAAGAAATTCTTCCCTGAGCTCTCAGAAGGGTCATCATAAAACTGCGTTACTGCTGAAATACAACACCCATAAAGCCGTATAATCTTCAAGTCAGAGAGTCCCAGTGATGGTGAGCTAGTCTATTCCATTTTTGGACATTTCTAAATGTTAGAAACTTTCTTCTTATATTGAGTATAAATCTGCTTCTGTGTAATTTCTATCCAGTGATCCTACTTCTGCTGCCTGAAATTACAAAGAACAAATCTAATTCTTCTTCCACCAGGTAGTCCATAAAACATTTGGAGATGTCAGCTGTATTGCTCTCTATCCTCCTTTCTCCAGACTGGAAAATCCTGATTCCTTTGGTTATTTCTGGTATAAGTTCCTCTCATTTCCCAGTGCTCTCCTTAAAACGCAGCACCCACATGTAACAGAAACCTTCCACAGGTGGTTGTGACCACCGCTCAGCCCGGTAGAAAGACTATACCACCTTCAGGCTGGCTGCTGAATCTTCACGGACAAAGCCTCGATTCCTCTCGGAAATACCACAAGTAAAACTGGAAGCACTAATTTTAAGCGAGTAGACTGATGTTTATGGACGGTTTCTGCTGCAGGTTGAGTGGGAGAGTCAGAAGCCATCCTGAGCCTCAGTTTCCTGACATGTAACTTGGAATAATAATGGGACTCTGCCTTGCTGTCCTCACACGGCTGCTTCGAGCCTCGGATGAGGAAGTGCATGGAAAGCAGCATGTGGATATGAAGCACTGTCACTATTATCAGGGTATATTAAAGCATATTCACATGGGTCATGTAAAACACTAACTTTTAAACATCGGAATAAAAATATCCCTGTTTCCTTTTTTAAAAATCCTAAGTCTGTCCTCAAATATCAAATGATCTACAAAAACTCCATTTGCTTCATGCCTTTGGAAAGCAGCATGCTGATTCATACAAGGGAAATAAGGAAAGATGATCAGATTACTTTTCAATGAGAGGGTCGTCTCAAAATATAACTTTTAAAAACAAAAAAAAACATTCAAAAGTATTTATTTCGGTATGTTTACAATGATCATGAAACCAAGTTTACTTTTTCTTCATTACTGGCAGACAACAATTTGTCAAGATGCAAGGAAAGCCTGTGTTGCTTTTAAAAGATTTTTGAACATCAAGGTAACATCACTGCCAAAGTACAAAGAAAAGACACTGCAATGCTCAGATAAAAGGGTGCTGGGCTATGAATCATCAGCACTCAAGAGGAGCCTGACAAGTCCTGGACGAGAGCCAGACAAGAGCTGCAGCAGAAGGCAATGCCCAGATGCACTTTATATTATTATATTATTATTATAGATTTTAAAGACATTCAAGGGGGATGTTTTTCCTTTCCCCAAGTGTCACTTATTTTAGCTTCCACTAGCACTCAACACTGCTGAAAAGTGAAAATAAAAATTAAAACCACCACTGTCTGGATCCATTCTATTATTGCTTTATTCTACAAATTGTCATAGTATTTTGATGCCTCATATTTAGCTTCCTTTTTCCAACTCTTATTCTGTTAATATTACTAAAATTTTAGTAAACCATAAGACTGAAGACTTGGGTTACATTAGGTTGACCAGTTGTCCCTTTCTGGTGATATTTTACTTTGTGTAGGTTGTTAAGTAAATCACTGTGAAACCTATTTTTAAAATGTGACTGCCCAGGGATTAGTATTTCTACCCTTTTATTTATGTAACAAAATAAAGATGATGATTTGGCATAGAACTTACACTTATGTTTCAAACCTTTAATTTACACAAATTAGTTTACTAATGTAAATTTCAAAGAAGGCTCAATATAAACAAAAGCAATGATAAATTGGAACTCATAAAAGGCATCTGCAGAATGTACCAAGTACAGTCCAAAAAAGTTTAGGGTTAAATCCTCTAATACTATGCTAAATCATGCTTGCTGGCTACAAATTTGCACTGCACGATTATTTTCTGCCCTTACTCTGAAGATGCACATTATTATTGAGTGCATTATTATTGAGTGTTACATTGGTTATCTCAATTTAACTTCCATCACAAATCCCACAGAATAGACATTAATTATATAGCATTTAAAGAGGAGAAAGCTGAGATTAAGAAGTCAAGCAATCTCCTCAATGTAGATGGAGGCAGAATTCAAACCCAAGCAACTCAATTTCTGACCTCCAAACTGAAGCTCTGCACTATACCACTTCCTAAGACAGCAAATTGCTGTCAGGCTCTTAGGTCTACTCTGTATTCCCCCAGAGAGATATTCTCATTCTTGGTGGGTTTCAGTTCTCTTCTCCATTCACTGAGGCAACAAACATTGGCCAGGTTCAGGAAGTGCTATGCTACGGCTTTATATACATTGCACGTGAAATTCTTATTGAGTGGATATAATTAGTTTCATTTTACCAATGAGGAAATGACTTTCAGAGAACTTGTAATCCTCTTAGTTCAATTTTTCATAGGAAATAAGTAGCAGAGTTAGGATTTTAATCCGTCCTACATGGTTCTGAAGCATATGCTCTTTCCTCCTAACCGCAGTGGCTTCAAAGCTTTACCAGTTGTAGTTGACCTCATCCAACTTACACTGATCTTCTAGGAAAGCCTGCTTCAAGGTTGAGTGGGCGATCGATCCACTAGGTTGATCCCAAACTCCTACACTGAACGCCTAATAGTGCATCAACATTTCGAATAAGCCCCAGATCACAGGGTTAGCACCTGAATCACGTATATGACTTCAGTCTTTCATAGACTAAACTGCTGTTAGGCTTTCACAAAAGGGATCTATTTTCCATCAGGAAACAGCTTTCATGAGCTTTAGCTCATTTTAAAAGAGCAAATTCACAGAGGAAGAATGATTCCCCACGCCCCTGTTTATGAATGCCTTGGGTAGCACAGCCACTGTTTCAATACGGCTGTAAATTTCCTGAAGTATGTTCTCTTTACTCCTTGTCTGTAATGCCAACCATCGTAACTATGGATCTCTCCCTCTCAGAAATCACTGCATATTATGAACATATTATCAACAAGTCAACAATAATTATAATATAATCTCTACTAAATTATCACAGTGGTTTATAATGAAAAAGCATGCATAGTTACCACACTTAGAAAAGTAATTGTGTTGGAGTGAGATGGTTGCTGCCCGGGCTCTGTTCTTACAACACAAAAGTCTCCCGTGTCAAGAAACATCTCATGCATAGAATGATGGCCCTTGTTCTCCACTGGGATGCGTGGCCACTCAGGTCAATGCTCCTTATAACATATAATGGTATGTGTACTCTCTTACGGCAAGAATACATTGTACACATTAATCAAAATTTGGCAGAAGACTGGTTGAGAATGTCATATGTATTATGAAAGGGTCATTTTAGTTAATTAAGTAGAATAAAATTCTGCATGGAAACTTGTTCTTTGTAATCAACTCAATTACCAAAAATGAATTATGTACTTTATGATAGTTCTTGATGACCCAGAGGCTTCCTGGAGAATTGGGTGGAAAAACACATTTCAGGGCTATTATTAATGGCAAAGGTAACAACCGAAGTTGGGATTTGAGCAAGAAAGCCTATATACAGATGTGTGTCTGTCTTAGTTTGCCTTCAGTATTTAGCTGATTTCATAGCTAAATACAATTTTGATTATAAATTGAAAACTATTATTAATATCTCTTTCCTTATTACTCCTGTCTGGAGCAAGTGAATCATGACTTGAGTCTCAGAAATCAAATGAAATAAAGACAATAGAGGTAAGGTAATGGTTGACAATTTGCCTTTTCCTTTAGTTACCAACAATACACGTTTCTTCTGAGACAGGGACCAAAACATTGCTTCATGATCATAGTTACCTGAACCATAAGGACTCTGGTCCTCCTAACGAAATACTTTATTTTCAAACGTGGGTCCTTCCACTGGGGTGGACTGGAGTACTTTACTTCAAGCGGAAGTTCTCAGTGTCCTCTGCCCTTACTTCCTCTTAGCTATGGCAAATAGACATTGCCTCGCTTTCTTTCTCAACGGACGGTTTTCATGTCATTGACCTTCCTTCCTCCTCCACCACCATATGCTCTTGCGTTGTGAGACTGACATCTGGGGAGGGCAAGTCCAAAAGACACACAGGCAATGCTGTGGGATTCCAGCCGTGGAGGAGCAGCATCAAATCATCCCTTCTGCGTTCACCTTTAGCCACTCGTCCCTGCAGTGCCCCTCCCCTCATTCCATCCTCACTTGCTAAAGCCAAAATGCATTTTATTTTAGTAGCTGGAAGAGGAAGGGGATGGTGCATATTTAAAACATTCTAAACTGGCCTTTAGCATATGTTGCTGGCACAGCAGATAGCCTGCTTCCAGGGAAATATGTACTGAGGTATTTTTATCAAGCAGCTCCTGAGTGAAGTTTCTTCACGCCATAAATATAGAAACAGCATTAATGAAAGGAGACAGAGTGCTTATTAGAGGTTAGGAAGCTGTGAGATACTTTATCCCTCTCTCGTGTAATGTTCTAAAGGATTCAATAATGAAAATGTTATTTCTCATGAACTGGATAGTTGATTATTACATTTCAAATGTATTTTAATCTGTCAAAGTGGTGATTGCTTTAATATTCCTATTTGAACAGAACTACGATGTCACTTCTTTAATTATAAGGCAACTTAATATATTACACTCTGAAATTGAAATGTTAAAGAAGGAGATGATTTATGGTCAAAGATTAAGCACATTTATCAGCTTAGGGTTCCTCCAAAATTTTCAACTAAATCTAGAGCAAATACGCCTTGGCAGCTCTGTCTTTCAATTCTACCATTACTGATATAAAGGGTAATTTCAGAATAAGATGTTTCTTTCTAACCAAAAGAATTTCCCACTTGTCCTGAGGGCCTCATGGCCCAGCAGTAGACGCGGGGTTTGAATATGTTTTGTGAGGAGACGGGCAGAACGGCAGCCTCTGCTGCTCAACACGTCCCTTCTTCTCTCCTTCTGTTACTCCTTTCAGCACAGAATGCAAGCCTTATGGCTCTCCGATCCTAACTCTGAAGATGCTCTTTTTTGTTGCCGTTTTCTTGCAGAGGTTAAAGCGTGGACTATAAATAGCAAATCAAACTTGGGGTAGATAAATGTTATTAGCATTGCTGTTGGGGGGGTGAAGAAAGATTTTTCTTTTACTGATTTTAAGTCTTTCTCTTCTCTCATGGGCTAAAACATGTCTATCTTACAAATATACTGGTAACTGGCCTTCATTTTCGGCTCTGAGATGGTCAGTCACGGAGAGTTTCACTGTTACCAGGCCAGCTGTTAAGGCTGAATGAGGTATATAGTATATGATGAGCAAAACACACCATTTTAGGAAGTCTAATTCAACTCTTCCAGGTTCCAGAACATACCAGTAATTGATGTGGACCCTGGCGCGTGGGGTCCACAGTGTTGTGGCTGAGATGAGACAGATTCACATGGACTACTGAATCCTGTGGAGCAAAAGGCGGCACAGCCACTCTCTCAAGAGAGGAGTGATCCTGACTCTTGCCTTGACAGGCTTTTATTGCTTTTCTGGGCACATTACATTGAGGACGGTCCTCATTTACTACACACCGATTTGCTTTAGGTAGTTACTGTTTATAGAAAACAAAGGAGAGGATGTTGCTAATTACATCAAAAAAGGATATTTGCAAATGTAAAGGGAAAAGTAGTTGGACCCTTACACTTGTCCTTCGAAGGTTTAGCATAGATTTTAGGAAGTTACTTTAAAGATATGCAAAACGTTTGCTGCCTAAATTCAGGGTGAGGGAGTTTTAGCAAAAAGCAAGACTCAAAGCGGCCTAGGTACAATGCAGGTCTGACTTCCCATGGGAGAACCTATCCGTGGGCGTAGGTCCTGTATATTGGACCTCGCTTTCCACTGGCCTTTCCGAGTGGGAGCAGGGCCCACGCCACGCAGAACGGTCTCCTATAAATAATAACTAAAATTCCCACAGAAATGAAAGTTTACACATTGGAAAAAAACTACTCAACAATAAACTTAAGATATGTTGTAGTTGAAATGCTTTATGCTGAACACATACATTTTCACGCAATGAAGCACGAGACACTGACAAAATATTTAGAACCCAGAGTTGGTGCTCTAATTCCAACTAAGCTCTGGCACATGCACGTTTTGGTAATGATGAATTCTGCAGCATGAGAGCTTTGCTCTGAATTCAGCAGCAGTTGGCAATGGGAATACGCCATGTTTACTTGGTCAGATATTTAGAATTCATTCGTGGTTTAGGATGCTAACCAGCCATTTCCTCCCCCTGTATGTGCACATACACTATGTGCTTAAGCAAGTGATTTAAAAATCCCACATTTAATGCTCATTATCCATATCAAATAGGTGGGTAAAAATCTCAAAGAGCTTTCACTTGTTGCTTTTCAAGTACAAGACACATCAGTCTGAATGACTTTTCTAAACTGGTATCTTCCCGGGGTAATACCTGTTCCAAGTAAGGGCCCACAGACTGTTCTTTCCTCCAGTGTTTTAACTCATTTGGAGTTTGTTTTATTAGCTTGACTGAAGCCCTCCAAAGGAAACAAAGCATTAAATTGGCAGAGCCTAAACAAGACTTTCCTTCAGGAAGGGACTGGGAGCGTTGGGTGACAGTCTAATTGCTTCTGCGCCCCCGCCGAGGCCTCGGGCACGGAGTAAGGATGTGTCAATGTCAGTGGGCCAAGTCAGCTGGAGAACTAACCAGGCAGAGTTCTGCAGACCCACCAATCCCAGATCACTTCAGCGGGTGTGAGAAAGGAATTAAAGTAAAATAAAGAACTATCGTCTGGCAATCAGTACATGTCCTACGAGAGGTCACTTCTACAATGCAAAACAGGCTCTTCTCGACTCCTGCTGGCCAGCGGCTTCCCGACAAACCTGCCGTTCACGCTCCACATTACCCAGACTCTTACGTTGCGTCAAACACACAGAACAGAGAGCCTGCCACGTGCACACAGATCTGCCAAAAGCAGACGCAGGAAATCACTGAGCAGGTTATCCAGCCACTGTCCTAGGAGAAAAGGATTAAACAAACCGATTCTGTTGAGGGGATGCGGGAGTCAATCAAACAAATAAGCCAACTGCCAAACTGCTTGCACACAGGTAGTCCTTTTGTATCCTATTGGGATGGAGTTACCCAGTGGAATTTCAGGCTATTTCTAGCTTCAATAATAAAAACATAACCAAAGCACTTTAATAAAAATCCTTTCTATTAACCAACTCAAATGATGATTTAATTGCTTTAAGTACTGGTGTGCAAACAGTGAAATAAATATTTGTATTATGGCTTGATGATAACTTATTGGAATCATTACCAGCTAAGTCTGAAATTTGGCCCTGACTTTTCAAAAATTGGGGTAGAGTATTTGAGACCCACGTGGTGTGGAACTAAGCCCCATTAATGTATTATTAAAGAAACAAATAAAACATCAAGCGGGAAGAAAGAGATAAATGTTTGTGGCTTTCTTTTGCTCAATCATCATATAGCAAGAGGAAACATATTTGGTAATGCTAGGGTATAATAATAATAATGTTTCATACAGAGTTTCAGGATGTAGAGCAGAAACTGTTGCTGTTTCTATGTAAACTGGCATGTGAAAAGTTGTTTTATCTATTCTCTTAGAGCCCTGTGAGCTCTAAGTCGGATACAGATCTGGGACCAGGCAAAAGGCTAAGGTGAGAGAGAAGAAATCTGTGGTCAGTAGAAACCAGGTGGTGGCTATAGTCATAGAAAGGACTGAATTTGTTCACAGTAAATACATTGATTTACAAGAAAACTGGGACTGCACTGAAAGCAAATCACTGTAATGATTATTAAAATACCATTTCTATGTAGAACTCTTTTTATTCACACAGGACAGAGCTTCTTGAAAACAATGCTGGTGTGCACTTAACTCAGTATCTCCCACACTTAGTACAGTGTCTGTGCACTGCAGTGACTGATGCATAACCAGAGAGTCCGTGCGCTGCAGTGACTGCCCATGACCAGGGAGTCCGCGCGCTGCAGTGACTGATGCATAACCAGAGAGTCCGTGCGCTGCAGTGACTGTCCGTGACCAGGGAGCCCGCGCGCTGCAGTGACTGCCCGTGACCAGGGAGTCCGTGCGCTGCAGTGACTGTCCGTGACCAGGGAGCCCGCGCGCTGCAGTGACTGACGCATGACCAGGGAGTCCACGCGCTGCAGTGACGGCCCGTGACCAGAGAATCCGCGGGCTGCAGTGACTGACGCATGACCAAAGAAGGGACACTGTAGCTGGAGGATATTAGGAGTAATACCTAAAAACAGGAAAACTGTGTGAAATGCCCAATAATCTCTGGTGTTCTGGGTCCCATGTCAAATTTTGTGTAGCGCTAAACAATATTATAAACAAAGATCAGGATAGGAAGCAAAATAATGGCTGGCTGCAAAAGGGAAAATGATAATCAGGACTGTTGTTCAAGCAACGTTATAAAATTATGCCTAGCCGAGTAGACAACTTAAGCACCTAGGGCAGAATGAAAGTTTCTCTCTTGTCATTAAGTCCTCTATTCAATTACCATTTATCGGGGTAATTAAACACTGGAAAGTGATGCCAGGCTAATTGTTAGATTATGATAATTACATGTCTTTGCTATGCTACAGCTGATCAAAATAAGATGTGGTCCCATGCACTTAGCTAAAGCTGCTCTGTAATCGTCAAGACTTTCGTAGAGTGCTAGGCCATTTATTACTAATTCATTACAAATCAGGCAGAGAAGCTTATTATTTGTAATGCTTCTTTCTCCTCCCCACCCCCCACGGTCTCCTGGAACAAAACTCCCAAAAGGTTAAGCACAAACTGCTGCCTCTCATTGGCCCACTTCCATCCCAATTACACAGCTGAGCAACATTAGGTGCCTCTATTTGAGAGGGTTCATCAGACTGCTTCACAAAATCCTGCGACCGCCTATCACATTGGCAGGAACATCCAAGGTTCCCTTTCAGCCTCTGCCAGCCACTGTTCTGCTCTGAGCTGTGTCCCAGCAACCACGAGTTGGCAATCCAGAGCATCTTTTGGTTTTGAGGCTCCCTTCTGTTCGGGTCAGGCTTGGACCAGGCTGGGATATGCCAGAATTTGCTCCATTTAGCAAGGGGCATGGGGCGTACAGGCTGTCCCCCTCCTACCAGGAAGTCTGGTCCCTGTTCCCCAAGCCAGGGTCAGGAGAGAAAAGCAACTTTCTCAGGAACCAAATGGTCACCTCAAAGCTACCAAATGGGCTCAAATCCTTGTAGAGGATTGCTAGAACCAATCCTTTGTCCTTGGCACTTCTGAGGGTTAGAAATCTCTCCATCCCTCAACTAGCCACTCCAGGTCACTGATGGAGAAAAGGCGGCAAACAGGTATTTCAGATTCTTCATTTGCCTTCATCCTGAGACTTCCTAAGCTCCTCCCTGCACCCATCATTCCAGAACACAGGCCACTGTAGGTGGGGAAAGCACAGAGGGTCCGGTTCAAAGTTGAATAACTGCCACGAAGTTTACGTGACGGTATGGTCTCTGTTTTAGGATCTGTTTTCTCCTATAATTTGGGCAGTGTTATGGACCGAGTGTTTGTGTCCCTACTTCCCTAATTCATACGTTGAGGTGCCAATCCACAATGTGGCTGTATTTGTGGATAGGGCCTTTATGGAGGTAAAAAAGCTAAATGAGGTCATAAAGCGCAGGGCCTCGATCCCATAGCATCGGTGTCCTTCTAGGAAGAGACGCCCAAGAGTGCCCCTCTCCTCTCTCCTGTTACGTGCCTCTGCAAGTCAGGAACAGAGCTCTTACCAGAACCTGACGCCGGGGAACGTTGATCTGGGCTTCTCATCTCCAGAACTGCAAGATCACCGATTTCTAATGTTTAAGCCACCAAGTCTCCGTTATTTTGCTATGGCAGGCTGAGCAGACGAATACAGGAATTTAAAACTTAATTAATGGTAGAGTGGGGGGTGGGGCGGTATTGAGTTACATTACTGCCACGGACGTCAGAGATATAAAGAATGCGTGAACATCCTCAGGCAACAATGGCCAGGGCGGAAGCAAGGGGGGGTCAGGGAAGGGCGCAGAGTGAAGCCAATGTTGACACCCCAAGGCCCTGCACATGGGAGACACTCAATGTCCATCTGCTCTTCTGAGCAAATGGCTGGTCTGAGGGGAGAAGGCACATTATTTTTCTAAGTAAGGATAGTTTCACCTCTGAAATTAACTCATGGCACCATGAAAACGACTGTATTATCACCCGGCAACTGTGTTATCTCACTGTTTCAGCAAGGCTTTCACCCAAAGATAGAGTGAAGGGTGTTACAGAAAAGCCACATACTCCATTTTACCCTTTCTTGACCCTGGAAATTAAAATAGAATATGCCACCACCTTTCAAAAATCATATTAAGTACATTCTGGGGGCAAAACAAGCCGTGAGGTACATCTGTTAACACCAGAATACATAAAACTGTCATTTTACGCACACATTTACTGGTGGCCTGTGGCTTAAGACTGGGAACAAAGGTACTTTGGTTCATCACATAAAAATGGTTTTGCACTACTTAGTATTATTATTTCCTCCCCACACTCATTAAAAGGATATTCATTCATTCAGCTGGATCCTCTATTTACTTTTATAGCCTGGACCACAGAAAGATATATGCAAGAATAATGCAATCATAAAAAACAAGAAACTAATTGCTCTATCCCAAGGAACCATAAGGCAGGGAAAGAAATAAACAATTCACCATTTATTTTTTAGAAATAAATCTCAACACTTTAGGGAATTCTCAAGTGCTCTAATATCTCTATGCACTTAAATGCCTGTCTATGTCAATGACAGAATATAGGTCTTTTCCCCTTCCCCTTTCATTTTAATAAGTTCTACTTTCAAAATGTCCACCTTGGAAAAGAACTACAGTTCAAAGAAAATGCACATGACCTTCCTCTTGAACTTTCAGAATTTTTGGTCCCGCTACAAGCTCTGAATGAGCCACTTACGGGGACTGTAAGGTTTCAGAGGGATGGTTAATGCCAAGACACAAAGACGATGAAATGAAAGGGTGATAATGGGCACTCCACACTGGGTGACAACTCAGCACCCTGAGCCTTGGGAGGACGGGGTCACAACTGGCTTTCCTCAGCACTCTGAAGTACAAGCCCGGACCCCAAGGGTTTTTTCCAAACGCATGTTAACATTTTGTTGCCTGGAAGAGAGAGAGGAAGGGAGAGAGAGAACGTGAACTACGGTGGAGGCACAGACTCAGGGGTTGATGAGCTGGGTCAAAACAACAAAGGAATATAAGAAATGCATTAAACAAGCCTAGGTCTCAGCACAGAATCTGCACCCGGGCGAGGATGACTGTGACTCACGGATCGATTTATTTACAAAACAGGGCGATTTTATTCATTGATGTTTTAATTCAACATCTGGATAGCTACTCTGTGCACATCAAATGTTTAATTAAAATCATAAACCCATTTTGTAGTCTAAAACATAAACTTAGGGTATTTTCCATTCCACAAATATAGAGTAAACTTCTAAACCTCTCTCTGGGAGGTGACGGTGTAGGTAAAAAGGGCATTCGCTTTGGTACTCCCCAGATCTTCTGTCTCAGAACAACCTGCAGTTAACAAATTCACAACAGCAAGACCCGCCCAACGATGCTTTAATGAATCTAGTCATGACTTGACAAGCCTGAGTCTTGGTCACTAAAGGTGCTGGTTACTATGGTTTTATAAACATGACTAGAAAAAGTAACACATGACATGCGTGGGCCAAGCGGCCTGCAAAGGAACACCATCTATGAGACTAATAAAGAGTGTATCACCGGTTGGTACTGTTAAGCCGCCTGAACCACGCACTAATATGCAGAGAATGTTAGAAGGAAGGGAGAATGGAGTCCTGGCTGCAGAAATGCTTTTCCTTCTGCCCGTCTGTGCGGACAGTAGGGCTAAGCTGGAGGTGCGTTTACTGGGCATGGTGTGAACACCTCAACTTGGGGGTGTGCATCCTAAGAAGTCATGAAGAACTATTCTAACCCACCAGAGGAAATACATTGAAAATTGGGAAACTATGGGAAGTGCTTTTTTGTTTTGTGGCATAAAAACTAAAGGAATTTTTAGTTTAAAAACTAAAGGAAGTATTAAATTTAGGTGTTTTTTTTTTTTTTTAATCAGGGTGGTATCTTCAAGATTAATTAATATCTCTAAAGATGTCAGAGATGTTTGGAAGTATATGAAAACATGAAATAATGCTCTTCTCTGTTAGACAATTAGGACATTTAAAAATTCATATCACACAAGAGAAAAATGTTGGTTCTAATGACTAGAAAAATGTATAGGGCAACTCAAAATTAGACACATCACTCCTGCTTTTCTTGATGGTAAATTGCAACCCAGCATCCCCAAGCACTCACTGAATTAAAAATGGAATTCTCAGCATTATACTTGCAACTAAGTAATTATGTACACTACTAAATCCAGGAGCTCCTCGCACATAAAACTTTCTACAACTGGTTTTGGTGAAACAACCACCACAACCGAGTCACTAGAGTCGAGAGTGACAAAATCCTAACTCACCACTATGTAAAACACCAGGTTATATGCCTTTGTAATCCTAGACACTACTTGTGTTTTCTAGTCTTGACCTGCAGTAATTATAAGTTGTTTAATGCACACAGCATGCACGACCGAGGCTTGCAAAGAGGTAGCCTCTAGTTTTCCCTGGGCTCATGGTACTTGATAATAATTTCACAGGAACCCTACTTCTGCATCAAGACCACAGAGAGATATATGCTAGTGAAAAAAACTTCGAGGCACCATCTCATCCAGCTGTTTCCTTTCAGGACTGTTAATTATCTAGACTCTTAAAAAAAGGGAAAAAAAAAAAAAACCCTCCAGGGAAAATTTGAGTCTTAAATAGTAGCTCTTACCAGGACCTGTAGATGTCATTCAAAAGATGTCAATTCAATGCATAAAGAAATTCGCTATTCAGGGGCATCCAGCTTTCCAGTGTCGTTCAGAGCATTTCCTTCCCCCCGCCCTATAACTAGGTTTGAGAAAAAAAATAGAGGAAATTTAGCTCATGTTTTCCTAGGAAAGTTGAACTGATTGTATTATCGACTGTCTACTGCATTAGCAATTTCCAACTGAATTACAAACCGTTTCCCTGCATTATATTGCTATTGTTCAATACCATTTTCATTGCCCTAATGAAACAAAGCTATATAATATAACCATAAAGTACTGATTACAGTTAACCACAATGGGAGACAGTGAAGGAAAGACCTATTTTTAAAATATGCAAAGAAAAAGATAAGAAATGCTGATACTCAGCAGACATTTTTTTTTAAAACCTTTTTTGGCTTTCTAGATTGAAATCCAAAGAACACTGACAAATTAATTCTTCTCTCTCTTCCACCAATACAGATGGTATTTCCCCTAGGATAGTATTTCTACAAGATTTCCCAAAGAGCAAAAGTTGTCCAGGTGCTAAATATATATATATATATATATATCCATTTTACACGTCTTAAAAAATGCCTACTTCAAACCAGAGTATTCCCTAGTATCACAAAAGAGGATATCCATACATCGAAATTTCCCCCTGGGTGCAGGTTTCCCCTTGTCCATAGGTGAGCTCTCTCAGGAAGTGCCATTATGAAACCACTAGGGTATTTCTTATTTGCCCACATGAAATCATCCAGCAACACAAATGATCGGGTTACGGTGCTGGGCGGAAGGCTGCCCACGTGAGATGGCAAATCCATGACTGAGATTGCTGCCTTTTAGCAAAGGCAGTGAAGGTTACCTGGCTCCTTCCCCACAGACAGAAGCAGTCAACAAAGGGATGGGGGGAACAGGAAGAAGTGGTAGGGACAATTCTTTGGTATTGCCAATTATATTATGGCCAGAAGCTGTAGTGCAAGACACTTGCCACCCTCTGACATCTGTGCCAGACCTACGATACCCCCACTCTGCCTCCCCCCCAAAACAGTGTAATTGGTACAGGGGCCCCTTGAACAATGTGGGAGTTAGGAGCACAGACCTTCCATGCAGTGGAAAATCCACATCTAACTTCCAAAAATTAACTATAGTCAGCCCTTTGTACCCATGGATTCAAACCAAATGCAGATCGAAAAACACTATTTTATTTTTTCTTTTCTTTTTTTTTTTTTAAAGATTTTATTATTTTTAGAGAGAGGGGAAGGGCGGAAGAAAGAGAGGGAGAGAAACATCAATGTGTGGTTGCCTCTCAAGTGCCCCACTGGGGACCTGGCCCACAACCTAGGCATGCTCCCTGACTGGGAATCCAACTGCCGACCCTTTAGTTCACAGGCCAGTGCTCAATCCACTGAGCCACACTAGCCAGGGCGAAAAACACAATTTTCTATATTCAGATTGGAAACCACGGATGTGAAGGGCTGGCTGTATTTACTGAAAAAAAATCTATGTATAAGTGGACCTGCACCATTCAAACCCATGTTGTTCAAGGGCCAGCTGTGTAACGGACACAGGGCCCACTGCTACCGCTCCTCCAGAATCCCTTGAGCTGAGATGGTGACAAGGAAATAACTGTCATTGCAGCAGTGACACAAGACGCTCTGTGGCTGCCCAGGTCCCAGACACCCAGATGTTCTACATCTGACAAATCCTGCCTGCCGTTTCCTCAGTGGACATGGTGCACATGTGGAGAACGCTGGAGAGCCTGAATGTCAGGCTCAGAGGCCAGGTCCTCCAAGGCAAACTCTGGTCACGGGACAACCTTCCTCTCAGACCCTCGTGTTTGTACTTCTACGAGAAGTACTGACAACCGTGTCACCCACGTGGACACAACGTGCTGAGCTCTCCACACTGTGTTTGACCCATGACCCAACTATAGTGGTTCTGAATGGTCACTTAAATGCTCAATTCACTTCATATTCTAGTTTTTGCACCCCTGTAAAAAGGTAAAACTATAAATCAGGGTAGTGTGTTAGACCTCTTTCAGTAATGTGTGTTTCTTGAAAGATGAAAGAACATGCATTTCTTTTTTCCTATTAGAGTGCTAATTTATGCAAGTTCATTTGCCTTTCGTAGCTATTGATTGGATTTTTGTTGTCTCATCTCCCGCACTCCATTAGAATCCTCACTGACTACCAATAATGCAACGCCAGACAAATTTGTACAGATTTTTATCTCTTGCGTCAATGCTCTTGCGTCGACATCCTATTTAAGAGTTTGCATAAGCAGGACAGTGGGTGATGAAGAAGCATTTCACTTCATCCCATCAGAACCGAATTCTCAGAGAAGATGAGAACCCTTCATGGCTGAACTGCTCTTTTCAACTTGAAATAGTAATATGAAACGTTTGAGAGGATTCCCTTGCTTTGGGCATGCTGAAATTAAAATAGAAGTGCAAACTGAGATTACAGTTTATAAAACCAGAAGCACCGCTGCCGTGTGCGGGGCAGGAGCGGCTCTCCTCTTCCCAGTGCGTTTGTGTGAGCCGGGCAAACACGGACGTAAAATACCCTTTACTGTAAACCCAGCCAAAGGGCTGGCCCCCAGGAGCACAATTTTCAGGTTTGGTTTGCTATTTACTTGCTCTCTGTCTAAAATAATGCTTCTATTTATTTAGTGCTTCGTTCTGGAGAAAAACAATAAATATGTATGTAGATGTTCCCACATGTTTTTCAATATTTATTTGTTTAAATGCTTTCTGTTTATGAGTGCAAGTAAACAAATCTAATTTGAGTCTCAGGACTAATGATAAAATAACTTATTTAAATATGAAATGATCCAAAAGCTGCTGATCATAGGACAAAGGAGTATACAGATTGCCATCTTCAGCCCCAAAGGGTGTTCTAATCTAGTTGGTACAGAGCACACTTGCTGTATTAAGGAGTTGTGACTACTTCTTGTTTTCACTTCTTGTTTTAATTTATCTGGGTCCAAAGAGGAAGAAGGAAAAAGTCCAGAGAAAATATGTTCCCCATTACAGGCACCATGCCTTTGACAATGGAGAAATCACAAGATGGGAGCCTATGAATGGGGAGACTTCTCAGTTTGCTGAGCATTCTAGAATTGCTCAGGCAGGGAGGTTCAACACGGGCAGAGGGACACCTGGCAGGTGTGGAGTTCGGCCACCCAGACCTCTCTGAGGATGCTTACAAATCGCACACAATGTCCAGAACTACAAATAGACATTCTCTGAGCCACTTGGGAGGTGTCACTAATAAAAAGTGGAAATCGGAGTGGAAAGAAAATTTCATTTCCAATCCTCCTTGTGGCACCTGGATTTTTCAGCACATATGGTTTGTAAAGTTTGCTAATGTCTGGTGGTTATCAAGGAAATCAGAGTTGATTAAAGAAATTTCAACTTTATCTTCATTCCCCAGACTTTGCAGACATCCATCGGGTAACTGAGAAGAAACAGCTGTCCTTATCAGTCGCAGCAGACAGCGTAAGAACAAAAGCAGAGAAAGGGACAGAGAGCCATCTGCCCTGCTGCGTATGTGGGCTCTGCTGCCCATAACTGTGTAACCTCAGCAAGATCCTTCACCTTTCTGTGCCTCAGTTTCCTCATCTGTAACACTGGAATAGTAATAATGCTTCACTCCTGGGACATGTTAGAATTAAATAAATAACCGAGTAAATTAGGACTGAATGTAAAGTGCTTAGAGAGTGCTTGGCCAATAGTACAGATAACAGAAACATGTGTAATCACATTCCTTACAAAAAGGATTTTTTGACCACTTAGGACAAAGAATTTTACTACTTTAAAAAATATCTGGAGGATCTCAAGATCTTTAATGATAAAAATTGTGATTAGTCATTGCAATATCTCTTGAGTAGAGAGTATAATTATAACAAATTTCTGTCTATGAAAGGAAAATGATTTCTAAAAGAAGTTTATAGAATGGAGTGAAGAATATGCTGACTCGTGGGAGGGACTGCCGTGATACACAAAGCCAACGCAGTCACCTTTCCGAAGTGTGTTGAATATATAAATGCACAGAGGACAGATGGGAAGTTGCCAGTGTGGTGTGATTTCTGGGCTACAAAAGCCATCTTTTAAAAAAATGCCTTCCCAAGAGTGAATTTCAGTTCTTAAATATGTGTAAAGTGTTATTTTGCCTGGGAGGGAAACCATACCTGCCAGCTAATGCATTAACATATTTTCATTTCTCTGATTCATTAGTACCTGTCGCCCAGCAGAGTTAAGACCTGTGAGACACTAAGGAGCACCGAAGGAAAATTCTGATGAGAAAGGGTGAGTGTACTGCAGGGTGGGAACACAGGCCGCAGGAAAGCGCCATGGGACAGCATGACAAGAGACGCAGGGTGAGATTCTAAAGAAATCCTCGAGACTTCCCAGTTCTGCTGAGGTCAGCTCTACAGATTAAGTGTCGTTGCACTGCATTAGAATAAATGACATTTCTCTACAAGAAGGTCTATTTTAACTTAAACTTTAAAATTACACTTTGCTTGAGCAATGATATTAGATTGACTTTCCATTGTTACTTAATTTGATTGACTTTTCATATATTTATGTTCTGTCTTTCCTTGTTAATTAATTAAGTCATTCAATGCAAGTACAATATATTGATTGCCTCCTATGGCTCAGGCGTTGTACTGCAGGTGGAGAAACCAACATAAAGCAGGAAATGGTCCTGGCCTAGAGGAGCTGGCAATCTAGTACAAGAGACAGTCTCACAAATAAATCACCGCAATGAAACGTGATAAACGTTGTAAGAGAAATTCGTACCAAATCCTTGTGGAAAACAGAAAACAGCAACAGACTTTCAACGGGTCCATGAAGACCTCACAGAGGAGCTGGTCTTGGAAGATGGACAGAATTATCCCCAAGAGAAGGGGAGGGAGGGAGCTTTCCAGGCAAGGGGGAGAAGTACAAACCCCAGGAGGCTTGAAAGCAAGGAGTTTGTTCTAAGGGCAAATGAGCCTACCAAGAGAAGTGAAAACTTTATTTTGAAAAAAGAGTTAGGCAGGCAATGAAGACCCAGAGAAAAGATTTGAGAAGGTGCAGGGCATGATTGGACTCGTATGTTAAAGTGGTCATTCTCTTCGCCCTCACGAAGGCAGACAGGGAGACAGGGTGGGGAGAAAGCCAGGAGAAGGGAGATCGCAAGGAGTCCGCTGTAACTGACCTGGCAAGCAAGCACCAAACAGTGTGAGAACCATCAGGGGCTCTAGCCGAGGATCCTTACTCCCGTGTACCTGACAATAAACCATTCACTTATTCCACACAGCAGCTACAGATAGGGCCCTGTTTTGTGCAAGATACTTTGTGTCATGGAAGCTACAAAATAAGTCAGACACACAAACTCTTTCTACTTCAGCTTCTTATGACTGCCTAGCTATGACGAGCTTTAAGTAGGTCATCTATGTGACTGAAGAAAGGACATGAGTAAGAGAGAAATTAAAGAGAGGCAGAAATATCAGAAGAGGTTTAAAAGTAATCCCTAACATTTTGTTCATTATTTTGCAGCACTTAAGTACGACCACGTATGCTAAAGTTAGTGTGCAGTGACTGAAAGAACAACGAATGTGGAGTTAAAAGACTTCAGTTTGAGCACTGTCTCTGCTATATATGGTGTGAATTGGGCCAGTCACTCAATCTCTCTTAACTCTATATTTTTAAAGATTTTATTTATTTATTTTTAGAGGGGAAGGGAATGAGAAAGAGAGGGAGAGAAGCATTGATGTGTGAGAGATACATCCGTCTGTTGCCTCTCACATGGCCCCAACTGGGGAGCTGGCCCATAACCCAGGCGTGTGCCCTGACTGGGAATTGAACCAGCGGCCCTTTCGGTTCACAGGCCAGTGCTCAATCCACTGAGCTACGCCAGCCAGGGCTCAATTTTAAATAAATAAATGAAAAACTAGATATCCTAAAGGTTCTTCATGCTATTTCAGTTTAGCACAGGGATCATGTAGAATAGCTAGTACATTTTTGGTGACTGGTTTATTTTAGAAACTAAATGATAAGTATGGTAGAACATTGAGATTAAAACCAGTCCCCACCCAGGATTTCCATTCATTATATCTGTCTCATGGGCCCGAGGAATAGCTCGTAGCAGGCATAGCATCTAGCACTCAGGGGGCACAAGGAGGTCATGAGAGTGAGAGTCTAGTGTCTGGTATGGAAGGTTGGAAGGACAAAAATACGGCTAAAGTCATAAAAAGCATTCCACTCTTTCCACATGGACAGTGGCAGAACTAGGAACCATTTAGGTGGTGATGACTGATAGAAATGTCACCACTGATTAAAAGCTACAAGAGAAGCTGCAGTTACAGTTTATTACATCATCATTTTCTCCCCACACCTGCTCTCAACTCCACCTAGGGCCGAGGCAGCCCAACAGGAAATGGCAAGCAAAATGCTGAGAAAAATCAGTGAGGTCACCATTTAGAAATTTCCTCCCAAGTATCTCCTGAACTGCTTCATAGAGTCTCTTAACATCTCCAGTCCTTGAGGACCGCTGCGGGTTCCAACATCCCCATTACAGGGACATAAATATATAACGTGCACTTAATCAAAATTGCCTTACACCTGTTCCCTCCTACTAAAAATGATAGGAAAAAAACATCTGTATTACTCTCTCCGGACAGATAAAACTTCTCTTCCAAAGTCTTTCGGAAGGTAATTAGGTACCTTAAGTGTAGGGGTAATTTAAGATTTTGTCCGCCTCCCAAACTGTTGATGATATGTTAAGCAGATGGAGGTCATTTCTTTTATTTCTCTAACTTTCCCTTTCAGCTCCCTGATGAAGGATATGCTGACATGAATGTTTTGCTGTTATGCACGGTAGATAGACCGGCAGGTCCCAAAGGTGAGGCAAATCATGTCCTTTCAAATGATCTGTTATTTTTGGCAATAAATTTGGATTAACTATGACAGAAAGCCTTGAAATATTTTATATGCCTCAACTTTAGCATTAGGAGGATGGAGGGAGTTTGAAAGACAGGGAATGAGATATGCCAAACAAAAATGGGTTTTGGTCATTTTGATTCATTGAAGTAAAATGGCTTTTTGAGTACCCCGGGACCTCTGTGTCTTTGGGTTTAGGATTTCAAAGGCAAAGTTCTTGGCTTCTCTAGATAACAGAAAAATATTCAGTTCCTGGAAAACTGGTCCTATCAGCCTCATTGTCACTTGATTTAAAGTCGCAGGTCCTGAGTTGTGAAATGTCTTCCAGCACACTCCCTCCTTTTGTCTTCCTTCTGAACTAGTTTTGCTGACTAAAGATTTTCTCCTCCTGATGTCTTTAAGCATGTTCAAAGCTATAATTCATACATCAAAATCATGAAAGCTTAATGCCTGAAAGTATTGCTCAGTAACTCAAATGTTTTGTTTTTTTTTAACTTTTGCTCCTTAAATGCTGCTTATAATGATAAACACATGAAACACTGAGCAATTAGAGGCTAAGGGTGAAAACCAGGGCACTGGATGTATGTGGTTCATCTACTGAATCCTCCAACAAAGTATTCATTATTTCACATGAACTGGACTCTGTTTTGCAAGAGACACTGGGGGTGTTCAGAATGCTAAAATTATATAGTATTTTTGAGGTCAACCAGATACCACTCAAACCAATGAGAATATGAGAGTTTTGCTTATATGTGGGAACTCATAAGTAATATTGAAGAAGTCACAATGCTTTATGATTCGTCACATTTCTTAAGAGAACAAAGGCAATAATGATTTTGGAGGCTTTCCATTTTCTCCAGACAACTGCAGGAAACAGAAAGCTGCTCGGTCTTGGCATTTGATCCCTTAGCGTTAACCCCTTGGGAAGGCAGACAATTTTCTACACGATGCATACAATACCACACTATGCTACCACATAAAAGCTATAGGTCTCAGCAAGATGGAAAACCTTACATATTAAAAGTTTATGCCATCACTTCTCTGTTCTTTGGTATTCATCAATAATCCCCCATTGATCTCTACAGGAATCTTAACATAGCTCCTTGTACAGTAATACCTATGTGTTCAAGCTTCAAAGATCCATTTACTTCACATGTGTAATTTGCCCACTTATTCCTGCTGAGATAATACTCTTGGTTTAATTGCCCATGGAGCAACTGGATAAATCAGCCACGTTGGTTTGTATTAGCTGTCTTTGCATATGCGTAAAGCAAAAAGAAAAAAAGCAAGATTGTTCGAGCTGTCCACTGCAAGATTTAGGATTAAAAAATTATTCCCATAAATCACAAATAAACCTATTTCTAAATTTTGCAAAATGGAAAAAAATCTTTAAAAATGCACTTGGGGATATCAACTACTTCACTATTTTCGAGATGGAGAATAAATATTCTCAATATATGTTTAGATACACAGATTTATTTATATGTGAAGAGTGAATGTATGATGATAAATAAATTAATGAATAGATGAAAGTTTAAATGAACAAATGCTTAGAGAAATATAGATTACTCAAACGTGGATCCGCTTAAGAAATGTAAGACTTTCATTTGCAAGAATTGAGCTGTATATTCACTTAATAATCAGAAGGAGTATTATGAAAGAAAGGTCTCTTTATATAAAATAGATTATTATCTCTTGTGTAGTAAACCCTTAAAGAGTCATTAGTTTCTAATTGATCTTCCTTGTTAGAGTCATCAGTGAAAGACAAGAATTGCAGCGCATTCACATGGGACAACGTGCAGACACACAGATACACACACATGCATACAGACCTAACTCAGAAACGTAACATTTCAGTAAAACACCTTACTCCTTAAAATAAGGGGAAAAAGAATACTTGCCTGGATTTTCATTTCTTCTTTCTTTAAAAACTTATAGGGGCATCATAAGAGGTTCTCACATGTGCCCTCACATGAGAATAACAAGCCCCACATTGTCTTAAATAAATCTCTATTTGACCACCTGGCTTCCTTCTAAAACCATATTACTTCTAAATGATGCTATACTATTGAACTGGATATTAAGATAAAAGGTATATATTTGGCTACAAACCCTAGAATATGGTTAGTTACATTCTAGCTTAAGTTCTAAAACTGGCAAAATTTCAGCTAGAAAGATGTGAAGTCAGTTCAGACATATTAGATATTTAAAAAGTTAATAAAAGGAATTTTTTTAATTAAAAAAATCTTCTAGTATCTGGTAAAGTCAGACAATGACCAGATAATAAATAAGTGTTATATTCAGAACAAAACTTATTTCATATGAAAAACAGGAAAATGTATCATTGCTGAATGGGTTTTACCTTATTCTGATTTAAGTAAGGATTCTTAAAATATGATAGGCTTATTATATATGGAACTGTTTTAAGCACTGCATGGGCATGCATTTTATGTAGGACTCAAACTCTGTAAATTGAGTTCTATAAGTGTGTAAGTACAGAGTCAAATAGAAGTCTATATATAAGTAATTGATTTTATGATTTTTAGAGCTATTGACTAGATGATTTTTAAATGGTGCTAGCAATGAGGTCTGCCAAGTGTCCACTTTTGAAAATTTCAATACCTTGTGGTCTCAATGTAAAATAAACAAGAACTCACAAACTCCAGCAACTCCAGAGATGAAAGGCAGACCTGAAGGCAGCGGGTGAAGTAGAGAGGGTATTACTGAAATACTTGTTGATGGGACTCAAGAGTGCTCAAAGCCATCAGATGCTAAGGGCCACATGCGAAATCAGCAGAGGCCTAACCTGGCTAATTGTCTTCACTGATTGTGACGGTTTTGATTAGGAGAATAATCAGCTCTCAGCAGCCTGTATGCAAAAATGCCAGCTAAGTTTGTGCGTGTGTGTGTGTGTGTGCGTGCGCGTGTGTGTGAGGTGGATACACAGGTGAATGAATATGGATTGCCATTAACCCCTTCTTCAAACATGAAAGGGGTTCCAGCGGGAACAAGGCCAGTGCCTGTCTTCATAATTAGCATGCACGTTTTCCTCCTGTTCCTTTGCAATTGCTTTGCAAATACAAACTCGAGCTAATGCTGATGTTGGGGCTTTCTAAAAGTAAAAATATATTCATATTTTGTCACTGAAAGTTTGAAGACTGAAAATCAAAGTCATAACCCGTTCTATAACCCACTTGAGTACTTATTTTGAAATAGTTTATGCTAAACTCAATGAGAAATCTTTTTTAAAGATAACTTTTTCCTTAACTGTTATTCCTTATTTTCATTTAAATGTAGTGAAAATATATAAAATTATAGCTTTATTTTAAAAGTGAAGAATAAACATTTAATCACCCAAAATGCTACTTGAAATCCATTCATCACTTTCTGACCAACTTTCTTCAATTTCAGATTGAAATGACTTCAGCTTCTTATTTGCTTGGTGCAAAGAATCTTTTAGTTAGAATGGTACTCTACTTTAAATACTATTCCTACGTTAGAAATTTTTAAACCTCAAAATTTAGAAATAGAAACCTTCCAGAAGTTATTAAGCTCTTAAAAGTGAAAACTAGGGAAATTTTGTAATATGCAAATACTAATATTTTTAGTTCCCATAATAAATGTAAGGTCATTTTGTTAGTGTGTGAATGTAAAACATATCATGTACATCTTTATTGGCTTATAAATTTATCATGTTTGGTATATTTAGAGATGAGCAGAGACAGAACAAGGCAGAAAACATTCCAGGAAAACATATTTCATAAATGGTTTGTATAGGTTTTACTTCTTAAACGTTCTTCCTGCTATACAAAAATCAGAGTGTAAGGACAAGAGTGAGAGAGACAAGTATTTAGGTATGAAAAGCTAAAACTAGGTTATTTTAGGAAGCGCAATTCCATGGACAGAGGTGGTTTTATCTTCGGTTAAGTCTTGAGAGGCAATTGATAACATTAAATGCAGATTTCCATCTAGCTGATGGACTCAACAAAATCTCCAACCCTCAAATGGTGCCTCCAAATGTAACTATCAGTCAGCTGGTGTCAAAGCCTCATGTCTCTGCCATGGCCTTACACATCTGGTCCCCGTCAGTGTCGACAGGGTTTGTGGGATGTGGTGTCGTGGCAGGCAAGATGATTTATATACACAGACCGAAAGATCTCAGAGCTCATTTGGAGGATGCATTTCATCTGGTCTACTTGCCATCAACAAATGATTGACTGAAATTAAACAAAACCTCATATCCTGAAATCTGAGCAGTCTCTGCTCCTCCCCTCACTCAGATCATGAATATATTTAGTTAACCAGGGAATTCACGAAAGACTCGTGTCAACAGTCTGTTAGTGAGAGACAGAAAAAATGCACATTAAACACCTCCATGCTTTAGCCTCTGACCTCCTTAAGCTGGCACATTTTTTAAATTCTTTATGGGATAGGAAATTACTAACCAGCCACATGGGGAATCTCATGAATACATGGTGTTCAAGCCTGACCAGCATTCCAGCATTTTCCTTGAAAATCTTTAACTGACAGAAGATCTGACTATATACATTAAAAAAAAAAAAAAATATGATCTGTCCAGAAAGTGTCCAGCTAGTACTGTGAAGAAGAGACATTTATTGAAGAAGATACAAGATACAAGGAACAGTGTACACAGGACAATGACGCCTCAGTCCCCTTCAAAGTAGGCACCGTGGGACCTCACACAGTTCTCCCAGTTGCCATCAGCTGCCCTGCTGTATTTTCCTAAGTCTCATCAACAGTCTGAAATCTCTTCCCTTTCAAAGATGATTTTAGTTTTGGGAAAAGTCAGAAGTTGCAGAGTGCCAAATCTGGACTGTAGGGGGCTGAGTCACCTGGGTGATTTGACATTTCGCTAAAAATCTCTGCACGAGATGTGATGCACAAGTGGGTGGGTTGTCATGATGAGGCTGCCAACCATCAGTTGCCCATAGCTGCAGCTTTTTCATAGTATTGCATCTCTCAACCAGTAAAGAACATTGAGGTAGTGCTCCTTATTATTTGTTTGGTCTAGAGGGACATACTCATGATGGGCAACACCTTCCCAATCATAGAACACAGTTAACATGGTCATGATCTTGTTGCAACTTTGCTGCACCTTCTTTGGGCATGGAGAACCAGGTGACTTCCACTGCGACCACTGGGCCTTTGTTTCCAGATCATAGCTGTAGACCCAGGATTCATCTCCGGTTATGACCTTTTGAGGAAATCTGGTTCATTGGTAGTGGTTTGAATCAAGTCATTAGCAACTGCAGCACGATGTTCCTTCTGCTCTGGTAGCAGAAGCTGTGGAATGAATTTTGCCACATGTTTCACGCCAAGATCCTGAGTCAAAATCTCGGACACAGTAGTTTTGGGAATCCCCAGATCAGCTTCTAGTTCTCATACTGTCAGTCATCAATCTCTTTGGATAGCAGCCCGTACATGTTTAACCTTCTCAGGAGTTCTGTTTGTGGCAGGCCTTCCAGACCATGGATCACTTTCAACAGATTCTCAAACATCTTTGAAGAATTTGTGCCACACTTTTATTTGCACTGCACTCACTGCATCATCCCTGAAAGCTTCCTGAATCATCCAGATAGTTTCCACAGAGGAATGTTCAAGCTTAACACAAAAGTTGATGCAGATTCATTGCTCTGCCTGAATGTCTAGTTGCTCAGTCATTTTGAATGTGATGACCACACAGTACACATGCCCACTCAATGACATCTACCACCCCCAACTGACTAGTACAGTGAAGTCATCCTTGTTCACACAGGTGCATTCCATTCCACTCGCCTTGGATGCCCGGGTACATTGATGTTGCACAAACTGTTTGTTATATTAACAATGGCTGGACTTTTCCCAGACAGACTTTTATATATATAAAAGAAGTGTGTGTATGTATGTGTGTGTATACATATATAAAATCAGAAGTAGGCACTGCCTTTATCAAATACATTATTTAAAATACTGTACAGATTAGGTCAGAACATTCCTCACTCTCTGCCTTTGACCTGTTTTCATTTCATCTCCCTAGGACAACACACAGGCATGTAATAATATAAGACACCATAATGTCTGTTTCTTTGTTGTTAAAGCTCATCACTGCAATCTGGTAATGGGTAATTCTCTCCACTTTACTCAGTGTGAATTATTCTTTTTCACAAGACTTGTAATCATCTGTAAAACTATCACTTTGGTCCACTTCATATTAGCATATTTTCAGAACAATTTTAATGCACAGATGCCCTGATTGGGTGCAGCCAAACTTTTGATTTTGACTACTTCCTGCAGAGAAAGGCCATCCACCGACTAGGAAATGCCTCAGACTCCATGATTGTTTGATTAACAGTTTTAGCTTTGACAGGCATAATACAAATTAGCGATATTAACTGCCCCCCCTTTAACTTAAAACCCTTAATTGAAAAAGAATTGGGGACCTAGTGAATGGCTAGTGCCACATCCCACGTGGAGAGGGCTAATTAAGAGCTCTGGTGGTGAGGGTGTGCCTCAGCTCCTCAAAGGAGGTGTCTATACATACCAATCTCAAGTTAATTTAACCTACACTAACGAGGGTGTCGCATGTATTTTTAGCCCAGTGCTCTAGACCACTTCCCATGTATCTCTTTTCTAACATGCTGAAACTTGCTTAAGCATCGGAGAAAGCAAGGAAGTCAGTAATGATTGTTTAGGTAACATCAGGGCAGTGCAAATCAGTGCTTGAAGAAGCCAGCTGTTCCTGCACTGTCATCTATCCAAGAAGGCTTGTTCGAACATGCAAAGCAGTGGGCTACAGTGTGTTCCATCTAGGTAAAGGTGTAAAAAGTGGCATGTGTAGCAGCTAGCAAAGAGAAGCAAAATCTCTTCAGATCTTGCTAAGTCTCTAGAGAGTTGAAAAACATTCCCTTTTAAGAAAAGATATTCTGAAACCAAGTGCTGTTGCAGCCATGCCAGTGGTTGGAGTACTTCTGTTCACTGAACAAATTGTGCTGGTCCCAGCAAATGAATCTGGCCTCACTGCTGCTTCGGATGGGACTGGCCTGTCACCGCTCTGGCCTCCTGCACTGCTCAACTCCTGTCCAAATGCGTGCCCTGGCTGCACTGGCTTTCCCCATGCCCAACATGGCCCTATAAGAACTTCGTTTGGGGTTTTAAAATCCACTTTCTTTAAGGAAAAATGCTGCTTATCTATCCAGAAAGCTTCTCAAGAATCCGCGTGACCCACAACATCCATTGAGTCCTTGTGAAGTGGCTGGACCCCTGCACACCGCTTCCCTTCACACTCACTCCGGCTTCCCGTTGGGAAGTCCCCTCTTGGCAGGCCAGATGCCCCCCCTTTGCCTGGGGCCAGCTACTGGGGCTCCAGTCAACCTGCCAGTGGAAAGCCTCAGTGACCCACTCAATTCTACTTGAAAACCCTTCTTTTTTAATAGTGTGTAAATTTGAAACTCAAAATTTTCATGACTTTTTCTGCTTAATTTTTATTGCTGACCTGTTATGATCTAAAGTTATCTTCTCTGAAGGAAATTCATTTGCCACATAGTGGTGAGAGAAAATGGTGGAATGGTCTTTTGAGAGATAAAGGCACTCACTCGGCCTCTGACCCTATTAATTATATAGTTACCATATGATTTAAATAAGTTATGCCCTGGCTGGTGTGGCTTGGTTGGTTGGAGCATTGTCCCATAACTGAAAGGTCATGGGTTCAATTCCCAGTCAGGGTGTGTACAAGAATGCAAGCAATCGATGTTTCTCTTTCTCCCTCTTTCTCTCCCCCCGCCCACGCCGCCCCCCCCCCCACTCCTGTCTAAAGCAATGAAAAAAGTCCTCGGGTGAGGATATAAAATAAATAAATGAATAAATAAGTCACCTAGTTCAGAGCAGCAATGAAACCAATAGTGAATTAGGGGAAAGTGTGAGCAGGAGAAGGAAGGGTTTATGGGAACGCTCTGTACTATCTGCACAGTTTCTTCAAACCTAAAACTGAAGTTCTCTGAGTGCAAAGGAGTTGAAGACCCTGCATGCACAAGTGCAGGAGGGGCGTGGTCAGAACTGAATTGCCAAGCATTGGCATAGAGAGAAAGAAGTTCTGAGCCTCAAGTGTGGTGGAAGAGTGTATGCGACTTCCTCAGGGACACACCTGGCATCTCACATGAGGTGACACTGGCTGACAACAAATAGGTCCTGCACTGGGGTCAGGACACCTTTTCATTGGGGTCAGTTTCAATGGCCACAACTCTGTCTCCAGCCACCAACAGACACCAGCACCTGCCTGACATGGTGGCTACAGGTGGCGCCTGCCAGTTCGCACTCTTTCTGCTACTGTTTCATGGGCCTCAGATACTTGTCTTTAGAAACTGCCTAGCCACTGCCAAGATAACATTTCTGTGTGCAGTTTTGGCTTTTCTGGTTCACACCTTTTTTCCCTAAGATCTAATGTATTTATTTTTAGAGAGGTGGCAGAGAGGGAGCAAAACATTGATGTGAGAGAGAAATATCAATCAGCCGCCCCTCATACCTGCTCCAACAGGGGACCGAACCTGCAACCCAGGCGGTGTGTGCTCTATCTGGGAACTGAACCGGCAACCTTTGGCTTTGTGGGATGAAGCCCAAACTGAGTCACACCAGTCAGGACCATGCTGTCTTTTGAATTAGGAAAATCTCCCGTGTCACACAGATGAGTACTAGAGCCTCTGAGGAACCGAGGGCAGGAAGGGCCTGTTCTGCTCATCAGAAGAGACAGATACTCTTTCTGTCCCCTCACTTAACCATTGGTATTACAATAAAAGCAGGATGATATTTAAAGACTTGGAAAGTACCTGCTTTTTGATTTTGTAGATGACATCCTCATGTTGATAAGACCAGAATTAAAAAAATACTAAAAACATGAATTTAAAAAATGGACCGAGCACCATGTAGCAAAGGATTATGGGCCCCATCCATTTGTGCTCCATGTCTTCTATTATTGCCTGCTGACTATTTCTGCTCATAAGGGACCGTGAACTATCCATGAGTGCAAAATGGATACAGCACAAATTGATTCAGTAACATCACACAGACATGTATGAATAATGAGGTTCAGTTGCAGTCTGTCACACAGCAAGCATATCAGTGTAACTGATTTATCGAAAACTTTACTGAGTAAAACCTCATTCTTAAGAGAAGGTATCAGCAGTTTCTTCACTTTTGGGGGTAAAAACACAAACAAACACATTTGAGCAAACTCAGACCCTTTGTAATGTAAAATGTGGAAAAACCTGAAACTGACATAGAGCTGACCTACTTCTCCTCTCTTAACCAAAAGCAAGAAAAAGGAGGCAAAAGAGGAGAAAATGATACCAACATTGCCATAAAACTTGAAGGCTCATCGGCGATGCTAATCAATTTCAAATTCCCCAAGGAAAGCTGTCTCTTCGTATGGGTGTCTGTGAGTGTCTGAGGAATATAGCTCGGTCATTAAAACAAGAGCGAATGAGCTTCTCCTTAGCCCCTCCTTCAGAAATATCCTAGAATATTCAGAGAGAAAAACAAAAGGACACTCTGCATTCATTCTTCATTTGTTATGCAAATATGGGGAACACTAACTAAGCAGCTCCGGCACAACAGCCCACTATCTCTAAAACTTGTTCTATATTCCTTTGTTTTCAGAGAACAGATAAGTCACATTCTGACCATCTGCCCATTTACATGAGAGGGGCAGAAATCAGACTTCCTGACTCCTAAGGTTTCTTCCAATTCCCAGTTCTAGGAGACCTTGAAATTTAAAAATAAAAATAGAACAAGGAAGGTTAAGATTTTCTGAAGAGAGAGATTGAAAGTAAAAGCAAGGGCTAAGATACCCATAATTACAACATGCAGTTCTGCACAATTTTCAGATGAAGCAAGGACAAAGTATACAGAAGATTAAATTCACCTGTAAGTAGTGAAAAAGCTATTCAATAGAATTCTCGAAGGGTACAAAGGTACCACTTAGTAAGTCACTAAGTTCAAGCCCTAAATAGCATCTTTGTGAAGCTAGTCGGTGCGTCCCTAAAGAGAGGCCCTCCATGCCGGACAGCAAATGCAGAGGAAAGGACCCTTTCTGCAGGCTGTTGTGTAGGCAAGAGGGTCCAGGGGAAGGAGGTCCACGCAGCTGAACAGCCCTGGAACCTTAGAAAGGCAACACTGCTTCTATAGGTCAAAAGCGTTTAATTTTATAAAGAATAACAAAGAATCCTGGAATTACCTCTTTAAACAAGGCATTATTTTAAAAAGTAGGGAAAATTAAGCAAATCCAGCAATAACTTGATTAACCTATTTAGTCACATTGGTTCATTAAAAAAATCAATTTTTTAATATAGGCATTAAGTAAAACTTAAAAAAAAATAAAAAGCATCTGTAATTTATTCACTGGCCCTAGAGATATCTTTAAAATCAAAGCCAGCTTAACTGAGTTCTGAAGTTCTCACCAAGTACTCGTATGGGTTTTCAAAGGGCCTTGAAAGCAGCTAGGCACTTTCTGCTGGAGGATACACATTAACTAAATTCCAATGTGCCCTGCACAGAGCAGGCTCTTAATCACTTATTTCCTGCAATGCTTCAGAATGTTCTTTCTCCAGAGTATGTGGTTAGGCCCTGGGATCTCTGCAGAGATCCTGACTCAGATGCACACACTCTAAACTACACGGTCCTTCACAGCAGAGTGAAGAACTGAGAGAATTGGGAAGAGGTAAGGACGACAGAACCTTGGAACAAGATGTGCAGAGAGTCAGAGAAGGAAAAGGGAGAGATGGGAATCAAAGAGAACGACGAGGACATCTTTTGTTTACAGAAGCAGTTTCTGGACTGAGATCTTTATTTTCTGTTGAGAAATCAAGGGAACTAACGGGATGAATGCTGTATTGAGGAACTGGTATCACCATTTCAAAAAGAAACAAGCTCCACAATAACACCCACAACGCAGAAAGCGGCACAGTAAGTGGTCCCAAGCGCGCTCTCTGAGGTAGATCTAAGCTTCACTCAGCTGACCTGTTTTCAAACCCTGGAGTTTATGTCACCAGTTTGAGGAAATACCATCCCTACCAATATTTGCGATGATCAGGAAATGAGCAGAGGTGAAAACACCTGACCAAGAGTACACTGTGTCTTGCTGTGAAGAAGAGTGTTACCCAGAATGCCTGCTTCCTATCACCGAGAAGCATTCCACCTGCCCAATAAGCAAACCCATGGCCTCAAGCTAAACCAAGCTGAATCCCCTCTTCTTCCCCCTACTCCCAGATCGGCTGTGTAAATGGTTCACTTCTTTTTTGTGTTGGGATTTGAAAGTTCATTCATATGAGGAAAGAAAAATACCATTCGAAGCCTGTACTGGAGAGAAAACGCAGCTGGTTGTGAGGAAGGCGACCGGGTTGCAGTCCCCACTGTGTGTGACGGTGAATAGGTCATGCACTCTCCACAGCGTGGTTTCCTTACGGACGAAGAGAGGCTGGCGGAGAGGAGATGGGGGCGAGGCGGGGAGCAGGGCGCTAATCCCACATTCTCCAGTTCTAAGGCAGCATACTTTTTATTTTGCTGAAAATATAGCCACAATCATTCTCAAAAGAATTTGAGGAAGTTCAGTTTGGCCATTTCTCTACGAACATAAATCATTGCCATATATCACTAAATAAAAAGGAAGATTACAATGTAATATGTAAAGTAATTTTGATTATGGTCATACATTCTAGATGGTAGTATTATGAATAAAGTTTATTTTCATCAGTGCACTTTCAAATATATATTCCTAAAAAATAAAATAAATAAAAATATATATTTCTAATTTTCTTCAATGACAATGCATTTCTTTTGTAATTACAAAAACAATATTGGAACGAAAAAGCTAAGCTACTACACCTGGTTATTTTCAGGACTATCTTCCAAGATTTCCCCAACAAACATTTGTGATATATGTGTGTGTGTGTGATTTATAAAGCACTGAGAGTCAGTGAAAACATTTGGGACACTTAATAAAAATCATTGACATAAGCATTTTAGAGAGCAAATAAAAATCTGTTAAAAGGTTTAGGAGAATTTTGACAATCAATAAAGTGATAAACTCAGGTACAAAGAAAATTAAACTATTGCTTGAGTTAATTTGGGGAAGTTCTATCTCTAAGAATTTTCTTGTAATCAATTTACAGTCCATTACTATTGAGCTTTTCTATATTCATTCGTATACGCTTCCGTTACCCTGTCTTTCCATAGAACCCACGCACTTGGCCTCCTTTGTGAGGACGATCTGAAGTCACCAATGCTGAATTCAAAGGCACAGAGTCACCCCCACCCATCTGTACTGAAGCACCTTGCATGTAGCCTCAACCACTTCCTATTAGATCAAAGTTTACTCTGAGAGCAGCAAAGCAAGTGGGTTGAAAGCATTAGGGAAAGAATTTTAGAGCTCAGGAGAGCTTTTAGAAAGTTTTGATATCAATCTCTGGAGCAGAAGCAATGATTACAGAGAGAGGATAATAAGAACTTTATGAGGTTTAAAACAGGAGGAAGGAAAATAACTCAGGCACACCCTGGCCCTGGCTTCCCTGCCTTAGAGCTGGGGCTGATCTCAATTCAGCCCCAAGGCCAGCACGTCAGACTTCTAGAGCCTCGGCGACAACGACTCAACAACTCGTTCCACTCCTGTCCTGCAGGACTGTGTGTCTCAGCCTATCCCCGCACTCTCCATCATCCTTGTCACAACTGAGGCCCTGGGGAGCCTGTTGATGAAGATGAAACCCTCCGACCCACCCCTGCCGCAGCACAGACTAGAGCAAGCTGTGCTCTGGCAAAGGCGGGTGATGCTGCTTCCAAATCTATTGTCTGCTCGTCCTCAGGGGACAAAATGGAGAAGTTCTGCACGTAATTTTCCAGAGAAACAAAGCATCCCAGAGAACTCTGGGCCCCAACATTCCCCTTCCCTGCCGCAACTCCTTTCTCTGGGGTGGTGCAGTTTCATTTCCTGACTGGAGCTTTCTACAGTGAACTCTCATAACTTAGCCCTCTGCCTCCCTGACAGTTTAGTCGAACCCACAGAGCAAAAAGTTACAAATCGGTTCCCAGGCAAAAGGGGAGTTGCCCATAGGCTCAAATTAACTACCGGTCCCCAAGTATCCAACCTTTACTTATCACACAGAAAGAACTCGGAAGCAAAACCAAATCTGTGAGCAAAATTCATCGGGACAGGAAAGAGGAGAGGGGAAAATAAACACCTCAAGTCTCCTGCTACTGTTTCCACCTCTTTCCTGACTCCGGGTCCTGACAGAGACTGCTTTCACAGCAGTCCCTCTGCCTGGAGAGGCAAACCTGTTTTTAATGCAAAACTTCTTTTTTCTTTCTCTTTTTTGTCCTTCAGACCAGCACTGAGCTCACTGAGGAAGCAGGGCCTAAGGGTTTCCACCTGTGACCCACACTTTCCATTCTGTGTGAGATTATTTTAAAGAAAAGCAAGTTTCTGAACCACTGCCTTTCCTCAGGCCAATGGTTACCAAGAGCAACAGCACAGTGGTTTTTTTTTTTAATTTATTTTCAAATGTGACCCAAATTATGACTTATAATAAACCAGACTTCACCTTGACTTCTTCCCAAGTTCCTCCCAAGGCCAACTTTTCTCATACACCTGGGCAGAGTGAACATCAACAGTTCAGCTGCGAAAGACAATAGCTGAAGATTACCTTAGACAAAAGACAATGACTGAAGACAACCCAATGTAATTTCCCTGTTTCCCAGATCTTGTTCTGTCACAACTTATGCAGAACACCAGAAGAATATGGCCAGGTGACTCCTAAAATGAGTCATGAACTTCTCCTAACACAGCAGAACACCAAGTTTCTGCTGCTTTACTCCAAGGGCGCTACATACAGCAAGTGGCTTTGCTCGCAGTGTGAGCCAAGGGCAGTAAAGCCAAGGTGGTCTTCATGAAGCCATGGCAGTTAAGTCCAACACCACCGAGAATCAAAGCAACAGGCAGTTACATCGTTACAGTTTTATTCCCAAGCACGTTCATCACAGCAGCACATGAAATGCAATAAACAAAAAACGATCCTCTCCTCTCCACCTCTGGCTATTCAATGGGTTTGTAGAAATGTTCCCTCAATTTTAATGTATTGTTGTGATGTCTGGGGTCTTTCATTGAAGGGGGGGCACTCCCAAAGATGCACGCACTACCCAAGCAAGACAGAGCCCGAGATCCTCACAGAAAAATAAAGAGAAGGGGAGAGACCTAGGCTTCATGACTACTGGTGTCAAACATCGTGCCGTGTGCTCTGCAACTGCCCTGCCTTCCCCGGGGTACTCAGTAACATTTGCAGTTAGAACCATTCATCTCATCTTCGTCTCCAGCTTCCATGAGAAAGTCATCCAACTGCTAACTAAAGGACTAAGACTCAACCCCAGGTGTTTCTGCCCCAAAGAACTTTTTTATGAGTCTATGATTCCAAAGCTGGTGCTCGGGTAATTTAGAGATGCATCCGTTTACTACAACAGTTTGTCCTTACACTGCCAATGCTTTGCTATGAAACCAAAGTTCCACTGTGAATTTAGAGACAATAAACAGCTCATAAATCTTGTTAAGCCATCATCTGTGTCCAAGATGCAGGTATTAACGCTGAGTCACTGCTGTGCCTTGCAGAGATGATACTTGATCTTCCCTGTCCACATATTTTAACCAGTCAGCCAGGCTCAGAAAAACGACCGAAATGGCCTCTCTGCCCTGAATTCTCTTCCCCACTCCCATACCTCAGCAAGCCTCTGCCCGTTCTAAAGTATCATGTACGCAAAAACACAGCTGATGTCCCTAGGCTGAATTTGGGCGAATGGAATACTACCCTTCCCAGCTGTGTTGAATGAGGGATATCCTTGCAAAATCAGCTTCAGGAGACTCGCTTTGTGACACTTATCCTTCTTTCTGTCACCATCAATGAAGTCAAGCCTCTGGTTCTTACACCATTCACACGGTATCTACCGGACGGAGGAGATAAGGGAAGCACGAAACTAGCTATGATGTAAACTAGTGTGGTGAGTTTTGTAAGCAAGATGCACACAGCCTTCAACCAGCAAAGGGCGCAGAGGTGTTGGCTTTGAGCCTAAAGTGTGGCAGCCAGAGTCAGGGGGAAACAGAGAGAGACTATGTAGGCTGAGAGAAATGCCTAAAAAGACACTACAGCCCTAAGTTAATTGCAAAGAGTCTATGTTTGTCTGAAGTATTTCTTCATTTCTTCCACAGCCCGAATCTCTAGCCTATGTCCTGCTTTGGGGAAGCTTAGTCTCAATAAGGAAAACCAATCTTTAGAAGACTACTAAGAGGTTACAGAGTAATTTACATTTAAATAGGTAATTACTGAACAAAATCGAAATATAAGTCTAAGGGAATGATTATAGTGGTGGAATTGAGACAACATGACAAGTGAGGGACCCTCTCAGAATCTATCAAATCTCATCACTTAGGGCAGTATTTTCAAAGTGAATGATCTAGACTTCTTGCAGTATTATGAGAACTACAGGCGATGTATGGGTATAGCACGAGGAAACAATGAATCGCAGAATGAGGAAATTATTCCTTTATGAACCTTCGGTCAAGTACTCAAGGAGGAAAACCCCAGTATGCTGCTAATAGGCCTCTAGCACCTTCCGTCAGCTAATATCTACTTTTAACAAGAAGAGAGTAGGCTTCAGGAACAGAGCCTTGTTTGCTTAGTTATGGCAGATAATATTATTCATGGCAAGCAATATTTAGGAGAAGGATATAAAGTTTCCATAAAAACTATTAGGGCCTATATTTTATAAAAACAGTAGACATAAATTCTGGCATAGGGGATAAATGCATGTAGCAGACATTGTGGGAGTGGCACGTGGATGACCAAAGTCTGGGAAACCCTGTCTCCTAGACTGTTCATTCGGCAGCTTTACCTTCGTGGCTCTAATGACCCAGAAGTAAAACCCGAGAGTGAGAGTCGGTAGGGAGGCCAGCGCGGAGCACTGAGGGCACCGGGCCTGGAGGCAGGGCTCGGAAAGGCGCCCCGCGCTGTCCTTCCCAGCAGAAGCAGGACAGAGATCCGTGACCTGCTGCCCCGGGGCCTTTCCTCTGCACAGCAGATCAAAAATAATCAGAAAAGGTAACAAACGTGTGTGTGTGTGCATACGTGCCGATATCCAAATCAGGCTTTGGGATTTTTAATAGCAACTTCATAAACACATTATAGTCATAGGGAAAAAAAACAATTTAAATCCAAATTTTCAAATGCAACAGCATTTCGTTCTCTTTTCATGACCTACTTACGCTTCGTTTAATGCTCAGCACCACTGACATCCTTGTGGAACGAGTAGCACACAAAGCCATGCAGCTCTCTTCTTTAAGGCAGAGTTATGTAGAACGTGCTTTAAAAACACGTGTAGGAAAATGTGAAATCACAATTTTTTAGAAGGGAAGGAACCTTGTCTGTCTTGTGTTTTGTCAGAAAGTTGGTTTAGCACCCAATAAAAAAGAAATTATACTCACAGCTTTAAATAGGCAAGACTCACATTGTCAAAATGCACATATTTTGTTGAAAACAGTCTCCCTTAGGCAGGGAAAACAAAATTGCTGTTAATGACAGAACTTTTTAGATTGTACTTGGAAGGGAAGAGTGTTTATGAGAAATAAAGCTAATGAGTCACAGAGCAAAACAGAACGGAGCAGTTCCTCACTGTCAGCGCATAACTTGATAAGGAACCAGGCCCTGCTGGCAGGATCCCTAAGTGACAGGTCCCTTCTGCACTGTCCTGGGGCCAGGTGACCTTCCTTACAAGGTGCTTTCGAAATCTTCCAGGTCTAAGCCATCACACCCTTAGAAGTTAAGGAATGTGCCCCAGGGTGTTTAAGTGTTAAAGCCTCACTATCTTTTTGGTATTCCAGCAGATTTAACACTTCTTTTGGTTGAAATACGCACTGAAAATTATGAAACTAAACTAATTAACCTGTCATATTTCAACATGAATCCACGGTCTACACTGGATGTAGAAATACCCAGCTGAAAAGTTAAAAAATATTTAGGTCAAACAGGTTGTTGGGGACCATGTCAGCATTAGGAAATGCAGCTGCGTAACTAACTGACATTTCAGAAGGACAAGCCTGCGATGTTGCCGAACCTGTTTCTGTGTGTTGACAGGAGAGCAGAATTTAATTACTTATGGGCGGCTCGGGAGAATCTGAGTTCTAGCACATTTGGTGAAATTTGAACCACATTCTGCTCCAACTACCGATGAGTGCTGAGCACGACCAACTACATTAATTTGCAGGGCCTACTGGAAAACTAAAATGTAGGACTTCTTATTCAAAAAGTATTAAGGATTTCAAGACAGCAGCAGCGTAGCATTCATTCCAATCCCAGGCTTTGGGAGACGGCGTGGCCACCTACCCGTGGGGCCCGGTATTCCTCTTCCAGCCTCTGAACAAGTCCTTTCCAACCCAGTGTCACGGAGGCGCCTGCCCTGCGTTCAAATGAAAATAGATCCTCCAATGCCCCAAACAATATTCCCCTTAACAGATTCAGAGATTGACATAATTCTGGTATTTCCTCTCTCTCAAATTTTTTTTTTTTTTTTTTTGCAAGTGTGAATCAAGACTTCTCAAAATATTTCAGTTCCTGCTGCGGAGCTAAGCCAAGGAAGGAATCACTTGGTCGTAAACAACAGGCAGTTCAGTATATTGTAAAGGAAGAGGTTAACAATCATCTGAAAGTCAAGGCCTGTAGCCCACCACCGTCTGGCTGACCTTGCCACAGTGGCCGCTTTCTTTTCTTGTTAATGTGTCTTTCAACACTCAAACAGGATGTCAGCTCTGAGAGAAAGTTCCTGCCCTTTCCTACCACGAACCCAGAGCCGTCTCCACGCCACACAGGAATCCCTGTTCCTTCCCAGCACTCCACTGTGCCTTGCGGCCTCCCTGCAAAATGAAGCAGTCGCACATACCTTAAAAGTAAACACCACACACAAGCACTAGAAAGAGAAGTCACTCCCCAAATCCTGCCTCTGAAATCCTAGTGTCTTTTCTCGTTTGGCCATTCGAAAGCTTCAAATGGTCCTCTCTGAATTTAACCACTCTTCCTGGCAATGAAATATGAAGAGGTGATGATTTCCTCCAAATTAGGAGGACATTAACAATTAAGTGTTAATTCGAACACCGTTAACAGTAATGCAATTATAACCGTATTCCGCAAAGGGCAATAGGAAATAATTACTCTGATTCTCAAGTGATAGTTCGAGGAGAATGAGATTCTTAGTCTAAAATTCATTAGAAGGGGATCTGAAACTCCAGAGCACACCTCCAGCTGGAGGAGCCTCTCCTTCCCTGTAAAGCTAGCCCTGCGGGTACCTATGCAGGCACTCTCTGGCATTCTGCTTTTGCTCCTGAAGTATAGCTGCAGTGGTGGCTCTGGGACCACTAACTTGTTGCCTCTGCGGCTGCCATACTGTCCTGCAAAGGCTTATCTGAATAGTCAGAGATGCCATTTTAAGCCCTCAAGGTGCACCACCAAAGGCAAATGATATCCAATCATCATTGTATGGCTTCTAAGGATGATGACGTGTATACCAGGAAATGACTAATCTCCAATTACCATATGCATGGCAATGGTGAGACTTAACCTGAGAGGGTGTTATAATAGCAGATAAACCACTAATGCCTATCTCAGTCTTATTTGATTAAAACTGGAGGACTAAACTGAGAAGCTGATAGGATCAGTCAATTGCTAATGTTTTCTCCTAATGATGCATGGATGGAAGCTTAAAAAGTGTCTCAACTCCATAGCAACCCTCGATTTCAGCAGTCCTTCAACAATCCATAAATCCTTCTTCCCTTTCATCCATCAAAGATTAACATGCGGTTAATGGATAAATGAACTTTTTGAAATTTCATTTCTCTACTCCCTGCTTGCTGATGAAGTTTCACAAGAGGAATGATAAAACAAAATCAGAAAAAGATACCTTTTTCCCCATGTCTTTCCTTCAACACAAGCCTGTCTGTTAACCAATTCTAATGATGTGTTGCTTCGCTCTCTGCTCAAAGCTTTCAGAATCTATCCTCATATCACAGAGTTCTACGAGCCTTCTGTTACATGAATGGATTAGCATCACGACCTCCTTAACTGTCCTCCCTTATTCCCTTTCTCCCCTAATTCATCAGGCCTGCCTGGGTGAAGAACCAGATGACTGCCTGGTCTACAAGAGCAGATCTAATTCATGCGTGGTCCTTCCTGTCTTCCATGCTTTGGCCCTACCAAACCTATCCAGCCACAATTCCCTCATGCCTTCACTGGGCTGTTTTTGATGGTTAAGCTCTTCTTTAAAGTGCCCACCACCTTATTAGCCTGCAAAGACCTTCCTTTTCTGAGATCCAATAGGACTGAGAACATTATTATACTCGAAGAACATATTTAGAGAGATAATCTGCAAACCGGGAGCACGATCCCAATTGCATTTTAAACTCGTTGGCATTGAAAAAAAACCCTGTTTTCACCCTCTCTTTATCCTTCACTTTGGAGTACATGACCCACAAATTCATGCTAGTCAGTTAAGGATAGACATATCAGTCCCTTGATTGAATAATGCAGCCTGGATAACTGATAATAAACTACTTCTGCTAATAGCTTAATCCACTTGCAAATAACGGTCAAAGCACTGTTGCTCAGTGATGCTGGACCACGGATTGTGATGATTCAGGACAGTATGCCTTCTACCAAATGGTGTCAAAAGGATGTATCTGATAACTGGTTTGGATGTAAATGGTTACCAGTGAAAACAGAATTTAAAAATCAAAGAATTCAGTACTCTGTCGCTGCTAGAAATCATACCTATAGGGAATAATGAAGTCATCAGTATTACATATATAGTTCTTGTATGTAGTTGAAGATTTCTTTATTGTTTCT
Organism: Micronycteris hirsuta; assembly: GCA_004026765.1. Taxonomy (NCBI): domain Eukaryota; kingdom Metazoa; phylum Chordata; class Mammalia; order Chiroptera; family Phyllostomidae; genus Micronycteris; species Micronycteris hirsuta. Next base: position 273,904 of record PVJI01000101.1, on the reverse strand, counting down.
TTCAACATTTAGTAAATGACTTCTATATCAGGATATTTTAGAAATAATTGCTATAAGATATCCTTGCAAAGAGTCTAAATAAGTAGCCCTCAGTACGGACTGGTCATACAAAATTTCTGGAAATTCTAGGAAAACCTATAACTACTCATAGAAAACACATGTACATGTGCACAAAAAATCCATGCAAAATACAAGATGTCACTGAATAATTTTATTACTCCAGAATAAATGCAGACGTTGGGGGAAATAAAAACAAATTCAATCTTTACAGTGCTTGGAGCTAGTTTCACCTGCAGTAATTGGACATCTTGCAGATTTCAGAACGAGTGAAACCAGTACTTCCAAACACTTGTTTTATCATAATGGAATCATTTAAGGGTCTATGCTTGCAATGAGTTAAGACCATGTTTCTCTCAGCTACTACCAATAATAATGTTAATAGTATGAGTCATGGCAAAAACTGTAACATTTTGGATGTTCAAACACTAGAAGTTAGTAAAGGTCTCTTGAGATATTTTTCTCAGAACCTAAAGGAGAACGTGAGATAGCTTTTACATTCCTAGTTGCTTATTAGCAACCATCACTCCGCAGCTTTCATATTAAAAGCGTGGGCACTTGAAGACTTTAGTCCTTAATAAACTTTGCCCAAAGGACATTAGCAAGAAACATGCATCAAGTGACAGGACAGTGCCTCCCAGGACAGGGGCACTTGTCAGACTGTGCAACAGGATCCCACGGACCTGTCTCAATCAAGTTAATTAGAGACATCTGCAGCACAGAGATCAAGCCAGGCTACCCCTGGCAGCTTATTTGCACCAAAAAGGTACAACTCGTGTGGGAGGTAGGAGGGCTAGAATGACAAGCAGATAGCAATCAGTAACATGAGCCGGCTCAGTCATCTGAGCACACTCACTGCTGAAATAAAGCTGGTAGGACCAAGGGATGCAAATGTCAAGCCGATGAAAAGGCTCAAGGATATTTGAACAAACCTTTGATATTCTTAGTCCCTGCAGGAATCTCAACACTGTAAATGGAGCCCCTTCGGCCCCCACCTCCAGCACCTGCTTGAACTCTTCATTCACCTATGCATTACCTCCCGGGGTTGCTCACACTCATTCCAGGGACCCTGACCAATGTTTTTCTGCAAACAACTCTGCCCTCTTCCAAGATGTTGTTACTGATGGAGATCTAGCTCAGGGACATGCTGTGTTTGAAGCTGTAGCCTTTGTACACCTGACACTTTGAAACTTTGCCTCTGGAACTTAGACTCTACAACTCAAATCTTGGCTCCAAAAAGCCACATTATTCCCCAATGCCATATTCTAGGCCTGAATTTTAGCGAGGGAAGTTTGAGTCTTTAATGTATTTCTTTTGCTCATCCCCCTTTTTTTTAAATTTTATTTTTGGATGTCATTCTTAAATTCCCAAAAATGATAGCAGCCAGCTTCTCACAGATTGCACCGATTCTGCTGTGTACATACATTGAGAAGCGCTGGTGTCTTTCACCAATGACACATAGGCTCTTCTCTCTGTTACTGCTGGGGATGCTGTCTGGTGCTAAAGTTAACTACAGCTTACCGGGAGAGGCCAGCGGAACTATGCCCAAAGTCAGCAACTGTGGCTATGATAGACCCGATTCTCAAAGCTGAATGCTGGAAAGACAGTTATTTTAGTCATTTATAATTTGCTGTGGGACGGATGTCATACTCTGACACACTCTCTCAGCTCTGGAACACATTTTCGTTCAGTGTTCTAATTCATCAACAATTACGTTTTCATGTCACTTTAACATCCACATAGTTAATATGCCACTTTCCTGGTTTAGCTCTAGAGCTCCATAAACAACTGAATGTAAACTGTGGCCTGTGGACAAATTTCAGCTCCGTATGGGTAGGCTTTGGCCAGCATGGTTTCAGAGTAATCTGAACCAACAGGTACAAGTATAGAGAATTCATATGAAACACCAATTTCTGCCTTCTTGTGAAGAGTTAGAAGATCGGCATCATTGGTTCCATTCTCTTCTTCCGTGAAAATATTGTGCTAGACGGACCAGCAGCTGTCCCTCTCAGCAGGCCCCCAGCTCACCCTGCTGGAGCACCAGGCCCGATTTCCTTGGTTAGGGATCTGCCTGCTTGTAGCGGCATGTAAACTTGCATCCCGTGGCAAAGCATCTCTCTGTCACTTCTCCGAGTTTGCCATGTAATCGATAATATCTTACAGATTGTCTTCCACATTCAGAAATATTCATCAACATAGAACAGCCTGAATAGAGTTTTCAAGGCTTTCAGACAGTCTGACTTCCAATTTTGAATGCAAAAATTTCCCAGAGGATCAGAAACCCTTGTTGAGTTTTTTCCCAAGCATGACTAATACAATACAGCGAGGTGCTATCATGCAGTCATGCATCTCTGCACTGGCAATGAGGAATGGCTCATTGCAATTCTCCCACCTACAGGCATCCTGGGGCGGCTTCACCATGCTGGAGAGCCTATGTCAAGGCCATCAACTCTGGGGTAAGATGCTAGGCCTCTTGGTATCAACTATTGGTTAATAGAGGGAACACTCCTTCAATCTTGTTAAAGCTGTTTTGGAATGAAAATCACTGACACTAAGCCACCACATTCCAGCCAACAGTTACTCACTCTGAAGACAGAGGGTTGACCAGCAACTGTTTCAGAATGATGCTGGCTGACCTTTTTGAGGTAGAGAGCAAGGAGATGCCCTGAAGGTCAAAGACAATGTAGACACATGTATTCAAGGCGATTCTAAGTGAAAGGGCAAAGGATGGTAACTCAACGCCCATTCAAGTGCTATTAAATTTCCATAAAAATCAGTGCTTATTAGAAGAATACTGCCCTGAGGGTTAAGAGAGTGGTTGTGCAATTTGAGGTTACTGCTGCTTCTACACTCTGACTGCATCCTCCCAAGTAAACTTCTGGCCTAGGGTGTTTACTTGACTGGGAAATGATGACTAAGACGTCATTAAAGATGTATCCTCAAGTTACTACCTGTGGCATTTGTAACACGTTCCCTGTTAAACAGAGGTGTCACAGAGGCATGGTGATAAACAATCCTTTTCTCTCCCTGTAAGTTATACAGCATTACATGTTAATAATTAATTTGTCTTTGTGGATTAACACATGATCTTTTCAAACAGGTACTGGTGCAACCTCACCCCACTCTTGTGAGGTGGCTAATCATTTCATACACTTCACACTTACCCAGCTATCAGTGTCGCCGACCTCAGCTGGCTAAGTGTGAAGGACAGATGGTGTGTAGTGCTCATTAATGCCTTATGAAAATTAGGCATGGGAAACTATGTAAGGGTTTTTGTGGAGGATGGTGGTTTATGTGAACTTTCCTAGAAACTCAAGAGAAAATGCTGCTGCTGTTCATGTCAAAGAGTTTGGTAAGGATCCTGGGAGAAAAGTGTTGAGAGATTTTAGGGCTTACAGTAGCACAATATTTTCAAAGTGCTTCAGAAGTTATTTTAATCTGCGGCACTGCTAAAAGGGGACCGGGCCTGAAAAGCCAGTAATAATTTTGAGGGCTGCTCACGGACTATTTCAATAACGCTATAACCTTGCGTCAGACTTCTATCTCTGAAAACAGATTTGTCTAGGAATTCCACAACCTTATCACATACACCTCATGAGGACACCCCATTTCTGCCATCCCAAAGTGGGAAAGCCCCCTGGACTGTTCTACCTGAGATTACACTCCTTCAGAGTTAAAATACCCAGGCTGAACTGTTCTGGAGCAATGGGATGTTGTTAACAAATATCAACACTTCCCCGATCCTTTTAAAATGTCTAATGTCGAAATATTTTACACAGGTGAATTTCAAACTGTGTTCATGTTTTTCACAGCACGGCACCTGTTTGAAATGGTATAGTTTGAAAATCAATAAAACATGAGATGGAAGATACCGGGGTGGCCTGAAAGTTAATAAAGAACTACACTCCTGAGAGCAAAACTCAAACACACTTTCCTAACTCCCTCATGAAGCAGGGACCAGTGCTGTTTTACTGCTAAACAAAGCTACCGACCGGCTTGCCTAGAGTTTCAAAACAGACCCCTCCACTCCTGCTGTTTCTCCCCTCTGGTTTAATTAACTATAAAATAAATGAAAATGACCAGTTCAATGAGAATATCTGAGTAGAAATGGGGCTGGGGAGGGAGGAATATTTCATTACCTCTTCATCAAGTCCAATTTCTAGAATTTTATGTGTCAGGATTCTTCAAACTCTTAACTCCCTAAAGAAATGTTTTCTTCTTGGTCCATTTAATTGTCTGTAAAATGTTTATTTACCCACACACATCACACATCCAAACCATGTTGTTACTATGTACAACAGAAGCACACTCCTTTCATGTTTATTATGTCCTGACTCCTTCATAAAATGATTTGATGTGGTTCACAAATAAGAATCAGACCTAATGAAACCATTAGATCATAGATAGCTTAAAAACAAAGAAGCCAAATATAAAGAGGATGGGAAGTCAATTACAAGGGAAAAAATGACTTTAGGCCATACATTTGCTGCCTGAGTATTATTTATTCAGCCTGTATTACTATGTACTAGGTGCCGCTGCAACTGTGCAGTGAACAGGAGAGGCTGTGTGGCAGCTGAACACAAAACCAAACTGAGCTTCCTAGTGGCCAAAGCAAAAACAAACGAGCAAGTAAACACAATGCATTGCACAGTTTCAAAAGGGAGGTAATGGCTTATCAAGAGAGAAGATTCCCCTTAGTTAAGAATCTATGACAAATTCAATGAATAAGTCAATGTGTATAAAGATGATACTAAACAGAATAATAAGACTATTAAAATAGATATTTGGGTAACTACCCTTAAGGCATTCTCTTCTCCTAAAATAGATTACACAAAATACCTGGTCTTTTGAATTAGGTGAGCAATAGAGTAACATCTAGAGAAAACCCTACCATTCTGGACTGTTTGTAGTACAAGTCTAGACCTAAAATTCCATATACAACCATAAAAAAAACAGAAAGGTATTACTGCCCTAGAAAATTTTCTATACTATATTTGTAATAAAATCTCTGGCAATTACATTTATTACATTACTTGGTTTTTCAGGTATCTTTTGGTGATACTTAAGTCTTTTTTATTTCTCTATATAATCCTACTTTCTTTTGGGTGGACCTGATAGTAATAACCAAACCAAGCTACCAGGTGAAAGGTTTCTCAAGGTGTGGCTTGACTAATTTCTACCTGCATGGTTTCCATTTTATAGGACGGTGCTCATGTGACTAATCTAGGCCATGAGATATGAATGTTTATTGTTTAACTTAGGTAAAAGTAAACATCTCCAGACCTTTAATTCCATAGCACTTTATTTGCTAAATTATGCAAATCAATACACCCTAAATCAAATACATATCTATTCTAAAGAGAGTTAGTTCCCTTGGTTTTGAAATTCACTTTAACAAGCTATTGATCAGAGGCTGATTTTAGAGGTAGCATAACTGATTGGTAGCAGTGGGACTTCTGGCCATTTTTACTGATAACCACTGCGATATAAGAGCAGATTTTCTTTCAAGCTCTAGGAAGGATAAAGCCTGACATACACACACACAAATAAACGAAAACAGAAACAAAAACCCTGACAGATATACAGTGCCATGATCGAAATACTACTCATTATGTCCTACCTAATAATCCACATGTGCCTCGTCACACAGCTGTTTGATACACCCTGGTGCCAAAGAAAACTCCTCCTTTCTCTTCCTCAGCCAGCAATTAATATGCACATCAAGCACAATGGCCAGAGATCTATGGAGGAAGGGCCTGCAGACAGGGGATCCACAGGCATAGAAACCTAGGCAAGTAATATTCTCAGCATTATTCAGGAATGTTTAGTTGCTTGCTCAAATTCACCATTAACAAAGGGCCTATTTCCCCAAGGTCTGCACTGTGTAATTAGCAGCAACAAACACTGGCCCTGCCCAGGTCAACCTATGGGATTAGTTACAAAGGTTTTGTAAATTTCAGAAGCTATCTACACAGATGTCTGAGAAAAAACACACAAACACACAGAACAGCATAATGGATGCAGCCAGAGCCATTAAGTAGTTTAGGATTTGTGAGACTCAGACAACCAATACATTTTATGGGGGAAGTCATAAAAGTCAGACAGGAAAAAAATATATAGCAAAAGTTGCAAACTTCTAGACAGCATGTAAAAAATGCTGAAAAGTGGCAGGGCAAAGGAATAAACATACCTACCAGAGCTCATCGGTCTTAATAAATAAGACAGGGTCACCTGAGTTTACTTCTGGAACCAATAAAGTCCCTTAGTATCTAATTATTTTTGTAAAAGCACTGAATTTTTTTCACACTCCCACTTACTGTTGTCATTAGATTGGTTCATACTTCATTAGTCTGCTTTCTAAAATGAGACTTTCATTTATTTATGGAAGTTTTATACTTCCCTAAGGTATACATACTCTAAAACATAATTATTACATTTTATATATAATATAAAAAATAGCATATGTGCTCCAAAAACATATAATTAAGCGAAGCTAACCTTTCAATCACAAAGGTATACTATTCCAAAAGAGACGCCAATATATGTTGATAATTCATATTGATTAAAAGGACTCAAATCATCACATTGTACATTTTAAATATCATGTAATTTTGTCAGTTATATCTCAATAAAGCTAAAAACATAAGTAAAACTCCTAAAATCCAAGAAAGTACTTTTACTTTAGATTTTTAAAAAACTGTAAGTGAAGGGGTCTGGAATAACATTGTGAATAAAAGTTAAGGCTAATGACCTCATCTTAACAATGAATTACTTTAGTTTGTAAAGGTTTATTCATGCTTAATAAACAGCACTGCTTTTGTGTGTGTGATCGTCATTCGTGTTTAATAAACAGGTTGGCAACTTCCAATTCAGAAGTCAAAAACTATTGTCTTGGTTGCCAATAAAAATAATTAATAAAACACCTCTAACCCCAGGGTAAATATGTAAGCAAGTGCATGGTAATGGATAATAAAAATAGCACATCCTTCTACATCTAGGGCTAATTAAAATCTGATCGGAGTAATAATTGAGCAGTGCCCAGGCTACCCTGGATTTTTCTTGTCAGGTTTCAATTGTTCGACACAAATGCACTGACCTCAATAAATGAAAACATACTTTTAAAAACCTTAAATTATAGCTATCCTTATTCAGGACAAAAAGTGATTTACTGGCGCCGTGGAGTCTTGAGGTTACAAGAGACACGGGTTTTCCAGGGAGTCGCTCACTGCCACCGCTGTTCCGGAACTAGAAAGCCCGGGACGAGCACAGGAGACTGTTCTTCAGAGGTCCACCCGCCCGACACACAACGCCTCCCTGTACCAAGCCCCTTCGAACAAAAGAACACAACCGAACCACGTTCTGAGTGAGTGTGGGCCAGGCCTGCTGCTAAGAGCTTTGCAAGTACTGCCTCAAATCTTCACAGCAGCCTAATGAACAGGATTATCATTAGCCCATTTTACAGAGTAGGAAACTAAATATCAGAGAAGTCGGACTCCGAAGCCTTCCCTCTTAATTTGCTACATGCAAAGAAAGCATACCAGTCTATTTCGAAAAACAAAGTAAAGGAAATAGGGTTTCCAGAATATAATACTTGCAATCTGAAAATATTATTTTATAAAAAAGGTAAAATACCCAAGTTCAGTTAAATAGTACAGCTTTAAGTACAATGTGATGTCTAAAAACCTACCAGTACCTGCTTCTATCAATTTTTTAATAACTCATTAGAAAATACAGAATACATGTTTCCATGTCCAAAGTGCCCTACAGATATGCTTCATATATGGCTTGAAACTGGAAAAGCCAATATATTACTATTTTGATATGACTGATAAAATACACACTAATGCTCAAACTGAAGAATTTTTTTCCCATAAATCAACACGTACGGGTAGAACTGCCTGCATTTTTATCCAGTCAACATTCATCCTTTTTATTTAACATTAAATTCGAGCACATTTTGTGGGCGCAGTCTTGCCCTATGAAAGGGTCAAAGATGTCCTGGGAGGCGCTCTCTGTCCCTAAGGAGCGCAGTGACAGGGACCATGAAGTGCCACCTATTGATCATCAACTGTAATATATAGGCTACAATAAAGGTTAGAATTCAACATTTTAAAAATGTAACATGCCAGGCCACGTGTGAAGCACAGTCCTGGGCCTGATACCGAGTCCGGCGACACAGACTCAGCCCTCCAGAGCACCTTTGTGGGACAGGGAAGGCGTCCAGTAAACCAGGTATGTGAGCACCTGGCTCCCTCTGACAAGTGCATAAAAGGCAAACAAAACCTTAAGGCAGGCCTCACAGGGGCCTTCTGAGAAGCCATAGATGAAGCAAAACCAAGTTGCTGAGTCACTGAGAAGACTGGACTTCAGTGGGCGAAGACAGAAATAGGCAAGAGGGAAGTGAGACATATTAGTAAGTGCCCGATTGAAAGCTTTGGATGCTATTAATCATGAACCGCCTTGACTTTGTTGTGACAAGGAGTGACCTTAGGTATTTCAGTATCTAGATTTGAGGCTGGGGGAAGTGATTCTGATAGCTGAGTCGGGGGTGAACAGAAGTCAGGGAAAGCAGTTGCAGGCTCTCGGGGTAAGCAGTCCAGGAAAGACTCACTGAGGACTGGCGCGAGGGCCTGGAAGGGCAGTGAAGAGGAGTGGAAGGACTGAGAGGTGGGAAAGCTGGCCTCCCACTCCAGGTGGCTGCTTAGAAGTCAGCAGAAAGGAGAACTTGCAAATGACAGAGATCTGAATCAAAGGAAGGAGGAGAGACAGCCCTCAGTGACAGACCAAATGAGGAGAAGTAGGTTTGGCAGACAAGAGAAACAGGGTATGGTGACTGACTTCTTGAGTCTGAGGAGCAGACAGGGAACACCTGGGGAGACCTCATGCATGTAACTAATTCAGCACGTACTTATGGAGCTCCCCTAATGGCAGGCACTGTTCTGGAATCTGGAAATACAACAATGAACAAAACAGACGTGAGAGTGTGCAGCAGGCAGCAGGGAATGAAAAGTCTCCTGCTGAGAGGCAAAAGCCAAAAATAAGGACTGAGACGTGTCCAACTATAGATGAGGAAACCCCATGGTTCTCTTGGATTCAGGAGAGTTTCGAAAAGGGAAAAGACAGGCTACAGCACTGAACGCTAGGGTGGGGTGGGGTGGGGAGGCAGTGACAGGCGGGCTTGAAGAGAACTGGGACTCATGGACTTGATAATAAGGATGTCATCAGTTCCTGCTGAGACAGCCTTCTCCATAGGGTCAGGCCAGGATCCAATGAAGAAGAAATAATAGCCTTTAAGACGTTTGATGGAAAAACAAAAACAGGATGGTATCTTCATGAATAATTTTATTCCTACTTCTCTGACAACACAAAGGAAGTGGTGATGCCTTCTGAGCAGGAGATCTGGGCATGCACACGGTAGTAGGAAGTGAGGACGTTTTCTGTTTTTGCAGAATACGCACAGGGAGAGAAGCAGCAGAGACGATGGAGTGTTGGGCAGAGACACAGTCTACCCACTGTCTTAATAATATATTTCTAAGTTAAATTTCTGAAGAAAAGATAAAATATGGTACACACAAAAAAGCTTACTATCCTATTTTAAATTAAATAAGTATCCTTATCTGTTATTTTGGGAATAAAAACTTAGCCTTGGCTGGTCTTCCACCTAGAAAATACTCGATTTTAGGACAAGAAAACAATAGACCTTTTGTTTGAACATGGGCATGAGAAGCTAAGGATGGTGGGCCCCCAGCCCCACCCTCACTCTGGGTCCTCTTCATCTGCTCTCATCAAAAACCCAGCTCTTGGGTACCAAATTAAGGATGCATGGGCTGGCCTGGGCCTAGCTGTGCTGGGAGCTGCCAGAGTGCCAGGAGCAGCAGCAGGAATTCCTCGGGGCCTTGTCATGACATCATTTGCGCAATGTAGCCTGTGATGGCAGAAAACGAAGCTGGTATTTATACAGGGTATTAGAGGAGGACCCTCCCGTGCCAGGCTTAAGATGACAAAATGTCAGCCTCAATCATCTGACAGGCTTAGGTCTCTCTCTCTAACCTCTTTCTTTTTGGCTGCTCTTTTTTTATATACATATGACACTAACAGAAAAATAAATTGAAAAGAGCACTGAGGCAGAGTGTATTTCACGCACTGGTGCCAATGTTTCATATCTCATGAACCTCGGGAAAACAATTCGTAGAGCTAATTAGTTTACAGTGTTTAAGCAGCTTGTTCCTCCTCTTTAATCTTCTTTATGTAATACTGTGAACAAAGCCATGTTATCTTCTGATTTTTTTTAATACAGTTTAACAAATATACTCTCCCTTTTCTTTCTAGAGATTACTTCATTTAGACATCAAACTACGCTGCTGTTGTTTTCCTAGGGAGAAGGGATATAAATAGATTGAGTCTATTCACCCAGGTCTCAATGGTCTGCTAGAGCCACCCAGGCCCTAATCCCCCTTGTTGTCATGGAAGCCACCTGGCTTAATTATATTTACAGTTTTCAACTTTTCCTCCTGGCACGCAGGTTCTCCTAAAGTCCGCACATATTCCTCAATCCTAGCTATAAGTCACATCTAGGCTGCTGTCTCTTCCTCAGATTCTGGATGAAGACAAGGCAATCTCGCTTTGCCTGAAACTTAGCACCAGGTCCTTAAAGAATGGAGCTCTCCTCACACATTTTTATGGCCCAGCAGAAGAGCATGGTTTAAGGGCCCTCATGACCTAAGCCCAAATGAATGGAAAGAGATACCTGTGCGCACAAATTGGAGGAGGGGAAAGGCAGGGAAGAACAGAGCACTTCACCCGGGAAAGTCTCACCTTAAAACATGGCTCGTCAAGTATGACTTTTAAGAGGAACTCAATCTTTTTGTGTTTTCCTGTTCTAGACAGCTATTGAAGTGCTAAGCTGCTCTCTGGCTATGACATGTGAGTCCAAAACCAGGCAACTGAAGTCTAAGAACTGGTTAAGGTTTGTGTTGAGATCATTATCTATCTCGTGGGTGAGGTAGCACACAGGACTGCTTGTACCACCAAGGCTTTGAAGCAGTGTTAGTTATGCCTAAGAGACCCTTTTCAAGTGGCAGAAAACCTACTTTAGACTTCTTTGTACATTTAAATCCATATTATTAAACAAATTTTATAGTGTCAGTAAAACAGTACTCAGTGCACATTTTTATTTTGCTTGCCTGAGGACTGTTTGCTGTCCCGTGGTACCGATCTGCCTGAAAGTTCACTCTGTCCTTAATTGTCAAGCAGATTCATGGTAACTCCTAATTAGTGCAAAACAGGTAACACAGCTGCGACTCTGCAACTGCTAAACACCTTTAGCATCTCTATCAAGCTGAGCTCAGGAGCTCTCTCTGCTCCCCTGCCAAGGTCAATGGTTTTGAGTCTTCGGAGAATTATGGAGTAAGGTGCCCACAGTGAGAGGGGATGCCCGGTTCTCCAAACCACTGCTTCTCCTACTCATGGAGTCATCATAAGAAGACGGCAGTTTTCAACAACAATAACACAGCAGAAATTTCTTTCTCACTGCACGGACTCCAAATCATGTTGAAGATCTGATTCACAGCTAATATGGAAGATTTGCATAAATCCAACACATCAGACATTGTGCATATAGTCCACTGAAATTAGAGCAACTGATCGGAGACCTGGGGTGACACCAGATGGTCTTTTGAGAATTCTTTGGCGTTTAAAATATATGAGTCAATGTCATAAACTCTGACTGACCCAAGATTTCATTCTCAGAGCACCGGCACAAGGAGTGAGACCACCAGGAAAGCCAGCACTGCTACTTTCCGACTCTGTGACCTCAGACAAATTAGTAGGATGGTGGTGAGGGATTACAGAGACAGTTCATACAAAGGCCAGGTAGGATACAAGGAAGATGACAAGTTATTATTGTTGTGTCAGTTATAATTCTTCTGCATTTGCATCACAATTCTGAGAGACAACAGTGTTTGCAAGTAAATGCAGTAATGACCCAATTGAGGTATATATAGAAAAGAAAATATGTCTTAAAAATAAAAGTGCCAAAGAGAACCAAGAAGTAGAAAAATGGAAGAAAACCAAAAAAAAAAAAGAAAGAAAGAAAAAAAGAAATTTCATTACAAGGCAAAAGGAAAAAGGCAAGAAATAAACATCTAAGAGGAAGGTTTGAATTTCTCATCCTGTTCCTCATTTTCCTTGAACTTCTATTTGAATCCCTTTTCTGCATCTGGACTCTATCTGCACTGCATGGCCCAGTTTTAGACCAGCTGCAACTTGCAGCAGTCCTGAGGTAGAAATGGGTAGAGAAAATAAAGTTCCCTCTTAGCTATGAAGAATGAAAAATGTTAAAATGCAAATCCAATGTAAAAAGAAAGCAAGACTATACACACATTTCATGGTAGCGAATTCTCAGGCAGACATGAAAGCCAGCAAGGAACCCCCTGAGGTGGGCTGGTGTAATAGAAGTGTTTCAAGTTTGCGGGATGACAGATAAACAGCTAGCCCTGCTCCTACTGAATGAATCTTTTTTCAGGGCAGAAAATATTTGTGGTAGAATCGGTCCTTGAGAAAGAGTAAATTGATCTGTTAGCTTTTTGTGTTGGACCAGAAATAATGATTGCCATACCCACTTCCTATGGATTATGTTCAAAAGCTACAGATACTTTTCTGTCTTTACTGTAACCTATAGGGAACTAATCGGAACTGAGGTTTGCTTCACTGACTCACTTATTTTAAAAGTCAGGCTTAGTAGGAAAGAAAAAGTCAAAAAGATTGACCAAGAAAGGATGAAATATGCAATCTGGATAAGAAAACACTATTTCAGATAAAGGTCTCCATGGGTCTCAACCTCACCTTCTATGGTGTACGAATTCATTTCATAATACTGCTTTTATAAGCGAGATTTTTGTGTGCTTACTTTCAACAGGGAATGGCCGCTGGTTTGTTTCCTGTTGACTCTCCCCAGCTGGATGCTGAAGACAGGACGGCACATTTTGATGCCCTTAAACTTTCAGATTCCCCTTCAAAATGTGGCAAGGCTATGTCACATTTGGGGTAATTGTTGTGCAATTTCTGCTAGATCAGGACAAGAAACGAGGGTATCACAGGCAAAAGAACACTAAAGGCAGTTTGGTAAAACGGTCTATCCTATATTGATTCATTTTAGTTGAATCAAATTCCAATCGTCTGATGGGCATGAAATCCACTCCCTATCTCCACCCCCGCCGCCAAAATCAGATGATTCCTGAGTGTGTGCTCAAGAGCACCTAAGCCCAGATAGAAAAAAGCCAAACCTGCCAAATTCAATCCAACGTGTTTTCACCAGCACCCACTTAGCCATCCGGCTTGTCCCTCAGTGTCAGGATTCGTGAGAGACCATAAAAGTGAGAAGATGTAGGAGACACGGTCTTATGCTTGAGAACTTATCAGGTTCACATAGCTAGAGAAACAAGAAATAACAAGATGGTAATTCTAAGGTTATGTATAACTACATAGGAAAGAGTGGGTCAGATAATATATAGAAATCCTAAGGAAATTAAAGAAAAAAAATGATAATACATTTGGAGTGGTAAGGGTTTCTGGAGTTCACCCATATTCACTTTCTTTTCTTTCTGAGCACGAGAGTATTATTCCCTGACACACACACACACTCTTTACAGTTAGGCAGAGTGGTGAGCAGAAAGCGGGTGAGTTGCTTGTGGGCTGAAGCAAAACCCTTAATGGTCACTTACATGGAGGCCTGTGTTGAGATGACAAAGCCACAGCACTGAAGCAGCCGTAGAGGCTATATTGACCCACTGCATGGAGAACAGTTACCTGCAGCAGTAAGTTCTGTCATGCCTGTTACAGAAGCGCAACCTATCCTGCCCTGAAAATTACACGTGCACCACAGCAGGGAAAACCCAGGGGAAGTAACTCTAAAAACACCTTCAGGACCTCCTCATTGCTCTGTCCCCCTTGGCTGGGAATATCCCAACACTCTGGCTTGTGTGCCTCCAGTATCCCTCACTGCTGCCAGAGCATTCTAGGACCCACATCTGTTCACATCTGTGTTTGAAGCTTCAGGTGGATTTCCCTGACACAAGATAAAAGACAAAACCCCTGGCATAAGAGTCAAGGCCCATGAGAACCTGGCTCCCAGATTTGTCGATGTCATTTTTGCCCACTAGCTCCCATGCCACATTCCTGCCACCAGCATCGGGGTGGAGCCACGTGCTGCCGTGCCGCCATGGCCTGCCCCTCACTGCTGCTGCCTGTAATGCGCTCCCCTCCCTTTTCTTGGTGGGCCTGCAATCAACTTCTGGCAACAGTCCCTTCCCCTGTGAGGCCTTCATCTCTATCCTTGCTCAGCACTCTGTGCATTCTCTTACAACAACACACTGTTCCGTAAACGTTTTCTTGTCTGCCTTCTCGCCCTGGATGGTGAATTGCTCAAGGCAGGGACTGATTCATTTTTGTTTCCCCCAAAGTACCTAGCACAGTATCTGATGAACAGCTGGCATTTGCAGAAACTATGAGCGAATACAAGAAGGAAGGAAAATGTGTATGGATGTGTTCATGACAATATTAGTCAGAGGGCAAGGGCAGAGGAGAGCTTTGCTGGGTAGTATCACGTAAATTTGAACAGCGCGGATGGTGTCACATTAGGAAGACTGAGAATTTTTATTTGGTCCAAAAGGTGACAGGGAGTCACTGTAACTTCTTGAGCAGGGAGATGATGGGATTTTTGTGCAGCCTCACAGCACCTTGTGACCCGAATGACAGCTATGTCTGTGCTGCTCTCATTCCCTGACTATAAAAGCTCTTTTAAAACGGGGGCTCTGTCTTAATCATATTGTATCCCTTACAGCAATAAGCAGTGTTTACATAACATGTGCCAACAAATATTTGCTGAATTCTAGAAAAATTATTCTCTAGGCCGTGAGTTTAGAGAGGCCAGCTAGCAGGCTACTGGGTCCCCTATGACATTAGATGGGCAATGGATTTAAAGGGGGCAGTGCCCATGAAAACATGGAAGTAGAAACCCTGAACAGCCTAACAGTCCCATTGCCGGCTTTCAGGGTTTCTAAAACAATTAATGTTTGAGCCTCTGGTCCTGCATGGTGGTATATTTAAAATACAGATGTTGCGGGGAAGATTTGTTTTTCCGTGGAGCAGATGAGTTTTTTGCTGGAGATGAGGCTTCTAAACTAACAATGGGAAAAACGGGAAGAAAAATGTACTATGCTAAATATAGAATGCTAATAGTTGTGTGCACGTTTTATCGCTCATCTTTAAACATGGTTAAGTTTTTTATTGATTAATTGACTCATCCATTCACTCATTCGTTCATTTAATATTTACAAATTACATACATTGTGCAAGTCAATGATGTTTTCAAAGCTTATTCAGAAGTCTATTTGGCTTTCTCATTTGTTTCGCCTTGACCTTTGTCGCTTCACTCCACAAACACGAGGGTGGTAAATGAGGTGAAGGAATGATGTGCCTGTTTCTTCTCTCCTGTTTAGTTACCCAAATACCTCTGCTTACTCATTATCGGACGGGGTTTGCAGGCACCTCCTCTCGTTGAAGTATTTCTTTTAAAAGACTATGGCTGTCAATGCGTAGTCTTAAAGACTCCTAATTATTTTATGGATCTCAAGTCAAAAACAACTCCATTCAGAGCTATCCTGTGGTATAGCTCTAATGGCTTTCCTGTGAGCCTCTTCTTCTGAAGACACACATACACACACACGCGCACACAGATCTAGTAAAACGATATCCTTAAAAGAAATATTAAGAGTGAAAAACAGAAAATCTCTTCTAAGAAATTGTCCAAAACTCAAACCTAAGGGACTCAGTCTCAAACCTTGTAAAGTACAATGTGTGGGAAACAGATTGCAAGGCATACAGAATGCAGAATGGGCAGAAGGAGGTTTACAGTCGTGAATACTCGAAACACAGAGTTTATTTTTGTACTGTTATTCATTAATTATTGTGTTATTTTCCATATGAATGACTGTCAACCTACCTTTGCCTATTCGTGTGTATTAACAATGATAGCATTACCATTGTTAATAACATACTCAATGTTCATTTCATCTATAGCAAACTCACGTACTGAGTCAAAATTTTAACAGAAGTTCACAGATTTAAATTTGCTTGGGTTGATCTTAAAGGAATACCTGAGAAAGTATGATTCCAGTGTGACCTTAGAAGGTACCTAGAACTTATTTCATTGGACCCTGAGACCTCTGAGCATTTCTTGGTTGATATAACTTACTCTACCACCCATGATGTCTAACATCAATGTTTCATTCCTGCAACTGAAAGTAATCAGTTTTTCAAATCATTTATTTGTGACAAAAGGCACACACTTATGCCTTGCCAGTATATTCGTTTTTAAGTCATCTCACCTACACTTTCAATTAAACAATTATTCTTTCTCCATGAATCACACTATACTTTCCAAAAAGAAACACCGAACCAATCATTTCAAAGGGAGTTAAGCATTTCTGGCATGGTCGACCTGCAGTACCGAGGTGCCAGTGCGGGATACAATCTTCACTTCACCGACGGGCGGGCCAGCTACCACCTGTACCACAGAGTCATCAGCTACGGGGGGTTGCCTGGCAGGGCCCACTGTTAACACCTGTGTGCCCCTATATAGGTGAAGAAGGGTGATACAGGTAAAAAAGCCTGCATGTGCATACATAAGGCCAACGTACGACAGTGGATGCTGAGATTCATCTCTACTTGCTGGGCCACCATTCACTGAGGACAAGAAATGCTGTATCAGTCCCAGTTGCACAAACTCCAACATGACATTACCTTAACCATTCCAGCCACATTATGGTACCTTTTAGAGAGACTACTCATTACATATTTGAAAACAGGATGAGATTTCATTCACCCTTTCACTTGATAATCCTAAACCACAGCTTCAGGACGGCAAACTGGGCTCCGTGCCTGCTTAGGACTTAAGAACACGTTTTACATTTATTCTCATTCAAGCCACATCTCTTGACATGATTTATGAATCAGGGAGCACAAGTGTTATCAGAATTCGGTTATAAAATGTTCAGGGCCTCTTGGCTTTGTCACCAGTGGGTACAGGACGAACGCTGGCCTTCCACAGTGTAGCCCAGCTGCCTGCGGGGTAGAGGGCAGAGGACAAGGCTCTTCCTCTGGGCGTATTAAAAATTATGAGATGGTATGTCCTCCAAGTGGCAGGACTCTTTTCTAGTATTTTCTTAATGGCAATGCAGAAGGTTTCCACTATGTTCTTTCTGCCCCCACCCAACCCCCACTCTTGAGGACTGGAATAAGAAAAGTTTGCAATTTTTATGACTTTATATATACACACACAGAACCTGTGAACAAAAGTTGCCACTTGAGAGAGGAACTGGATAATTGGAGAACAGGAGTGGGAAGGAGATGTGTTTTTCACTGTGTACCCTTTTATAGCTTTTGAATTTGTAGCATGTCATGTAATACATTTAAAAATGAGAACAACTTAATTTTAAAAGACTAATTAAAAGACTAAACCCTACAAAACTTTCCTAAACTATATTTACAGGAAATTATTCAGTCTTATAAAGTTATACAAATGTTAAAAAAATCTTAAAAACAAACCAATATTCACAACTGATTTTGGAAAAATGCTTTGAAGACTTTACACCTAGAACGCTGCAGTTGGGCAGGCACCATTAAAAACATCATGTCACCCTTTTGTTATAGTTACTGTTCAGTTAGAAACACCATCACCTACTTCAACATTAGTAAAAAGTTAGATTTTAAAAAACAATGCATTTTTAAAGCAAAGCATGTTATTCCCCCCCCCCCCGTAGGTATTCTTGAAAAATATTCAGCATTTCAAGCAAATGCCTATTACGTCCCTTTATCTATTGTGATCATTTTATTCTCTTCAATATGACCCAAGAACCTTCAGGAATGTGTTTGACCACTGCATCTGTTCTCACACACCAAGGTCCCATTAGAGAACGAAGCCGAAGCCGCCTCTTTATGGTCCTCACAGAACAAAAGGCTGATGATAAGTTGGACCCCTCAATTTGCCCTGAAAGAAAATTAGGTTTAAGGCCAATTCTCGTGTTTGATTTTCAATCAGGAAACCAAAAAAATGCAATAAATAAATAAAACAATAAAGTCAAGATTTGAAGCCCTGAACTAAGAAAAAGTAAATATATCCTACTCGTTACTTAATGCCCCTCTGCAATAATTACTTTTATTTGTTCACTTTCTACAGTAGACACAATAGTTTTATAGTTATCTTTTACAACCAAACACTTTTTAGTAAACAGAAGATAAAAGACTGATAAAAACCTTTGTTCTCCCTCCCTTCAGCCAGCCTTTAAGGCTTATTTTATCTCCAGAGTTGTTATCTTAAGTGAATTGCTGATAAGAGAAATTAAAGGACTCAGACTCTGAAAGAATGCGGTAATTGCACAGTGTTTCCCACACCTTGTTCCTGTTCTGCTCGGTGGCCAAGACTCCCGGCAGGCCCACCAGCCTGCTTTTCAGGCTCCGAGAGAAAGTTGCCTGAGTAGAATGGCCCCAAGGCCTAAATTCCTTTTCCAAGAAAAACCAAGTAAATAAGACTTTGGAAAACCAAAGTCATACACTTACACTGTACTTACTTGAATTTGCAAACTGTTAAGTGGTAGGGAAATATTAACATGTACTTTTAAAGGACCTTCATGTGCAAATTGATTAATATCTACCTACACAAACTTCATGATGAGCTACTGGTCCCTTTTTCTGATGCCCTGGGCCATCACTGGGTATACTTTGCCTTTAGAATAGTAGCAATAATGAATATTTATTGAACACAGGCACAGTGCTAAGCACTTGACATGTATTAACTTATTTAATATTCACAACCACTCATGGGGTTCATATGATTATCGCCCTCATTTCACAGACGAGGAAATGAGGCACAGACACTTACCCAAGGTTATAGGGCCGGTTAATGTCAGTGCTGAGACTGAAACCCGAGCCGTCTGGCTCCACAGCCTGCATTCTGAACACGGCTTTGCAATGAGTTTAATCATCCTGAAATGACCAGCAACAAAGTAGAAAACAACCTATTTATTTTTTTACCTCAGTAATCTTTTTTATGATGTTACTGACTCAGGCAGTCAACACTCATGAATTCCTAATCTATTAATATTAGTCATTTTAGTAAATAATTTACCGAATCCCTAGCTCATGCATAGTGACAGGTATTTGAGAGGAATATGAGGAGGTATGAAAAATATCGTATCTTCTCAAGTTGTTTAAAACTCTTTGGTGTCTTCTCACCCCCAAAAAAGGGAATAAAAAAAATGAAACACTATTAAAAAAAAACATATTTCCAATAATCCCTGGAAGCGGGGCTCTTTTAACACCCATTGTCTTCGGTAGAAAAAGGCCCTCGGCCGGCCTGGTACTGACTGAGGGCTGGGTCGGGCTGAGGGAGGAGAGAGCTCTGGGGCCCCCGGACGGGCGGTCTCCACAGTCAGAGGCGGGAGGAAGGCCTGGGCCACTTGAGAGACACCAAGAAGTCCACCTCCTGACTGCTCGCCCACATCTCTCTTCTCTCCTCTCCCAACCTCAATGCAACACCCCCCACCCCCGCCACTACACCGATTAATTTTGAAAACAAAACAAAAAACTCCATTGTGCAGTTCTTTGACACAGACAAAAGGAGAGGGTCCGGCTCAATCAAGTTTCTGAGAGGTCACATCTTAGCGAGTTGCTCCATTTTAGGCTGCTTCCATTTCAATAGAGGATGGTCGTTTGGCCTAAGGAGGGAGTGTGCCTTGTCACCGCCCTACCTGGGCCCCAGCGCACTCTTCTTTCCTGATCTCACGCACACGTGCAGACGTAGCTGAGGAAACAAACAGGTCTTCCCTAGGGAAATGGTGTGTGCCCCTGCTCAAGGCAGAGGTGAATACAGGCTCAGGCTTCCTGGGCAAGAAGAGAGCGCACTTAAAGAATAACTGAGACTTCCTTACGGGCCTGACTCAGTCCTGGGAAAGACAGGCTGGAAGAGAGGTCCTGATCAGAAACCTATGACAAGAATCAGATTGAGGTAGGGCTTTTGCTTCTCCTTCTCACCCCAGCCACAGTCTCTCCTGCTGACATAAAATGGTTTTAGCAAAGTATCAAATAGACCCTTCCTGTGGTTGGCTCCCGGAAGCAAGTCATTTTGCCTTTAGAGTCTTGGCTTTATGTTAAACTCCGGGAGAAATGGACTCTGGAAGACCCCTGGACTCCTTCTGCATGGCTCGCTGCCTGCCCTTCTCCTGACCAGCTCTCCCACTGGCCCAAAGTACGGACCTGTGGTTTTAGACCAGCTCCCTGAGGTCGCATCCATTTATTAACACAGTTTGGACCTAGAAGCTGGCTAATAAGTCAGCTTGGGCCAGAGTGGTATGTGGGCTTAGGTGATATCCTCAGCATTAGTCTGACAGTGTTTCTGTCGGTAGTAGTAGGCATGCTTTTATCACAGAACTGTTGATGTTCTCCAGGGCAAATAAATCAACACGCCCACATCTCCTAACTCATTTGCAGGAACAAGTAAACATTCTGCTGAAAACAGAAAAGTCAGGAGAGGGTCAGAGGCAGAGGGCTGGCAGGGAGAGCTGTTTAATAACATTACTGGGCTGCTACAAAATTCCTCTTTTTTGCCAAACACGTCTAGAAAGTAAAAGGACCTTGACACATTATTGGAGAAAATAACAGTCATAAAAGGATAGGTTGCCTGGACATAAAGTCTGCAAACATTTCTTTGAACAAGCAGAAACTTTGAAACACATGAAAACTAATTCAATGGGAACCTGTCTGGTTAATCCTTTGCTTCAGCTGAGGCTCTAAAGAAGGCATGGATGGGTATCTGGTGTCTGCACCTCACAGGCCACCTGCTGAGCATCAGGAGATCTTAGCATCCTCTTCCATTCCATCCAGTTAAACCCAAGACTACAGACCACCTGAGTGGGGGCCACTACATAATTTGCAGGACCTGACACAAAGCCAAAATGAAGGGCTCCTTGTTAAAACAGCAGGGAAAAAAGTGCCACCCGAGGCACGGAAATGTAAAGCTTTATCCTTTCTTCCATAACCTCTCTCTCTTTATATAGTACAATGAGAATTTTCTTTGTAAGTATAAGAGTTATATGTGGAATCGCCCAAATCACACAACCTGTATATTGTAGCTTCTATATGCATTTGCTTTTTGTTCTTACTAGGACAGTGGAGACAAACCACTGAGTTCAGGAAGCAAACTCAATGGAAACCAAGTCAGCGTTGAACATTTTACTACTTGATACATGTGTACTCAACCAGCACTATGGGAACGGGCAGCTGTCACAACACGCTTACCTTGTCCTGGCTTGTAGGCTCCCTGAACTCCCACACATCACGGTCTATGTTTATGCGGGATGGTGAACACTACATGCAAACCACTTCCGCTCATGTACAAGTTCCACTTACAAAACACTGGTTCAAGGATGAAACTAGGAATTTTGAGATGGTAATAGCAGACAAGTACATGGCCCTTCTGAGTCACTGTGTCACTGAACGGGTTGCAGACCTAGGAGGCTGGCCTTGTACCCCAGGCCCTTTGCCATTATTGTGAGAGGGCCTATTTCTGATCACCAATAATAGTGCCTTCCCAGGGAAGGTATTGGGTTGGCCAAAAAGTCCGTTTTTGGTTTTTTTTTTTTCTGTACGATAGCTCCAGCAGTACTTAGTTGTCTTGAACTTCATTTGAAACCATTGTGTTAGATTGTATTATGACACCTGTCATATCAGCACGCATTTAAAAAAAAAACTTACCAAAACCAGTGAATTTTTGTGTAGCTAGTTTAACATTGAAGATGGAAGAAATTACGCGACATTTTTGGCATATTATGCTATTATTTCAAGAAAGGTAAAAATAAAACTGAAACACACAGAAAGATTTGTGCAGTATATGGAGAAGGTGCTGTGACTGATCAAACCTGTCAAAAGTGGTTTGGTAAGTTTCTTCGTACTCTTGACATTTTGGCCAAATAATTCTTTGCTGTGGGGCTGTCTTATTCATTGGGAAGATTATTTAGCCACACCCTGAGCCTCTACCCACTAGAAGCCAATAGCAGGAGATAGCCGATATACTCAAAGTATCAAAATCAATAGTTATTGGTGAAAATGAAAATGTGTCTTTTATTTTATGGGAAAACCTTAACGAACTTTTTGGCCAACCCAATACCATGGCAACAAAGGCACTGTGGTAAGGCTGCAGGGGACAGATTACACATGGTGGTTACCCTGTGAATTACCTGTTCACATCGTTTCCCAGGGTTGTGTGCTTGGGGTTACAATCGTATGAAGCTCTCTTCCTTAAGGAGGCTCCACCTAATTGCTCGCCCAGGAAACAATTCAGAACATCATTTACAGCAGCCAAAGGAACTTGTGATTTCTCTTACTGTGAGCTCCTCTTTCCCACTGGAGACACAGACAAACATGGTAAGTTCCTGGTGTCGTGGACAGGTTCTGCAACTTTAAGCGAAATAACGTAACGAAAACCGTTTTATCGTAAGCTAACTGACATAAACAACAGTTAAGTTCCTAGACCTGTGCTGTTTCATCACGTCGTAACAAAATGGCACTGAACAGCACTAGAGGGGACCCGCTGCACTGTGCTCCCTTCTCTGCGTTTTCGATGTGCTGTAACCAAACAGCAAGCCCACAGATTTTAGTCAGTCCTTCTTAATCAAACAGGACACACACAAAAAGCAGGAAGATACCAAAATAACAGAAGGCAAAGAAACATGAGTAATAGCATACCAAATCAGGAAGAAGTGAAACATACCCTCTGCTTACATCTCCCACAAACGGACCCCTGTGAGGGGCGCTGCTGTGGGCACACCTCTCCCTGCTGGGCTCTGAACAGCAACGGGTTTCAACTAGTTTGAATTAAGGAGCCAGACTGCATCTGCAGCCAACAGCTGGAATTCAGCAACTGTTGTTAATCCACCTTAATTGCTTATTATTCTATCAGTTCTTGTTTGTGCTTTTGTTATTCAAAGTAATTTTCCCTACACACACAACCAAGCATAGTTTTTGCAAGCTGTGGCCAAAGAATTCTGTGTTTCAATCCTGGGCCTGTTACTGTTTTGTTTTGAAACAATGGCACATTGACACGGGATTAAAAATAAAAATACAGTTAGCGGTGATGCCCACAGATGGACTAACATTGACCTACATGTACACAGAGGTGGGAGCATGAACTACCTCTAAATAAGAACAAGTCTTCTTTTGGCGTTTTAATTAGAGTGGCAGTTAGCATGTTGCTAGTTTCCTGAAACAATTCTTCCTCTCCTTGCTTTAGGGAGGGGTTTTCACTCCACCACTTTATTGCACTGGTGAATAAATGAGATCCCAGGGTTCCAGGGAGAAAAAGAAATCACCAATATATATGCATCAGGTACAAATTACCAAGGTAAATGGGCCCATGGAGACTGTAAAGCTGGCAACACCAACTGGAATATGTGCGAGGGGCCAGCAGGGAAAAGCCCAGGGGTCAGAGTCCCAGTTCTGCAGTGCACTGCACGCTTCAGCCCAGACTGTTCACGCTGCAGCAGGCAGGCAGACAGGCAGGAACCCCCAGCACAAGGCAGCTGTGACTTGGCACTGACAATGTTCTTACTAGAGCATCAGTTACAGTTCTCTCTCTCCCTCTCTTTTTCATTCTCCCAAATGCCACTCTTAGGTAGCATCTCTCAAAGCAAAGCCCCCGTCCCGGGAGGCCACTTCAATACAATTTCCATCCATTGACTTGATCCCTAGGAAGAATTTGTTTTGAGGGGCTTAGTTTCTAATCTGGAATAAGGCAAAACACACACAAATTTATCATTAGTAACTGATCCATTGGGCAGGAAGGCTGATCTTTTTATACCTGCCCTACCATTTAAACATATATGCCCTAAAGAATGTACAAGTATTCATGGCTTTGCAGATGCGTCTCCCCATAGTACTTTGTTGCAAAGTCTTTTTTTGTACTTTAATGATTTCACCACACAAGCCAAGTCCCCCTGGAAGCTTGTACAAAGCAGAGACCCATCATACACTTGTCTCCCCTGCAGTGCCTCACTACTCACCGAACTGAATTCAGTTTTCTCTGCGTGAGACCAGGCTCTCTGGTAGCCTGGCCTTGCGTCTCCCCAGCACAGTTCTAGTACGGTGTGGCTGCGTACCTCTTACCTTCCGGGCCTATCCTGGACATCCTGATTAGCCTTATTTATTTCCCTTTTTGTGCCACTGAATCATGTCCCTTAAACATTAGCCTGCTCTGCCTAAAACGCAAGACACGGAAGACGACTGAGCATATGTCCAAATGTGATAAAAGAGCTCTATTATGACAAAGGTCTTGAAGGGATATCCTCCTTGCCCTTGGACCCCCTTGACGCTGCTTCTTCACACAGAAAGCACCTGACAAGTATTCCCTGGGGATGTTTTGGCCAGGATCATCCACCCCAGAACCTGCAGGATGGCACCTGGGAACCAGCAGGGGTCCTGTTTAAGTTCCCAGCTCTGACTACGTATTCATACCTGGCGTGGTGGCAGTGTTATGCTTCCTGTTTGAGAGCATGCGCCAGGCTAGGTAAAGAGATATTGTATGCATAATCTAATGGGAGGACCATTTCTCCAAGTCTTCTTTCAGCATGTCCATCACGTGTCATTTCCCAAAGGCCACAGCCTTTGTTCAAACAATTTATTTGTACAGATTAAGCCTGGATCACAGAGAGTGCTTCAACTATATGATTTTTAAATGTCTTTAAAAATGTTCCTTTGCTCATTCGGAATATTTCTTACTGCCTTTCTAATAATTAAATAATAAACAAAAGAGAGCCTTTATCTGTAAATTAAGCCTCTTATTCTGTTTGTATCACAGAGTAATATAAATTATGTCGTTTGGTGATCTACCATTTTAAATACATTATGTACTGTTATATTAGTTATGACATATATATGCAAGTATTATAGATTAAGTCAATCTCTTATTCACCAATTTGGTAACAAAAAATTCAATTGCCCTGATTAGCAAGGAATACTCAGAAACTATTTTTCTATTCAAGATGAATAATTTTAATCCTTTAAAAAATATTTCACACATTCACTATTTGTGTGAAAATCTTTAAGTTATAATAATATTTTAATACAGTCATTATTAACTAAAATTTAAGATACATATAGTAGATACATTTCTGTTTGGTCTCTTCACCCTCACTTTGCTGAACTTGCAATGATGTTCATAACCTGAATTAAAGAATGCTGATTTTGTGTGGGAGAGATGGGGGGCGGGGAGGGACACACCCCATTTTAATTGATGGCGTTCAATGAAAGAACCGTAACATCAAAATGATCAGTGATAACTAAGTGAAGAAAAAAAAAGGATCTCGAATCCTATGAGATTTTATCAAATTTAAACTCTTTTTTGCCTTAAAGAAAAGTGCTGAAGCCCATGACACAATTCTGAAACCTGTCCCCCTTCCTCTGCAGTCAAACGCAAGGAGAAAAACCCCATATGATAGGTTTCTAAGATGACCCTGGGCATTTCCTACTGAAACCAGTTAATTACCAATTAATTACGGCCAACCTCCTCTGTTAGCACTGGGGCGCTGTTCGCCTTCTCCAAACAGAGAGCAGAACCTAATCCTCTCACTTCACTGATCCAATTTCAGTTTTCAAGCACCCTGGCAATCCACTGTCTCCTTCCCTCACCTTCCTCCTCCAATTCTTTCAGAAAACGAGATGAAGCTAATTTATGTTCATTTTCTCCACTTCCCCCCATGCCCCCACTGCAACAGGAAGTTGCTGTCTCTGCTCTGTTTAGCCCAGTATGATCTTAGCCATGAGCTAATGATACCATCATCATTTAGAAAGAACCCTCATCATACCGCAGTCAGCATCAAAACTGTTCCTCAACATTCTAAATTTATCTAGCACATCTTCCCCATCTGATGCAAATGAACTGGCAATAATTTTAGTAGAGGAAGCAGCTCTTCAAAGGATTGTGAGCCTGGCCCTGAGGAGGTTTACGCATTACATTACCGAGCACAGCTGTATCCTGCTGTTTTGTCCATAGGGCTTTTGACAGCACATGACTATCGCTGCTGAAAAGCATGTTGGTATATGTACACATATGCAGGACATGCAAAGAAGAATGTGGTCATGCTTTAAGTGCATCAAACTATGACTTCTAAATTCCTTTCCATCAAATGCCAGAAGAAGCACTTGATAAATGGCTTTTAGGAGAGCACTTCTTAGTGCCTCGGGATGGAATGACTCGCAGGCACACGACACTCCATCAATAAAGAGAGCCGGCAGATTGAAAGGCGGGAAGAACTATCCATGATATGGTGCATCTGCTTACTAATAGCAGCCGTGCTCCAATCCTCTTCCCATTCATCGCTGACAGAAACCACTCCTCCGAGAGGCACGCCAGTCAACAGATGGTCTCTGGCTAAGGTGTAATCAGGAGCAGCTTGCTAAATTTACCCAAAACAAATAGAATTACAGGCTTTTGCCCGAGTCTGAAATTGAATTGAGAACTTGGGTGGTGGATGATGGAAACTAAAATGGAAGAGCTCAAAACGTATCACAGCGCATTGGGAAAGGGCCGG
The DNA here is from genome assembly GCA_004026765.1 of Micronycteris hirsuta. Lineage (NCBI taxonomy): Eukaryota > Metazoa > Chordata > Mammalia > Chiroptera > Phyllostomidae > Micronycteris > Micronycteris hirsuta. The sequence goes on along the minus strand of PVJI01000101.1, from coordinate 247,211 downwards.
CATGGGAACGAGTCCCTACTGTGAACTTCACTATTTACTACCAGGTCATCTATTCCCCAAAATCTTATCTACCAAGCAGGATCATTTGCCCTCCCTATCCACATTTCCAGAATTGGTCCAATTGTCACCAGCAAGCGAAGTCATCTGCCTTTATCAAATGTAGTGAACAAAATACTACCCAATTATTCTGAATATGTTTTGCCCAGTGACAACGTCTTCATTTTAGGATCACTGTAAAATTTTAACAGATTTAATCATTTTTGCATTCTGAAGATAAGGGTCATTGAGGGCCCTGAATAATCTTGATCTTCCATGCTCTGGTGTTCTTAAGTCTATCCCCAGAATCCCTTATTGTGTTGAATTATGCACTGATTAGAATAATGCTACATAAAGCCTTAAAAATAGGAAGCATAAAATTAAAAGTAAATCATTTAACCTATGCCTGGATTTCACTACCTACACGATAAGAACAGTGCCATGCATGCAAATCACCATGTAAGGGTGCTATAAAGTAAATGAGGCAAAATATGTAAAGACATAAGGTCTAGAGATAAGGTCTTAAAAGGTAAGACCCTTTTTAACCCAAACTATCAGCAGTCATTTTAAATTATTACCCTCATAAACATTAATATTTATCACTAGAGAAACTTGTTTATCCATTAAAAAAAAAGAAACTAAAAATCTCAGTGAGAGCATGCATGAAACTAACTGCCTTTAAAGTAATAATCAGACAGAATCTCCTCATTCTTCAGGATTAAAAATATCACATTGTGGAAAATTTAATTTTCACACACCAGTCAGACTAACATTTTCAAACATCAGTCATATGAGAAGTGTCTTAAGAGCTTTCTGATTTCTTTAAGGATTTTCATTACAGAGAATTCTCTGCCATGTCAAAAAGGAATCCTAAAAGAAAGGCCTTCCTTGTGGCAGAATCAAAGTGTTTGGGGAGGGGATATTTTTTAAATTATCTGAATAGGAGTTTCATTCTTCAGGTCTGCATTACAGGCCGATGTGTTGAAATGTCTTCTAGCATAATTGTTTCAGAAGGTGGCTGGCAGGAAGTAAAATTCACTTTTTCGTTAAAGGTGCATCTTAATGTGTCTCTCCCTCGGGGAGGCCATGTTTTTAGCGATGTTACAAAAATGTACTAGATGCTGGACCCACTTTATTAAAATATGTACGCTCTTTATAGAGAACTTTATCTGCTATCCTCTTACCTTCTTATATAGAAATAGAAAATGAATTCTGAAAGTACAAATAATATCTATCCTTATAGGAATAAACATTTTGAGCAGCGGAATAATCTAATGGAAAGAGCACAGACACAGATCTCTAATTACTACATAACCCTGGGCAAATCATTTAACTGTTCTGTGACTCAGTTTACCCATCTGTAAAATCAGTAGAACAGTCTCACTACCTGTCCCCAAGGTAACCAGTGAGAGTCCAAGAAAAGATGTTGATGAAGTCTATTTAGACACTAAGCCTAAAAGGTCTAGCACGTATTGCTGGAAGTACAATTACAATTATAATGATTTTCATTACTACTCTAGTAGCCTCTGAATTTTAAGCTTTAAAAATAATTCTTACTATTTTATTTTAAAATCCTTCAAAAATATAGCTATAACAAGAAAACGTACCATATGATTCACAGTAAAATTATGGCATTATAATATAGTCGTGTTTACTGTTCAATTATTGCTTCAATGAGCTACCATTCTAATTAAAAAAGTAGCCTTTGTTTTCTGTATTTTTATCGCAGTTTTTCCTGAAAAACTACTGTGACATTAATAATAAAAGACAAATCCCATAGAAGAAAGCACCTAATGAGCTGGCAATAATTTCAGTTTAAGGCAAAAATGCTATCAATTTAAGATGTGGGATCTGTTATGTACTAAGTAAATATTCATAGTTTATAATTTTGTGAAGCAGTAGGCATTGTATATCTGTGGGGAAAATATTGTTCATTATAAGAAAAGCAATTTTAAATACTATCAAATGATTTAAATTAAAATGACTGAGGAGAGCTTCATAGCATCCCATGTTCTTAATTTCATATACAAGGTCTGCACAGAAAAGTCCAGCCATTGTTAATATAACAAGAATGTTTTGCTCAAAATTGATATAACCTGGCAGCCAAGGAGACTGGACTGGAATGTGCCTGTGTGAACAATACCAACTTCACTGTACTAGTCAGTGGGGGCAGTAGATGCCATTGAGTGAACATGTGTTCTGTGTGGCCATCACATTAAAAATGACTAAGCAGCCCTGGCTGGTGTAGCTCAGTGGATTGGGCACGGGCTGCGAACCAAAGGGTCGCTGGTTCGATTCCCAGTCAGGGCTCATGCCTGGGTTGCAGGCCAGGTCCCCAGTAGGGGCCACGTGGGAGGCAACCACACATTGATATTTCTCTCCCTCTCTTTTTCCCTCCCTTCTCTTCTGTCTAAAAATAAATAAATAAAATCTTAAAAAAAATGACTAAGCAAGTAGAGCAACAAATCTGCATCAGATTTTGCATTAAGCTTGAACATTCCTCCACAGAAAGTATTCAAGTGACTCAGACTGCCACAGCTATGGTCAACTGGTGATTGGCGCCTTCATCATGACCATGGGCCCGTTGTATCATGTATCATGTATCATGTCTTGTGCAGAATTTGTACGTGAAACATCAAATCACCCAGCTGACTCAGTCCACTACAGCCCAGATTCGGCGCCCTGTGACTTCTGCCTTTTTCCAAAACCAAAATCCCCTTTGAAAGGGAAAAAAATTCAGACTGTTGATGAGATTCAAGAAAATATGACAAGGCATCTGATGGCAATTGGGAGAACTGTGTCAGGTGCCTACTTTGAAGGGGACTGAGGCATCATTCTCCTGCGTACAATGTTTCTTGCATCTATCGTCTTCAATAAATGTCTCTATTTTTCACAGTACATGGCTGGATACCTTCTGGACAGACTTTGTACATATTATTAGAGAGGAAACTTAGTCCTACAAGGAAGATGTGAAACTATAAGGTCCACCATGTACTGATTTATATGCAACAAATCTGGAAACACTGCCTACAGCACACTATCAGAACTCTAGGCAGCTGCAAATCATGGCAGACAAAAAGTTTCAGGTTACTGATCTCAGAATTGGAAAATTTCCCCTAGTGAACCAAAATGAATCCAGCACGTTATCAACATGCGCGCGCGCACACACACACACCCCTACCTCCTATACCCTGAAAAAAGTAGCACGTATTGAGAGATATCATTAGAAAATGTATGCTTCCAAAACAAAGGGTATGAATACATAACTGATTGGTGACAATGTTCAATCATCCAGAAAATATTCATTGAACAAATGCTATATACATGGCACTGTGAGAATCAATAGTAACAGATATAAAAATAATATTAAGCACATTCTATTCTAAATTCTTCACTTTATTTAGCTCATTTAAAACCCCCTTCCTAATTTTCTCTCTCTCCCTCTTTTTTTCTATCTTTCCCCAAAGTAAATGATCCTCTCTACTCCATTTGAGAAAATTGAAGCATAAAATGACTAAATAAGTTGCCCAAGTTGATAGAGCTAATAAGGGACAGAGCCAAGACTTGAACCCAGGCTGCAAAGCACACTGTATTGCTGCAAAGCAAAGCCATGAAGGAGTCACAGGACACACTCCAAGCTCTTGGGCAGTCATGCTTTATTAACACAATTCCCATGGCCCAAAATGACTCCCAGGCTCAGGCCTCACCAGCCCCAAGGAACCTTCCCCATACTACCTTCAGGACCAGTTTTCTGCTCCTTCCTTTGGTCCATCAAGATGCCTTATACATATTACCATATTTACACTTATCAGATCTATCTTATCATTACTTGCTTACTTGTCCTTTTTATGTTCAGGATCTGGCCTAGAATTCAGGATCCAGTAGGGTCAGTAAATAAAAGATTAACTTGAACTGAGAACATAACAGCTTAGCTGGACAACTTGTCTAAAACCTATAGGCATAAATGCTTGTGTTTGTTAAAGGCAGCATGTAATAATGACAAATAAGAGAAAGTGTTGTTTCAGCACAGGTTGCTAAATTATGGATTGGGGTGAGGACAGGGCTTGGAGCTGACTCTGTCTGGCTTTAAAGGATGGGAAAGATTCATATAATTGAAAGAGAGGAGAGGCTGTGTGAGGAGCTGAGCAGTGGGAATGGCATAGAGAAAGGATTGCCTGAGGCATATCTAGGTAGGATGGACATATCTACCTGCAGGCAGAAATGCTAGATTCATACACAGACTCAGTGCAAGGAAAAATGAGGAAGGCAGGCTGAGGGCCCAGGAAGAACATCCAGTCACTCCCTTTAATGCCCAGTTAAGGAGCCTCAAATGTATTCCCAGTTAAGGAGCCACTGAAGAATTTTGAGCATGGGGATAACATGATCAGAAAAGCAAGGTGGGAAGAATTATTTTGGTTTCAGGAAAAACAAAGATCAAAAAGGAATATATGCAATATCTAGTTTGAGAGGGTCAAATCTCAGAATTTCTCTTTGGTAAGAAATAAGCAGATGAAACACTCACCACTTGCTGACATAATCCAACTTTTTCTACCAAGCAAACTATAACCAATAGTTTTTAATGTAAGTAAAACTTCATTTAACATTCATTGCTGCCTCATTATCCTATGTGCTAAGGGTACAGAAATTACACCATCATCTTCAGAGATAAGAATTCAATTTTTGGAGACTTATAGACAAGACGGAGGCATAGGTAAACACACTTTGCCTCCTCACACAACTACAGCAAAAATAACAACTAGACTACAAAGCAAATGTCACCCAGATTTTTCAGAAAATTGAGCTGTATGGAAGTCCAACAACCATGGATTTAAAGAATCCATGTTCATCCAGATGGATAAGAGAGAGACACTCAGATATGCAGAGAGGTGGAGAGGCGTGGAGAGGCACAGAGATGCAGAACTGGTGGTCCCACATCCACCTAGTGGATAAAAATAAGGAGAGATACCTCGGGAGTGAGGGATACCTTGGGAGCGACAGATACCAGCCCTAGAATGACCACCCATACCAGCCCCAGAATGCTCACCCATCCCAAGGTTCCAGTGCGAGGAAGATAAGTCTCCATAACTTCTGGCTGTAAAAACCAGTGGGGTGGGGTCGGAGGAAGAAACTGCAGTATTCACAGGACACCCCACTTAAAGCTCCCACAATGGTCTTAGGACTTAAGTACTCAACCCCTTTGGGACTCAGCTCCAGGGCAATAGCTAAAAGGGCACCAGTGGCATACAGGGAGAAATTGAAGTGTCTGGCATCACAGAAAGTGCCGGGAGACAGCTTCAACTTCCTCCAGGGAAAAATTTCAGAGGTCAGACAATGGCATTGTCTCCTCTCTGAACCCTCAGAGCAGTGACAGAGGTTACCTCACCCTGGCTATTACCTAAGGCTCCATCCCATATAACTTACAGGTATGCTTTTCTACAATAGGCCACACTACTAAGACAGGGAGTCGAAGCAGCTGTACCTAATACACAGAAACAAACACAGGGAGGCTGTCAAATTGAGGAGACAAAGAAATATGGCTCAAATGAAAGAAGAGAAGAAAACTCCAGAAAAAGGGCTGAACGAAATGGATATAAGCAACCTATCAGATGCAGAGTTCAAAACACTGGTAATCAGGATGCTCAAGGAAATCACTGGGTACTTCAAGAGCATAAAAAGACCCAGGCAGAAATGAAGGTCACATTAAATGAAATAAAAATCTACAGGGAACCAACAGTGGAGGGGATGAACCCTAGAATCAAGTCAATGTTTTGGAACATTAAGGAAGAAAAAAGCATTCAATAAGAACAGCAAAAGGAAAAAAGAATGGAAAAAAAAAAAAAAAACGAAGATAGCCTAGGAAGCCTCTGGAACAATTTCAAACATACAAACATCTGAATCATAGGGGTGCCAGAAGAAAAAGAGAAAGAGCAAGAAATTGAAAACTTATTTGAAAAAATAATGAAAGAAAACTTCCCTAATTTGATGAAGGAAATAGACATACAAGTCCAGGAAGCACAGAGAATCCCCAACAAGTTAGACCCAAAGAGGACCACACCAAGACACATCATAATCTTAAAAGCAGAGAGAATCTTAAAAGCAGCAAGAGAAAAACAGAAAGCTATCTACAAAGGAATTCCCATAACACTACCAGTTGATTTTTCAAAAGTAACAACGAAGGGACTTGCAAGAAGTATTCAAAGTGGTGAAAAGCAAGGACCTACAACGTAGAGTACTCTATCCAGCAAAGCTATCATTTAGAATGGAAGGGCAGATAAAGTGCTTCCCAGATAAGGACAAGTTAAAGAAGTTCATCATCACCAAGCCAGTATTACATGAAATGTTAAAGGAGCTAATTTAAGAAAAAGAAGATGATCAACTATGAACATTCAAAGGGCAACAAATTTGCAACCATCAACAACTAAATCTAAAAAAAACAAACTAAGCAAACAACCAGAACAGAAACAGAATCATAGATATGGAGATCATTTGGAGGGTTATCAGTTGGGAGGGGGAAGGGGAAGAATGGGGGAAAAGGTGCAGGGATTAAGAAGCACAAACTGGTAGGTACAAAATAGACAGGGGGATGTTAAGAACAGTATAGGAAATTGAGTAGCTAAATAACTTATATGCATGACCCATGGACATGAACTAAGGGGGGAACTGCTGGAGGGAATGGGGGTAGCAGGTAGAGGGGGCAAAAGGGGATAATTGGGACAACTCTAATAGCGCAATCAATAAAATATATTTTTAGAAAGAATTTCAATATTTGGAAACAAAAAATATGAAATACAAATGAAATTCCTAAAAATGATCACATGTTTTTTGCAAAGGACCACTATTATTGTTTTGTAATATAATCTCTCAAAAATTATAACTATACAATCAAAAACTAAAACAAATTATACAGTCAAAGAATGGGAAAGGATGTTACAAGTAATGTAATCCCACAGCACTTTATAGAAGATTAAATTGAGAGGACCAGAGAAGTTAAGCAACCACCCAAGGTCACACAGACAGTTGCTAGTATAATATGGATTCCAAATCTAGTGTCCCAACTCTGATTTACCTCTGCTGTGTTTTATACCTATAATATGACTATACTGTAGTAGAAAAAGAATTTCTAGTATATATTGGTGCAAAACACTTTTTAACTCTTTTTTAGTATCTATGTGAATTTTAAAAGATTAAAACAATACAGCAAATGGAAATGGATCATTCATTCATTCTTTCAGCAGCCTATATGAACTAAGAACCTAATGAGGCAATGTGGGAGTGGAGTAAGGATTCACATTAAACATGGAAACATTATAAACCCTATGCTTTCTATGCTCATGGTCTGGCAATTGTATTGTAAGTATAAAATGCACACCAGATTTTGAAGATGTACTATAAAAAAGTAAAACATCTATTAGTATTTTTATATAGTTTACGTGGTAAAATGATAAAATTTGGATATACCAGGTTTAATATAAAAATAATTTTACCACCTTTTTTTTTTTAAACTTCTAACAATGTAGCGATTAAAGCACTTTGAATTACAGATGTGGTTCCCATTCTGTTGCTATTGGACACTTTAGGTCTGGAGAAGGAGCATGGAGATTAAGGGGCTGTGGGCTCTGGGGAGCCTCTGAAAGCTGGGAAAGGAGAGAAGATGGAAACTAATCATTACAGAGATAAAGATCTTAAAAGGGAGAAAAAGACTAGTCTTCAGGGCATTATGTTATCTCATAGGAAAAAATTGGGGGAATTCCCCAAGAGAAAGAAACCTCTCCCATCATTTTTTGGAACTTCACAAGACAATGCCTTTGGGCAAATCAGGTCTCCCCCTTCCTCCCACAGAACTAAACTTGCAGTTTATCTTTCTGTTTGTTCTCTGTGCAACCATGAGCCAAGTGAAGTGCAGATGGATGACTTCTTAGAATATAACTGAACACACGCCAGTCCTTATGTTACAAAAGCATCCACCTTCAGTGGCCACAGTTACCATGTGAATATTGTTGGTCCTCATGCATGAAGTCACCAGATTATAGAAGCAACTCTCTCTATCACACACACACACACACACACTCATCCTCAAGTTGTTAGATATAAAGCACTATTTCCATGAATATCTTACGCTGCATAGTTTATTACACCAACCTCAAATACATGAATTGTAGACACAGTTTCAGAATGACTTCATGGTTATCAAACTAGCAAGAGTTGAATCATTGAGGTCAATTTTACCATTTTCTAATCCTCTTTGACCATGGAGATATAGAAATAAGCTTAAGTAAGTAGATTCTTCTCAAAACTAAGGATGAATAAATCCAACTAGAGCCAACACTGTTTTCAAACAGAAAACTGTATACTAAAAAGCTAGTGACATAAAGATGTACAATGAGTAAATCCTGTTTTCATATTAATGAGAAAAAAGTTCTAGAAGTTAATTTCACTTAAAGGTGTTTCAGTATTAAATTTTAATAATTAAACTTCTTTTAATAATTAAAATAAATTTTAATAATTGAATTTGTCCAGTGTCATCAAAGAATTAGGCTTATCCATTACTTAAAACACTTCACTTAATCATTCAGTCATTCATTTACTTTTGGTAGTTTTAAATGAATATTTTGGTTATTATAGTCTAAATTATCAAGGCACAAACTTCAATTTTTTATTGTATTTGGAAGAGTGCTACTCTTATAAGTTTATTTGTAGGATGACTTTGTTCTTGAGCAAATCAGAATTTGTGTCACTTACATAACAATGTTAACTAGCATGACACATTAGTCTTCAATGCAGTTTTGCCTAAAATTATACCATATCCCCCTTAAAACATAAGATGGCTTTAGATCCCCCTCTTAGACTCTCTTTTATGCAACTAGAGTTGTTTTCATCTAAAGGAACCAACACAAGAGAAGAGCCACGTTGCCACACATTTCCACGTTCATTGAAAGCACACTCATAGATTCATATGAATGGTTGTCAGATGACATTAAAAGGTAGATGATAAACACTGAAATGCATCTTCACAGAGGAAAGAAAATTTTGCCTGTTATATTCATTGCTATATCCCTCGAACCCAGAAGATTTCCTGACACAGTAGATGCTCAATAAGTACTTTTGTATTGAGTGATACCCAAAAGGCACTCAAAATATAAATGTTTAATGACTGAATGATTAATGGTAATAGCGAGGCCATTAGTTGTTAACAACATGGGGCACGCCCGCCATTTCAGGACCTGCTGCAATGTGAACATCTTCAATGGCAGCTGTCAGAAATTATTAAATGTAATGACAAGTAGGTCCTTATTAAGTTTTCTTGGATAAATGGATTTATAAGTAAACTGGAGACTGGGTCAGTGTTTAGAAAAAGAGTCACTGAGACATTATGACTTCAAAACTACATGGTTATGTTGAAAAGCTGCTGAGGACCAGAAAATCTGCCCAATCTTTTCTTATAAACCTCCCGAGATCCAAGCTTTAACACGGTGTCACAGAAAGTTGCGAAAATTTCTCCAAAATTAGATATAAGGACTAGGAGGACAATGAGCCATCCAGCCAGGAATTTTTCAGGGTCAGAAATCTCTGCTTGCCCCGGCCAGTGTGGCTCAGTGAGTTGGAGCATTGTCCCTATAACTGAAAGGTCACAGGTTCAGTTCCCCATCAGGGCACTTGTGTGCTGGGGGCACCGATCCATGTTTCTCTTGCACATCGATTTTTCTCTCTCAAATGAGAATAAAGTAAACCTTTAAAAAAAAAAGGTAATCTCTTCTTCATTACGAATATTCTTAGATACCAAAACATTTTAAACTCAATGGTAAATTCAGCCCTGTGGGCTGAACGATCACCACAGTGATTACATGCTTACAAACCTGGATATACTCTTCTCGGTTTGAAAATATGATGTTGAGATCAAGGACATTTTGTTCATTTTTTGTAAGTATAATGGTATAATCTATCTTGCTAAATATATCTATCTTCTGAAGTATTTTGCTATAGTGATTCCCTAGACACATCCACTTAAAAAGTGTTATATCCCAAACTGAGACCAAAAAGAAGTACAAAATTTCTTTAAATTTAAATATATAAATTGCCTTAAATAGTCTTGCAGCACAGCTCTGAATTCATCTTCACCGCCACTGCCCATTAACATCGGCACTGCCCATTAAAAACAAACTAAAAAACTCAGTTATAGTTGATCAATGCACACACATATTACTATTCTCTAAAAAACTTAAAAATTAAAAAAAACTAATAATGTGGCTCAGGAACATGTTATGTGCAGATGTGATTTGTTCAAAGGGCAAAGAAACAATTATAGCCCCATTCATTCACAAGGCATTCCCCACAATTTCCATTAGCTTGCATCATAGTACGACTTTACAAAATTTTCATTTGAAAAGACCCACTTTCTTTAAGATCTTGTGCACAAAACACCCAAAAGGTGCATTTTGGGAAAATGAAGAAAATGCCATAATGCTATCCACGGCTGCTGCAAGACTTGTTTCACTTCCTTTTGTAAGAAGTAGAAAGTCAAAGGAGATTTCAAACAGTGGGCAGATGTAAATGGCATTTGGCTGAAAAGACATAAAGCGGCATTCAACAGGGAAGTCCCACCCCACTGAGTCTGTATAAGCTCTCACTCCATCTCTGTTGTAGTAGAAGACAGCAGCTGTCAATCAATCCATGGTCTGTGGTTAAAGAACTCTTATGTCTGCTCCTCAGTAGGGTGTAAATTACTCTAATAGTCTAGGTAGAAGCAACTGATTTGCAAGCTGAGGGGAAAAATGGGTTTATTCTCATATACTCTTAAGTCAATAGTCTTGCCTGTTTTCTATCTTTTCTGGAAGCTTAAGGCTCCTGTAAGCCACCATTACAGGAACCACAAAAGGCACAAATCTCGAACATTTCACTCGGGTTAAGAAGCCACGGACATCATGCACATGTTTAGTGATTATCGTCATTAAAATAGAGCAATGATGTATAGTTTTACCAGCACGACACAAACACTGTGGAGTTTTTACCGAAGTATACACAGAACATTAACTCTAGAAAGACAACGCCATCCTACAGTCAACCAAGAATGCTGGTCTGAATTCAAAGGTAACCTTGCCAGCCACTATTTCTGACTAAATCACTTAACCTCTCTTATATCTCATGTTGTTCATTCTGTACTACCTCCACATAGGTTCCTTTTATAAAAAAAAAAAGTACTAAAAATAATTGTGAGGCTCTCTTGATCATCTAAAATTGCTGTAGAGAAAAATCAACTGTGAATTTAAGTCTAAGCTTCTTGGTGAAGGAATCGCCAAGTGAGCTTGTTTGGATTAGGTTTCTACTTTAGGCTTTTCTGCTGTTAAAGGCACTAACCCTTGCTGATGGGTATCCACGGACACAGTAGCCTGAAGACAAATCAGGACCCAAAGGGAGACTGGAGGCAGGCTGGGGCTGGGGCAATCCCACCTTGGTGCCGGGTGTCCCATCCCCACCACCCACTTGCTTGGGACCCCACCCCCGCAGCACAGTGCCTCAGCTGCAAGGATGGAGATTATACGGCTCCAGGTCCAGCTCCTGTTTGTGAACCCAAATGTAGTCAGAAGCTCTGGACTGAGAAACGGGGAGGTAGCTTTTTCCAGAGAAGCAGCTTAGCACCCTCTGAGCCAAGAGAAGAAAGAGAGTATGTGTTAAACTTGATCAAAATAAAATGCCTGTTGAGATTTACAAGGAAACGCACACTCGGGAGCTCAGTTAATAATAAAATGTGATGAGCATGTTGACTCTGCTGATTTTGCTTCCATTATGCTTTCACATCGCATGCTCACCGCATCCCACGCCCACCTTCAGAGCCATCCAGAAACAAGCTCTGTCCCATTACAAAGACAGGAAATTGGTCCAAGTGCCTCCACTGTACAGCAAGGAGAAGCCAGATGTCGGAAGCCGTATGCTGGGCAGATGTGAGTTTTAACCTGAGAACTACCTGAACAGCCCTGGATACAAACATGATATTCTAAAAATAGGACAGTGACACCCCACTGAAATCAACTGTTCATTTATTTGTTCTACATGACGGGTGCTGTGGGGCACCAGCTACTTGCAGGCCTGTAAAACTGTGCTCATTTATTCATACGATGCTTCTAAACAGAGAGGCCCGTGGTACCTGTCCATTAAAAACAGACTTGCCACTGAGATTTTGACCTCCATGTTGTTTTTCCTTTAATGCCAAAAATTCAAATGGAAAGACAAAAATGCTAGCTGGCTAGCTATGGGTGGATGAGCAGAGGGGAGAGAAGTAAGTGTCACGGGAAAGTTGGTCAGGAAGAGCAGAGGATGTTGCACGACCAGCCTGGGCCCGTGTCACACAGGTGCTGGAGTGGGAATCTGTTTCCTGAACATCTGCGCTGAACACAAAAACAGGACTGCGGGGGGAGAAATGACAAGTCTCAAATTGCCTTAACAAAAACAATAAAACATATTCTTGGGGTTTTTTTTGCTATATCATACTAAATGATATCTGCGACCCCAAGTTTAGCTATCTGTCTTATTACCTTATAAAATCCAATTCAATTTTCTCTTCTCTCCTGGCACCAAGGTATGAACTCCCCTGATCTCTCAGAGCTAAAGAAAGCAGCTCTGAGACCATCCCCCGCCCCCTGCCACCCCACTCCAAATCTGGGGGAGGTTTCCTTTTACTCAGAATTTGAGACTAAATACAGATTGGGTATTCAAGTGGGAATTCAGCAGAGATCCATTTTAAGGAAAATTCCAAATGCACAATCAGAGAGAAAGCATTTGTATGCTTTTCTGCTTCAAGAAAGAGGAAGAAAAAAGTTACTGTTTCAGGTGAACTGGTTTCCCCCTTCTTCCCCGCAGGCAGAGATCACATCATCCCACCTGGAATGGGAGTCATTTGTGAAATACATGTTTTTAATCTAAACTTCTCTACAACCTGAAGAGAGACCCAATGAAGCAGACATAAAAGGGCAGATTTTTCCACCAGAAAAGAACCGCTAATGGTAACCCTAAAAACCGAACGTGCCAACATTTTTATTTTCAAGCAAACAAAACAAACCAAAACAAAAACAACCCCAAGCCCAATATTCTTCAAAAGGAAGAGAAACAACTCAGAAGCCTCCAGTGAATTCCAGCTTCACTCAAGCCCAAGTCTCTACAAAGTTCCTACGTGGCCCTGATGACCTGCCTCCCCAGTCCTCCCCTTCCTATCTCTGACGACCTCCTACTCTTCCCCCTTAGAGCTGTTTCTTTCCAACCACACTAGAAACTTGCTCTGGCCTCAGGGCATGTGTATTCACCATTTCCTTGTCTGCAACTGTCTTCCCGCAGAAGTCAACATGGTTTATGTGGTCCAGGGTTACACTGAGACTTCCCAGGTCTCTCCTCGCATTTTACCTCAACGAAGTAAACTTTCCTGACCATGAAATTAAGTCAGCTCTCCGGTACTTCACTCCCTTTGTTCCTTTCTGCTTTGTAGCTCAAACTCCGGTATTTAAGACAGTGCCCAGCTTCTAAGAGGTATTCAAGGAGTAGTTATTTTTGAATGGAAATTTACTATTTCTTGAAGACAGCATCTTTCCAAATAATACGCAACCTAAAATGTAATTCTTCTTTCCACATGAGAGCAAGACGTGGGCAGTGGCTTTCAAAGTGCTCTGTTTTATCTTCTCAAGGCCTGGGCTCCACAAATCAAATCAACAAAGTATAATACAGAACTCTGGGTACTTCCTAATCTCATAACCTCTTCCTAATCATGCTCCTGCCCCAAAGGTATCTATCTTTTTATGAGATGTATTGTATACAGGGGAATCCGACACCAGAAAATCATTGGAAAGTAGTTTTTAAATGGACAAAGTTGAATTCAGTATACAGCTTGTTATATCACTCATTTGTTGAATTACCCATTATGTTGTGTCACTTTTCCTCACAATTCAAATGACCTACAGTCTAGACATTGTAGAGTGTTTTTTTTTTTAGGCAGCTACAGTATACCAGAATTAAGAGAGCATAATTCTCAAAGGTCAAACAAAAGAATGTTTTGTGATGGAATGATTCGGCATGTATCTACATAATATAACCTCCTTCCCCCCAAAAAACCCCATTGGTTTGCTAATCTGTTAATTAAACAACTGTTTAAACTTTTAATAAGAAATAACCACTTCAAAGTATTTATTTCACAGTATCGACAGCTTTTGTTCCTCTCCAACTGCTTATATGACCCAGCACCCATGCAGCTGTAAAACGAGAGGGCGCTTTAAGTAGTACGGAGCCCACGTTGAGCCCTTAATTAGTTATCTAGGAAGCTCACGATGATGCTGCTACTCCCTCTCGATGGTGAACTCCGGCAGGACCACCTCAACCTGCTGCGACAGCTACAAACAACAACACTGGGTTAAGAGAGCCAGTCCCCCTCACTTCCAGGGAGGCAGGCTTAAAGGACATTGGAAAGATGACTGAAAGTAATGAAATATTCTACAGAAAAGTCCAATATCTAGAACCTCAAAACCATAGTGTTCGATGAAAGAAGGCGAAGGTAAAGGAACACGTGTTGTGTGGTTCCGTTGACGGGAAAAGTAAACAGACTCGGATCACAGGCTGCCTAGAGCTGGGGTGGGAATGGGGAATGACTGTGAAGAGTAGGCGCGGAGAGTCTTGTTAGGATGATGGAAATGGTATAAAATTAGATTGTGGTGATTAGATCATATGACTGTAGATATCCTAAGATTCACTGAATTACACATTTAAACGCCTTGGATTTTATGATATACATATTATATCTCAACAAAGCTGATTTAAGAAAAGAAAGAAAAAATTACAGCACCTATCGAAGGTTGTGATGGGGGGACCAGAAGAAAACGATGCTGTCTCAGTGTCCACCGTGCATGTTGTGGCTTCTCTTCCCCTCCCCACTCCTGTGCATTCTCAGTGAGCCGTGGGAAGGTCAGAGGGTTGTCGAGCACAGTGCAGGTAAAAGCACGAACAGGTAAAAGCTGCCTCGGTTCAGTGGGAGTAGACCACTTGGCTCTGTGACCTCAGGACAAGACACTTTAAGGCACTTGCTATACTTCAGTTTCCTTGTCTGTGAACAGATGTACTAAGAGCAAGTACCTGAGAGCGTTGGAGTTAATACTCAATTCAGTATTTGAAAAACATTTCAACTGTTGCACCCTCCCTAAGTGTTTGCTATTATCATTATCCCTTCAGTTTCTTCCAATGTGCACTATAAATATAGTTTTCTGTGTATGCCATGGTATGAGGAAAGAAAGTTGGGAAGCCCTGCTCACGAATCAAATGGCACATGAATCAAACAGCATTATGTCTGAATCATTTTCAATGACAAGTCATAATATTATAAGTGATACTATAATATTATTCAATGAATATGATAACATGTGAGAAAAATTAGCGGACCACATAAAAAAGCTTTTACAAAAATAAGAAGGTTGACGTGCACTTCGAAACCCATTTCGAAGGATGTACTGAACTCACATTTTCACTGTAATCTAGTAAGTGTGAGCACTACAAAAGTGCCTTGTCTACTCAACTGTCAGTGTCAAAGTAGAACTGGTTGGGTATACTGGTGTGTCTTTTAAAAATACTGTATTTTTTTTCGTGTAATGAAGTGTACCCAGCAGGGATCCAAACTATATGTGCAGCAACAAAACACGATTAAAAGCTTTTTAATGAAGGCACTGTAAACAGCATTTCCCTTCTGCTGGAGAATATTTCAAACACAAAATTAGCAAGCCCCAGAGACTGGAATTTCTGCTACAGGAGAGATGAAAGGTTAACTGTTTAAAAAGGAAAGAATATGTTTGACATATTCTATTTAGAAAATAAAAGGGTCTCCTAATAAAGCAGAGCCCCACTTGATGCGTCTAATGCTCCTTCGGTGTTTGCATACACAACTGAGTAATTAGAAAGCCCCACTCAAAAAAAAAAAAAAAAAAGGTGAATAAAAAGCTTTTGCAGACACCGCTCCCTTGTTTACCAGGCTTGCTGGAGGCCCCCAGAGGTCACTGTGATTGACAGGATTTTGGTGTTGGTAGGAGGGTTGATAATGCACACACATCTCTTGAGAGAGAGCTCCCGAGTCCTGACCATGCTTTATAGAAGGGCAGCTACTATGGAGAACAATGTAACAGGAAAAGCCCGGGGGACTACTGGGTGGAAGGATGTTCAAGGATTGCAAATGACATTCCCAGTCAATTAGTACCCATTGGGAAGCCTGAGGTGCAACGTGCCAAAAGCAGAAAACTAAAAATTCCCAGAGCAAGGATCTTCCTTTGCCAAAGGGAAGGCACCCTGTAGCCGTTTCCATTAGGTACACTTCAGTTACCCTGGCTCCCAAAGGCATCCTGCGCTGCTGAGGCTCTGGCCGTTTCGGAAACGCAACACTGAGTTCTGTAACGTATGGCGATGCTATTTTCATTAGGCATGTCTGAAAGGCAGAAAATCACAGCTTTAAATCACAAAGCCAACTTAACTCTACCGCCTTGTCGCACTTGAATTCCCATGTACTCAACGAAAAGTATTTTCTATATTTCCATTTGTTGAGATGAACACTGTTAATTATTCCCAAGGTTCTTACACTTGAAGATCCCTGTGACCCAAATTTACCAGAACATCCAGCCTGTTGTATTGGCTATAATGATGCTTGAGGTATGTGGCTGCAGAGAATAAATCTATTTCCATGATGTTATAAGTTAGTTGCACAAATGTAACTTCAGACAAGGAAGATGTCACTCTTCAAGGCACACAAAGACGTCTGCCATAAGACCATGTGTTTTCCTGTCACTGCATTAGACTTCCACTTATCAATGAGACCACCCATTAGCTGCTGCCCACGCACATTTCAAACCATCGAAAAAACCCTCTTTCTAAAAGCCAAAACCTGGTGAGCAGAATTCTGGTCCAGTTGCTGATTCTGCTTCATAGAACATCAAATAAGACTACATAAGTATCTATGCTAAATTGTAGATTTTTACAAAATTGAAAATTTACCTTTTCATGATTCTTTCACCCCCCAAAACACAAGCCATTCCTTGAAGGAAAGGAATAAAAATAATCATGTCTTGACAAGGTCGCACCAGGTTTTTCCTAGCCTAATCCTTTTGGAAAACTTCTCATTTAATCCACTTCATCCTGCAGAAAGCCCTGTTCAGAGTGTCTATATGATATTGAAACAATAAACAGACATGTAGGGTGTCAAAGTTCTAAGGAAAATATATACAGAAGTCTTTAAAAGAGAGTTTTCTCTTCCAAAATATAAGAAAGAATGTTCTTTCTTCGGCTTACTATGTGCTTCCCTTAAAAAAAAAAAGACACACCGCAGAAAAATCTAAAATTAGACATCTAACCAAATAGCATAAATAAGCTACAAAGCAGGTATTATAAAGACATTCAAGTTTTATAAAAAATGCAACTTGGATTAAGTGAATTTATTTGAATATTTTCGCTTGAAAAGTAATTTCTAAAAGAGAGATGGCTAAAGCATTTTCACTTTGAGACCATGGAAACCGAAACTGAGTCTCTGAAGGAAAGCTCCCTGCCTGCTCCGACCTGTACGCACTGGCCTGGCCGAGGTGTGATGACGTGCATGACAGACGACAAAGCACAGTGACTCACTTTCCCATTCTCTCCTGACTGCTCATTCATAGCTCCGTGTCCCTCCTTAAAAGGGGGAAACGACCCTCCATTCATTTGCCACAGGTCCACAGAACCATTCCAGGGCTTATGGGGACAGTGTGTCACCCGGACGACTGAAATAAACACGAAAGACAGATGTGAAGGCCGGAATTCTTCAAAGGCGAGAGTGTTTGACACTTCATAAATCACCGTGTCACTCTGGTACAACAAAAGCTGCTCTCATGTACTGTACTGGAGGCTTTCTCTCACCGCACTTGCTGGTGGAGTCCGTTTGCACACCACATCTGGCTTGTCACTAGACGCTTTATAAATGCAGCGAATCAATGAGACTGAGAAAAGGGCGAGGCCTTTGTTCTTCATACAATAAAGCCCTGTTAATAAAGAATTCAGGAAACCAGTGACCAAAAGATTCAAACTACTAAAACTGTCTCAGGTATAAAATGAAAACACTTCAAATTTGACCATATGTTTAAAAAGCATATGTATATAAACACGATGAGTTTTGTGATCTCTTAACTGGCTATGTTCAGTGCACTCTACTTTTCTCAAGTCAATAGGTACAAAATGCTGTGCATCATTGGTACCTGTGTTCAGGTTAGACAAATCAACTATTCTGTCTTTCATCTGGTAGGCAGGTGAAAATTCCTACAAGTTTTTTTTTTTTTTAAACACAGTAGACATTAGGCTGAACTAAATAATTCTGCCATCTTTAAGATTTTCTTCTCAAGAGGCTACAATACAGGAAAAGCTGGTCTTCAAAGTATAATTAGCAAGTTTTCAGGACTATGTGAGATCATGTGTCTGTCTGCTAGGTACCAGCCAAGCCTAAAGCAGAATTAATTGATAGTAATGACTCCGGGCCACATGTTTTTGCTGTTTCTTTTAATAAATTATCCTTACAATGACAGCTGATGATAGCTAGTAGTTATTCATACCCTGCTCATATATTCATACACAATATTTAAATGAACCATATTAAATAACACACTCTTTCTGTCTACTTCCCAACTTTCCACCCTCTTAAATTTAGTCCATAAGTATTATCAGATAACTGTAATGTGATTTGAATCTAAGTGGAAAATAAACGTATGCATTTTCTCATTAGACGTATACAGTTGATTCTCTCTTGTTCTGCTAGACGGGTCGGCCAAGGCATCCCGTGCGGCAGAACGTACCTGTCAGTCACTGTAATGCAGCAGCAGTGCTCGCTCTTTTCAAGAACGAAAACTCCTACATAAAATATTTCTTTTATCTGAACATTAAAAATGAAAAAATGAAAAAAACTACTCTAAGGGCAAGTAACATTTTTGTACGAATTTGTATGTTACTACTCGCAGAAGCAAGCATATTTGTCTGAAAAATAATGGTACCTCTAATCACCAAGACATACATGCACACGCTTTATAATCCAACATCGAATTTTATGATGAGAGGGGATGTGAAGACCCCCTTGAAACAACCACAGGTCAGCCGTGCTCGGAGCCACCTATGTCCTAGGGCTCTTTCTCATTTTTCTGGTCTCAGTTCAAATATTACCACGTTAGCATCATCATCTTTACGGCCCACTCTTCACTGACGTCATTTGAGCAGTTCCCCTACACCTCCTATTCTCTAGCACATCTCTGGTTCTCATTTACTAATTTTTTGTCCACAACACTATCATCTCCAATTCTCTGGTTTAATTCAACTATTTGAAGGCTTTCTGTACCCCCCGCCCCACCGAAACAAGGCTTCCTAAAAGCAGGAAGCTTGCCTTGCTAACAGAAAGGTGTTTCCAACACCTCAACAGGGCTCGCCAAATTTAAAGACCACTTAACTTCCACTGATACAGATTTCATAAGACAAATACACAAAATCATTTAATTTACCAGGTTCATGTTTTAAGCTCCATTATGACTGTTTCAAAAAACTCAGCAATGGCAAGTCTTTACACAGCCTGAAAAATATTGTGGGTTTTTGGCTTCTTCTTGGCTTTTGAAACATTTTACATAAGCCAGACCCCTCTGGAAGGTCAGCTACCTTAGTATTATCTAGAGTTGGGAAACAGTCATGACGTCAGTCAATTTTGAAATGTGTGCTCCTCCCCTTTTATTAAAGAAACAGTCTCAGACACTCGACTTGTTTGTCTTCCATTTCTTTAAGTGCAAACCAGTCTAAGATGTGTTTAAGGCTTTTGCTCTCCCACTGTTTTGCAGCAGGCAGAGTGCTCACAACTGTGCCCGGCTCTTTGTATGAAGGCCCAAAAGGCTACATCACTCAAAAGCTCTGGTTCACAAGGGAGACCAGCAGGTGGAGAGCAAAAGAATCTGCAGTGAGTTTGTGCCTTCTGCCTGCTCAGAAGCAAGGAAGTGGCATAAAGAGAGAATTATGGTTGCAGGCACATCAGTCCGACCAAGAGGCTCTATCATTAACAGTGAATACAGAGATCATATTCAGTGCACCATTTCCACAAGCTTGCTGTAATGCTCAGAAGGTTTAATCGCACTTATCAGTCATCCCTCCACTTTCTTTCTTTACAGAAATAAATCCCTTTGTAATAACAAAGGAGAGTTTCCTCCTCATGCAGATGAGTGATGCATGGGTGCTTTCACAGGTGGTTGGTAGGGAAGAATGACAACAGGTAGCAAAAGGGACTGTGGATTACTATCGTCAATTAACAAGAGTATATATCTCCCTCCTTCCAATTCCTTTCACTGTCCTCACAGGAAATAATCACACTGTGAGGCAATGCAAAGTAACAGGTTGGTTTCTGAGTATCTTTAAGGTGGTGCAAGACAGCCACGTAAAGGTTCTATTTTAATATGAGTGATTTGGACATTGAATATCATTCTGCTGGGTTCTTCTGTTTTGTAATTCGTGTAGTTAATCAACCAAAATAATACTGTTTAACCTCTTTCTGCCCGTGTCAATCTTTACTGTAAAAGGGGTCATTGAGCCATGCACACTCTAATTTAAAATTACCATGGGTGACTCTTTAACTTGACGCTATTCACCTCTGTTCCTGGTGGGCCAGATCTGGGAGCACCAAATTCACTGGACGTAGCCATTCTCAGCACCAGCTGTGCCAGTAGGAACAAGTAGCCGATAGGTGGGAAGGAATATTAATGGCAAAATGCTGTTTGCCTGGTCACAGAAAAGGCCCCAAGCACAGAGTGAATGAGTCACAGCAGAATAGAAAGTGCCTTGAAATACACAAGTGTCTGAGTCCATTAACAATGCAACAACAGCTTAAGGTAAGTGAAAAAACAAAGGGAATTCTTTATTACTCATATGTTATCTACTACTCATTTCATTGATGTAAACTAGACTAAATGCCTGTTTAATAATATTGAAGATACAGTGAAGATAGAGAAGAAGTCTGAAATTAGAGGCTTCCCTAAGCCTGGGTTTTTACACAGTCGGTACAGTTGGACCTCACAGTTAAATCCAAGGAGGGGTAACGCTCCTTGGTATCCCCTGAGGCTTATGGGGAGCCAGCAGAAAATCCCCAAGTGCGGAAGGGGTTTCTGTGCTGCCTGTATCCGCCCATCTGTGCCTACAGTGACGCCACTTCACATCTTTAGTAACTTCTCGAATAGTTGCTTCATACTCATAAGAGATTCACCCTAGAGATATCAATTGCAGTAAATAAATTTATAAAAAAGTAGTAGCATGTAAGCTCAGAGTTTTTAATTAAATGCAAACTGTTATGCAGATTAGGCATTACATGTGTGTGATACACAAGCTGCCCTTCCGAATGACATTTATTAACCTTCAAGTAACACACAGCGTCAGGGAGTGAGGAGCGCCAGAGCTGTGTGGGGCCTACAACAACCCAAAGGGGCTTCTCTCCTACCCAGCACTCCCTGAGGACCTCAGACAGAAAAGTTAACCTCTCTGAGCCTCTGTTTCTTATATAAAAGTGAGGATTTACTGCAATTTGTGGGGGTTATGAGATTATCAAGAGTGTGAAGTCAATGAGCTAATGTAAGAGAGGAACACAGTTCTTGGTGCACAGAGGACATGCGGACAGCGGATGCATGGGACATACAGACACGGGTATGGTGTATTCACAGTGTATGCTGCTCTCTAAATTCTTCCCTGATTCCTATATTAATGTGTATATTTTTTGAGCAAAAAGCACCTCATTTAAATTTGAAACAACAGAAAGTGCTCTGATTTTCCTAAAACCTATTTCTAAATATTCTTTCAAAGCTTTCCTTTAGTAACAAGTAAACTTACATTGCCCTACAAGAAGATGTTTAAGAGAGATGTGCCAAAGGACCAGAAACTGCTCCAAAAAGTCAAGGAAAGAAGACATGGTGCCACTGTGCTGATGACCGCCAACAGAAGATCACAGGAAAACAACAGAAATTTATTATTCAGTTTGTCCAGGAAGTTAGAAGGATAAGACCTTGTAACCTCATTGTAGAATGATTCTAGAATCTAGAATAACATGGCTTTTTTGCAATAACAAATTTCACCTAGAAGACTCAGGGACTCGGAAGGGAAGGGAGCCTGATCCTAGATCTAGCATATGGGTGTACAGACAGGGGTGTCTTACCCATGGCCCGCGAGCCGCAGGCAGCCCAGGATGGCTATGAATACAGCCCAACACAAAACTGTAAATTTACTTAGATCCTTTTTTTTTTCTCATCAGTTTTTGGTTTTCTTTCTGTATTTAATATATGGCCCAAGGCAGCTCTTCTTCCAGTGTGGCCCAGAGACACCAAAGTTTGGACACCCCTGGATAGCCAGAGCTGTATTTTCTCTGCATCAATTCTTTCCAACATAGAACTGACATGGAAACATGCTTTCTGAAGCTAGGGGTGGGTTTTATATGGGTTTCTGCTCACTCTGACAGGAGAACGCCAACAGCGCAGATGTGGTTGAATTTGAACACAGACATCTTCCCCCACAGGTTACTCTGCTACATTCCACAAGGCAAAACAGTATGAATATTGACTTTCTAGAAATCCTCTTTACATGTGCTTTTATATTCAATCATGGGTCATAAATAGATTTTCTGATTAAACACTTTCTCAAGTGAAAAGTATACAGAGAAGAGTAAAATAGGATTTACTTCTGAATGTGAAAGTACATTATATTATTCTAACAGCTAAATCAGTAGAGTAGCAAGTCATCCCAAGGAGATGAGGAAAGCAAATTCCTAAATAATAAGGTGTCATGGTTAAAAGGGGAGTATGAGGGTAAACTGTAAATGCAATGGAAAAACCTAGTTAGTGTCTTCAACTATAGTGGCACAGCAGCTTAGAGTGCCAGAAAAATACTGTCAAGCCATCATAAAAGTCTACAAGTTATGACAAGATGACGTAAAGTGACAAGAAAGGGACTCTACCTATGCTGTTCTTTTAATATAGTGACTATAGATACCACATGGAGTTATGTTTCTGATATAGAATAACCAACTACCTTAATTTTAGTTTCTCCTGGGGTAAATTAGAAGAAAATACACTTGTGTTGGAAAAAATTCTTTGAGCTTTTCTTCCCCTCTAAGTTTGTGGCCTATAAATATGGCCTTACTTACATTTTGTCCTAGAGTCAGAAAACCCAAACATTCCACATTTTTGTTTTTTTTTTGCAAATTGGTCATTCAGATACACTTTATTTACTTTTAAAATGACAATTTAAGATTCTTCTTGAATGGGTGCATGTGTATGTAGAAATAAGGTGAGAGAAAATAACACTCTTAATACCACTGTATTGCTAAAACTAATTTACTTTTGCACGGTATTCTCACATATGTTGTTTTATCAGGTGCAGAGCAACCATATGTGGTAGATGGGGCAGTTTCACAATGACCCCACTTAACACATGTGAAAAATAAGGTGGAAAAAAGTGAAAAGATATGAGAAAGGTCAGATAGCGACTAACAAAGACCAGGTCAGGCAGCCTTCTCTCCACCCTCAGTACATGAAAAATGTCACAACTTTCTCCCCCTGGATGTAACCTTCAGGACATTCTCCGTGAATGTTCTTTCAGAAACCAGGAAATAGGACGATGTGCAGGAGGCAAAGCTTGGCAGGTAGATGGGCTACAGGAAATGGTGTTGTCATAGCTGACACAGCGCTGGTAATGCACGGCAAGGGCAGAGGGAGCTTACTCTTCACCTGAGTCAATGTAGACAGGAAACAGCGGCACACCTCCCAGGGTGGTGGGGACAACTGACTGGGGCGACAGAGGGAAACATCCTTCTTCACCCACAGAGCTTCTATCAAACTAAGCCTGAAACAGGACATCTGGTCCTTACTCTATGGGACATTAGTTATTATGAGAAAAATGACAATGGCTTTTACAAAGCTACAGACACACAGTTTATTCATAATGAAGAAATAGTTTTTTGTTTTGTTTTCTTTCTTTTATTGCCATCACAATCAACATCAATTTAATTTACTCAGAGTATCTCCTAAGTGCACTTAAAACTCCATAATGCTAAAAAAAAAATTAAACAGTAAAATTCACAATTTAATAAACATGGAAGGGTGCAACTTCCTTGACTGCTCAGTTGAGCTACGGCAGACTTATGTATGTAATACGAATCTAAAATAGGGTCTCAAAAACAAGATACCCTCTAGCTAACTTCCATACATATCTATTCTTGCTTATGTTAATAGTTCATTAATTTTCTCTATCTTCTCACAGCTGGAATGTTCTTCCTAAATACAACAAAAACCATTGGAAAATTAAATGTTTAGCATTTCTCTTAGTGATGTCATCAAGGTCAAAAGTATTACAAATGAAATTTAACACTTTAATTATGCCATACACATAGGTGTAAGAAAGTTACATTACCATTCACAATAAATTGTTATAGACAAATAAATAGATATGTTCTAGGCCTGTCAAACTGTGGGTCATGATCCACTAATGCAAAGGTGGCAAACACGAGGCCCGCGGGCCGAACCCGGCCCTCCGCCTTGTTTTATTTGACCCGGCACCTTGTTTCTACCTGGTAGCGCCGAGCTCCTTGCCCCTAGTTAAGGAGGAGTTACGTGTATACAGTCCTAGAATTACATTCAACCCTTTGACGGCAACCACAAGGCTGATGTGGCCCCTGGTGAAAATGAGTTCACATCCCTGAATTAATGGGTAGTAGCTTATTTTTTAATAGAACTAAATAGAACATACCTCACAGTTACATATGGTAAGGGAAGTGTTCTGTCATAAAATTCTTATTTCAGTTACACACACATGCATTTTCTCGACCATTAAAAATTTCTTCATATGGGTCATTATAAAAAAATTTCCTCAGGAAACACTACTTAAGTTGAAATTTCATTTTTTTTAATTGTTCAAGGTTCAAGTTATTTTGTTTTTCTCAGTTATTAAATCAGCTGACTAGTGATCTCAATATTGGTAGACAAATGGTAGGTATGATTTGAAAAACTAGTTTAACACATCAGGTTGTTAGAAATAAGGAAATATTTCAAATGGTAGTTCAATGTACTCTGTTCACAGATGCAGAAACAAAAGTCCTGAGTGACAAAGGCACCTCAGACTCCGGCTTGTTACTGTGTACACCAGATTCAATTTAGACACCAGGCCAGATAAACTCCGGCTGCCACCACTAACTACACCATAGCCCAAGGCAACCACCTGGAAGGGGAGACTGCCATGCCTGGGCACTGCCTAGCTGGTGGTGTAGGCTCTGGCTTCTGCAAAGCTCCCTGGGAAGAGGGTACAAGTGGCAGGACTGGAAACATGCGCGATTTTGACCAGTGGGAGACAGGAAAAGGCAGAGACCCAGCAGGTGACCTGCTTACCTTTTGTCTCTCTGATGGACTGACCCAAGGCAGAGAGGTTTTTAAATACAATCTTGCTGATGCTGGTCCACATGACCCAGAGACCACTTCTGTTCCTGTGCTGAAGGTATGGACAGCTTATTAACACATCACCTTGTACTGCTCACCCACCTTCCCAGACTCAAGTCATTGCGACCCCTCACTCTAGTTTCTCTGGAATTACATGCTCAACTCCCCACCCCCTCTGCGCCCAAACAAAGTACTGGCACCTAAGTTGTTGATCCATGCTCTGCCTCCTAGAGAGCCCAGGCTAAGACAGTGTCCAATACACTAAACTAATGCAGATTCCACTGTGCATTAGTAACTTAGTAAGAAAATAGAGATTTTACGTATTGTCTACACACAGGATCGCCTTACATGTTTTCATACCAGAAAAGTACTTAGGTAAGTACATATTTTCTATCTTTTAGGTTTAAACAGGGGTTAGGATTCATTACAAGCATTTCACCCAGGTTCTAGCTATGGTAAGCTACTTGCAATAATCATAGTAAATTAGATTATGAAGCAGTAACGACCAAGTCCCAAATTTCAGTGGCCTGAAACAATAAAGATTTATTTCTCGCTCATACTGCATGCCCACTGCAAGTCAGCAGTGGACTGTGTTTATGGCAGCTACTGTCTTGAGAAAGCAGTATGATCGGTACAGCAAGGCACATACTGCTTCTTAGAGGTCCCATTTGGAAGTGACACAGGCCACTTCCATGCACACTTGGTTGAGTGCAGCTAGCCATTGTAGTCATACCAAATTTTACATTGGTGGGGAAGTGCAATTCAACCAAAACCTTCGTAAAAAGTCCAGAGATAGTGTACAGGAAACACAGACATACTTTATTCTTCATCTCTAACCCACGGACTTGGTGTGGTTTCAAATGACTATGGCAAAATATTGAGCAATTTGAGAAGTCATCTTAAAAGCCAAGTTAACACACAAAACTGAACACAGACACCAAGGCAGAATGAAAAGAGAAATGAAGTGAGAGATCTGGGCTCAAATCCTGGTCACGCCACTAACTAGTGTCATGGACTCAGTCACTTACTGTCTCCCAGTCTGGTTCTCTCATCTGTAAGGGGAAAACAATATTCACTTTGGAGGTGTGTTGTAAGGCTGAGAGGTAACGTGTGATCCTGTTCCTTACTGGGCTGGCATATCCAGTCGTAGGCTCTGATAAAAGGGAGCTGGCACAGATGGTGGTTCAGCAGGAGCTGTGCGTTGCTTCTCCTGTAGAGAGGAACCCAGGTGTGTCAGGGTTTCCTTTTGCCAGGTTTGTATACTTTACGAGTATAGGGGCACCACTTCATGAAGAAAATTTTTTAAATTAAATTTGCCAATGAATTAAAACTGTAAAAGGTGACGGATGTAGAATTTGACAAGATGCTCTATAATAAAGATATTTTTTCAAGCCCTGCACTCAGGTTCAAAAAAGTCACCTACACAAGAGCCAGAAGGGAGGTGAGTCTCTACCTTAACTAAAGTTCATGTGAATTAGTCTGAGGATTTTGATTAATGATCATCTCACCAGGAGCCAGTGAGACAGGGCTGTGCCCTAAACCCTAGGTAATCTTAGCCACTTTAATCAAAACCTAGAGTCCAGATTAAGAGATATAACCTACACCTTACACCTTACACACGGGACAGCCCCCTTGTCAACCTGTCCTGACAAATGAAGGGGGAGACAGGATGGTGGGGATGCAGAAAGCATGACCGGCGAGGAAGGGCTGAGAAAACTAGAGATGTTTAGGCTGGAAGAGAGTCTGTCTCGGGAAGCACAACGCCACTGTCCAATACCTGAAGGGCTGTTATGGAGAACAGATGCTCTCTGTGCTTCTCTAGACAACAGGAGGATAAGGCAATAGGAATTACCCGTTGTCTGCTGGTAAGATCACGGCCCAGCAGAGGCCAGCTGCTGACCTGCTGAGGATACGGCAGCAATTCCAAATGGGTAGGAGCTTGAGCTTAGGGTGCCTAATGTGCTTTACTTCCGACCCTAAAAACCTATCAGCCTTTGGATAAGCTGTACTTGTTCTAAATAGGCATCCTCTCCCTTTTTAATAAAGACGTTATAAAAATAATAATGTAATGTGCAGGAATTCATTTGCACTGCTTATGCTACAGAAATCTTGATTTAATAGATATCCCTTCAGGTTAAGATTTCTGCTGCTGGCTGCAATATAATAAAGATGCTGACAGTTGTGAATTACTTTACCGAGTTCTACAAATTATCAACTGCAGTGGTAAATAGGAGAGAAATAAAGGGTAAAGTAGGTGGATAGGTCAACAGGGGTGAAGCTTGCCTTTTCTGTATAATTTAAGACCTGCAAATGATGGCAAATAGATGCTACTTCTGAGGAAGAAGAGCAAGTATATATGGCTCCAAGTTTCAGGACATAGAGGTTAATGGAAAATGGGAACGGCTTTGTTTTATGGGCCCTACTGAAGACGGATGGCCGGGGAGATGGGCAAGAGGAATTATTTCTCATCTACAAGAAGCTGAGGTTAAGAGATGAGGCAATGGCGTGTGAATGCTGCCTGGGACAATTACTAGTAGAGAGCTCTGACTAAAGGTGAACAGCCTGCTGGGAGATGGGAGACATCTGATAGGTAAAGTCAGTCTCGCCCTGAGGCCGTGACCTCATTAATAGTTAAACAACAGGACTGAAAATTAATGACCCACACCTGACTGCCCAGTGAAATGGCACTCCTCTTCACAACTGTCCGGAAACCCTCCCAGGCACATTCCAGCAGGGAGTCCAGCTGCCATGGCTGCAGCCATCCTGCTAGGAATCAGCCTGGTTAAATGAGTAGGTAGGGAAATAGCCTCTATCTGGCCTCCACAATGCAACATGGGATAGAAGGGACCTACAGTTTTTAAGAAGTAGAGACTGACCACATTGAAGATATTAAGAATGGAAAAACCATGAACAGTCCTCTGTCAGAACTGGACGTGTGGCCCAAACGGCACTAATCTCAGTGAGGAAGGCTGGGCACCACAGTGACCTCCCTCCCACCTGCCATATGGCTGTCTGACAAAAGCAATTCGTCAAGCTTCCTGGTTGCCAAATAAGCTGGTGTTAAATCACCAGGTGGAGGGAAGAACATTTTAAGAGAGCAATTCCAACAAACCCCACATTTTAAATCCCAAGACTTTTCTCTTCGCCACCCCAAGATTACCAAAGGTGTTCCCACCACCTTTAAGGACTGAGAAAACAAAGACCATCCCCTAGTTGCCAGGTTGCCTTTCTGCTTTGCGCATAGATTTTTGAAAATAGAGTACAATAAATTCCGTGCATGACAGCTTACTGCAGCTAAAGAGTGAGCTCCTGAGATGCACCTTTTTATTTATTGGGGTTGGGAAGGGAGGTGGTAATGCTTCCTGTATTGGATGCCTTATACTTTGCAGATCTTTGGGGACTCATCTCTGCTGAATTCTTTAACAGCTGAGATGACAGGGATGTCCATTACCCAAATGGGCAGCACTCTCTATTGATTAGGGCTCCACTTAGCCATCTCATTTGTCATCCTATTGTCTCTCATCTCCACTGCTCTCCGTATGAAGGGGGAATCTTTTTTCAGGTGTTTGAGAGTTAATCTACATTCGAGGCACAACGGAGCAATTAAAACATATAATCAGCAGAACGCTTTACCGCTTTACCTACAGAGAAGCTTCAACTGGGCTTCTCCCGGTAATCCACTCCTGGAAGAGCCCAGAAGAATAACCATAATACTCTACAAACCTCAGCTGTGTCAAGCGCTTACGTTGCCTCTATTTCTGCTTTCAGAAAATCATTTTAAAAGATAAAAAGGAATATTTAGGAAGAAAGCTCAAATCCCAACAAAACAAAGGAAGGTCTACCTAATCTTGCCAGTTAATCATTTGGGGAAAGTCTTGCTCTGCATCTAATTAGATCCATGCAGTTAAACATCCATCAAGAATTCTCCCATAAAGAGGATGTTTTATGTAGTTCTCATATGAGGGATTAAATTGGCTATGTGGAAAGCAATGTTGATCCATTTAATGGACTCCCCCAAAATATACATGAGCATCCGCATCACGGAGCTGGACAGCTTCTTTATCCTTTCGCCAAAATGCAAGCACAGAAATAATTAAACGTCTCTCAGACCTGAACCACACAGTCATTAGGCAACAGTCAATGACTAGAACTGCCACGAGAGCCTGAACCACACTTCACCCCAGCTTTTCTAGCCATTTCTGTTTGGAAAGCTTTCCATATCCGGATTTCCCCTGAGAACCAGTTTATGATGCCATAAAGACTGTCAACCAGAGGCGGGAGCGCCCCAACACCTGAGCCACACTCAGAACTATCAAATAGCAGTTAATTGCTAGATGACACTGTGTGTCTGGGCTTGAATTCTGATCTCCAAATATTATCCATGCAACTTTCTGCAGAGATAAGGTTGTTGTAAAAGCAGATAAAACCAATTAGACCTGGGAGCAGCAAACACTTGAAGATCTTGACTTTCACCATAAATAGAGTTTGAGGATATATAAAAACTATTAAGAGGTCTGATGCTATCTTCCTTATCTAAGAAACATTACTCGAGGCCTCTTTCCTTTCATGTATGTGGATGTTTCCAGGTAAACACGTAAGCTAAGAGAGGTTAACACATGCAAATTGCATGAGCTATTAATTACTTTTATATCTGGTGCTAAAGAGCAAATGCTGATAAAGAATATAAATATAGTCCATTTTTAATATATAATACTAGTTGCGTGTCATTGATAAACTCAAGCATGCTATCATAAATACACTCAGCACAATTTTCTCCTTTTCGAATTTCAGAAGCTTTCCTGCTTTTTAGCTGACAAGATTCTACTAGTATATCTACCTCTTTGTACACATATCATGTCTGCTTTGTGATATGTTTGCAGCGCTAAAGCCAAAACACCAGGAGAAGTGCCAAACCTTAACCCCAAGTTACTTCTGGTACACCACAGATAAGGAAAACAGCACTGAATCGGGGTGAAATGAACAGTGTCTGTGAGCTCCCCAGAAAGCTTATCAATATCTGACAGCTAAACAGGATACTAGGAAATTTATCAACCAAATGATGTTCTAAAGGAAGACAAAATTGATAGAAAGGGGAATGGTTTAGCATCAAAGGCAGCCTAATTCTATAAAGCATGAATTTCTTTCATGAAAAAAATAAATAAAAGCATAATGGAAGTGTGTCACTAAGGAAAATATTCCATTTTCTTTGTAAAATAGACTTTCTATACTTTTCATGAAAAAAAATATTATATACCCTCCTACACATATGCTTTTCTGAGGAAAAAAATATATTAGGACCTATTTCATTTAGCTCTCATACCTGGGGTGTACACAGAAGATAATAACCTGCTTTGTCCAAGAGAGAAGAGGAATAGCAGAATGGCATTCAATAGTGGTGAGTGGGTAGGCAGACACAGGACTACTGACTTAGAGAGCAAAAATAAATGTCACATGCACCAGATGCACAATGATCATTTATAGATACAGGAGAAAAGATACGGGAGGTTTATGAACCCCAGCTAACAAACAACAGAGTGTGCAGTTTAAAAAGCAAGTGATTTACCAGTAGTATCAGACGATAAATAGTACTGAGAAACTTCAAGGTAATCGTGATACAATATACGGGCCCGACTGCACCCTCACTAAAACTATGATGACCGTAAAGGAAAAATACAGAACAAATGGAGTCAAGCATCAAATAAAAATTTTTCAAGGACTAAAAAATAAAACCAACGGATTAGTAAAATTATGATAAAGTTTGAAAAGAAAAATATAGTGATCTGCCATTACATGACAGAATATTTTATATAGAGAACAGAAGCTAAGAATTCTGAAATTTAGGATGGAATACAGAGATTCTCTCATAGCACAGGTAAGTTTTATTAGCTATAAGAAGCAATTTCTAGATTTGGAAAAATCACATGCAAAGAATGTAGGGTCTGGTCCATTTTCTTATTCAATGACTATTATCTCTTGAGGTCCTTTTGGACTGAAGAGTTAGCAATTAATTTTTGTGATGAAGATAATCACTGTCATTACTCTTAGTTAATATTTATGGAACAGCCACTGCGTGCAAGATCTAGAGGAAATGCTAGCATCGCTTGTTTTGCAAGTACTTAGAATTCCTTACCCACTGTGTAGTCTACACAACTTGTCTATCTGGGAAGTTCTATTTTATCCTCTAAAGCCTTTCCTTACTCTTTCATGACACACTGCATGCACCCTGTCTTCTCTGATTCCACAGCATCTTCTACATTTACTCTTCCCACTAGAAAAACACTTGCCACTGGCAGAGACCATTGCTTGGACAAGTCTGCACACTTAGCACGGTGTACCTCATAAGCGAGGAGGCATTCACCAACCATGCAGTTTTCAACTCTCCTTGTTCTAGTTCTTTGCAACATTCCTACTGCTAGAGAAGGAGCCACATTTCACAAGATATTAAATTATAGCACACTGAAATCTTCAAGAACTAACTTAGTCATTTCGTACCATTTACCTGTATCAACAATGGGCTGAGCTTACACACACACACACACACACACACACACACAATCTTGATTTAATTGGGGCAGAGCCCAAGAAATCTGAATATTTTTAGGCAACTCAGATGATTTTAATATGTGATTAGGGTAGAAAATTACTGACAGAGAATTATAACTTCTTTTTTCAAATCCTTTCCTTCATTTCCTCCCACAAGCCATTCAAACACATCTTTATATTGCTTGTGGTCATGTATATTCTTAATAAAAATTATTCAATATTTTTAAAATGTATTTTGAGCACACCTTGAACACTGTTATAATCTATAATTTCTAATGAATAATCAACATACAAACCTTGAAATGAACAGACAATATGCTAGAATTCTTACATCAGAAAGTATTTCATATCAAGAAATATGGAAAAATATGAAAACAGAGCTCATAAGTCTTACAATCAGTCTACTAACATGTGAGGAAAAAAGAAAAGAAAACTTTTCCGCTCTATGTTCCAGGCACGATTCTTAGTTGGAAGATAGAGAACAGAGTATTCCCTCAAGGACCTATACTCAGTGTGATAAAAAATAGATTTCTTTGTAAAGTTAATTGACAAGTATACGCAATAAATTTCCCATTAGTATGTTGGTTTATAATTTAAAAACACTTGCCCAACCATAATCTTATTTAATCTTCATGACAATTCTGTGAGAGATTGTGATCATTTTCAAATGACAAAACTTAGGTTCAGAGAGGCAGAGTGATTTGTTAAGCTCACACAGTTATTAGGTAAAACACAGTTAATAGGTAAATGAGTCATGCAAACCAAATTTCTATCTGCTTTTCCCTAAATCCAGGGGCAAACATTACACTAATTACTGTGCTGTATGCAGAAGAATTAAACTATGGTCCTGAGACCTCGAAGGAGGCTGCAATCTAGTTATGGAAGGGAGCCAGATATACACAAATGATTAGAATATAATACACTCTAGTGTTTACAAACACTAAATAAATGATGGAGGAGAGTCAGCTGTCCTCCAGGGTTGCAAAGAAGCAGCAGGTTGAAATTAGAAAGATGGAGAAGACTTTTTTATGGAGTTGGACCCTGGGTTGAGCCTTAAAAGGATGAGTAGAGCTAGATAAGCAGGAAGAGAGGAGTTAGAAGCTCTAAGATAATGTTTCTCATTATAGTCAATTTCAAAAGTTCTAGCTAAAAATAGTTCCACAAAGTATGCAACAATTTTCATTTACTATGTAATCTGGGGCCAAGAAAATTTCACCATTATGGCCCAATTTAGTCAATATAGGGGAGGCACCTGGATTCTCTCTCAGACGTATCCATTCAAACCCATTTTCTTAAAGTAAAAAATGAACTAATCATTGAAGTACTTACTGAGCCTCTGCTATGTGCAAAGTACTCTGTTTGCCACTCTGAGAAGTACAAAGCACTATCTTTACTCTCTAATTGGGTTGGCCACAAAGTTCGTTTGGTTTTTTCCATACCATGGCTCTAGTTGTGTTTAGTTGTTTTCAACTTCATTCCAAACAATTTTGTTAGATTGTATTGTAACAGCTGTCATATCAGCATGCATTTAAAAAAAAAAATTATCAAAATTGGTGAATTTTTGTGTATCCATTTGAATACGGAAGATGGAAGAAAATACACATTTTCATCATATTATGCTTTACTATTTCAAGAAAGCTAAAAACACAACTGAAATGCAAAAAAAAAAAAAGGTTTGTGCAGTGTATAGAGGTGCTGTGACTGATTGAATGTGTCAGAAATGGTTTGTGAAGTTTCCTGCTGGAGATTTCTTGCTGGATGATGCTCCATGGTTGGGTAGACCAGTTGAAGTTGATAGTGATCAAATTGAGACATTGAGAACAATCAACATTATAACACCTGGGAGGTAGCCGACATACGCAAAATATCCAAATCAATAAAGTTATTGGTGAAAAGGTAAAAAACCCATACGGACTTTTTGGCCAACCCAATAGTTTACAATCTCTTTGAGCACATACACAAAAATTTAGATGCTCAAATTAAGTGTATCATGTGACTAAGGAAAATAAGAATGGTCAGACCACTAAGTGCAATGAAGGAGTAGGGGGATTTAGATAAGCAGATGCAGGGATGCTAGTCCTAGCTAGTTAAAAAACACAAGCAAAGGTGACAGAGATGTGATAGAGTGTATTCAGGAAACTCACCTGGCGAACTGTGTGGCGTCGATTCTGCATAGGAACTGTGTGAGATACGAACTGCAGATATGAATCTCACCAGAAATACAGGGGATGAATAGGAGGTTCAAGAAGAGATAAAATCATTAGTCTATGCCGTGCTCATAATTTTGCAGTTCACCAGTAAAGTCCAGATCCAGGGGCAACAACAGCATATGAGCATCTGGGTCTAAGTGTAGGGTTGGAGGGAGAGTGGACACCTTTCTACGCGGCGGTTCTTTTGAGGCACTCAGCTGTTTCCCTCTTGTTGAGGCTGCCTTCCTTTGATATGGTTTCTGCATTTCCGGCTTTTACAATTAACACTGCACACATGGGGACAAAAGCCACTGTCATAACATTCACAGCTTTCAAAGCCTAATACACAGAATGTACACTAGTATCCTAATGAAAAGGCAGACTTGAAAATCCCATTTGTGCCCAGAAAGGTCATGCCACACCATGTCCTTGAGAGCTGCCTGGGAGACACTGGATTCTTTGAATGTGGCCTTGATCATTTTCTCAGAAAGATAATCATGCCTTCCGTGCCTGGACTGTTTTAAGGCCGCATGTGCTAATTTAATTTATGGTGTTAAGAAGAGCTGCACCATTTGCGAGGGGAGTGGAATGTGAAGGGCTATTCCGGGCTCTGTACCACAAGGGATTCCCCCGCTTCTCTGAACACAAGAGAAGAAAGATTAATGGAAAACACTAACCAGACACTGACTGCGGCTTGGTTGCTGGTAATGTACTTAATCCATGACCACCTCAGGCATGGAGACTAAGCGGGGAAGAGAAGTGAGATTTAATGGGGGAGCAGAGAATCACCTAACTTTGAAAGCTCTTAAAAGAACACTGGTTAAAAGGACCCAGGTGGGAGGAGTATCACTGAAAGAAGCCCGGGTGCCAGAGCTAGAGGTCAAAATAGGCTTCTGCATGTGGACTTTGAAATCACACCTTGGCCAATGGCTTCCCATCTCAGACGACAAGTAGGGATTGTTAAGGAGATAAGTCTGCCTTTCATGCATACATGCTCATCAGCTTTTCTTTAGCCATGGACTATTTGTTCTGAATGATTCTGAGAGGGCAAGGGAACGCCAACTTCTTAGACAGACGACCTGACAGATGGGCTCAAGGGAGGCAAGGTTCTGTCCTGAGGGTGAGGTGGGGGAGGAGGCAAGTCAAAAAGCAGACAAGAAAAACACAGAGAGCATGCTACTCTTAAAGCTTTCTGAGCATACATGATTATGTCCATGACTAAAATATAGTCAAGACAAAAGAAGCACAAAGATTATTCTAATGTACAATCTAAAAGCAGATTGAGAACGCATGACAAAACCTCTTTATGTAAGTTTGCTACTATAAAAAGAATCCAATTTATTCTTTCACACATTTAAGGAAGGAAAAGTCTTATTGGAGTGAAAAATGATGTCACTGGAAAAAGCTGATTATCCACAACCTTTTTGCCCTAACCTTATGAAGACACTCAGTGCAAAGACTATGAGCAGATTGTAGAAATAATGCAAATGTATAATAGATATGAAAATGCCCCCTTATCACTGAGGTCATCAAAGATGTAAAAAGTAGTCACTTTTGCTACAAATTATTAAAGGTAATGAAAAGATCACTCAATACTTTCAGATGCTTTATGACTATAAATCTGTTAAAGCTTTATTAAAAGCAATTAGGCAACACAGGAACACATTCAAAATCTTCAAATGTTCATAGGTTTTGACCAAAAAAAGTCTAATTCCAGGAATCTTCCAAAGGAAACTATTAAAATACAGATTAGATTTCTGTTTAAAAAAATTTAATTAAAAAAACTTTATAAAGATTTTAATAGCTGTAAAAATAATTATAATATTAAGTGAGAAAAATTAAGTCACAGAATTATATGTACACAGAAAAAATGCTGAAAAGTTAATACACCAAAACTCTAATAACAATTATCTATGGATTATTTTACTAGTAACTAATTAGAATTTTACAAATATGTTACAAATGATAAATGTTATAATCAGAAAAATATAATCAAAACCTACAACTCCAAAAATAGCAATAAAAATCACCAAAGCTGCCCTGGCCCAGCGGCTCAGTTGAGTGGACCGCAATCTGTGTGTACACATATATACACACAGTCCCGTGTATACGCACACACACACAGTCCCATGTGTATGCGTACACACAGTCCCGTGTGTATGCGCACACACACAAAGGTTGCAGGTTTAATCCCCAGTCACGGTACATACAGAAGAAACTGATCTCTCTCTCTCTCTCTCTCTCTCTCATATCCATGTTTCTTTCTCTCTCTCTCTTCCCCGACTCCCTCCCACCTTCCCCTCTAAAATCCATAAACATAACCTTGGGTGAGGATTTGAAGATTAAAAAAAGTCACCAGTGCTACTGCATGAATTACTTATGAAGGAAAAATAAGAATATTGGATTAGAGCTAATAAGGTCAATGATCTTTTACATACCATTAACTTGTATTGGTTTATAGACTGTACAGGGAGGGCCAGTTGGTTATACTACCTATGGCAGGTACACTCAACCTCAAGCCCAATAAACTGTAAAAGAAAAAAAAAAATTTCTAGGTAGCTAGAAGCCAACTTTACAGATTTTATACTTGATAAGAAGATAGGAAAAAGTAAGAGCTGTCTTTTGGGAACCTGACTGAATTACACATGGGGAATTTTCATAGCTGACCTAGAGCAACAAGCCAGCCAACATTTGAATTAGTTCTCTGTTCTACTGATATCTTCAGGTATCTAAATTATGTGTGTATCATAAATGTTTGGTAAATTAACTAGAGTTTTACTTTATAAAGTTAATACAGTATAAAGCGAACATCCTTCAAAGTCACATAATCTCAAGCAAATGACATAGAAGAATTAACACTGAAAATTCTTCAAGAAAAATGAACTTTTCAAGAAGATGTTGATTTTCTATCAAAAACTGTTTACACACAACCCTTCTATTTTCCATATACCCAAAGAGTTGAACACACAATGGGGGGACCACACTTTTTAAGGAAAAAAATCTCACAATGTCACAACATATTTTCTTAAATTTTGTGTAATGTAAAAGGTTTTAATGTCATAAAGCTGCTTATAAAAAGTTAGCCTTAAACAACAAAAACTGAGAACCCTCCTGCCCCCAAAACTGGGCAAAAAGGAAATTGCCGAAGAGAACACAAAGTAAACTGAGACAAGAGCTCCATTTTCTCTAGTGCTGCAGACATAGGGAGAATTTCCTGTGGAAAGGCCAAGTACAGCTGGTGTCAAATTAGTAAAAGATGGCTGTGAGAGGATATAGTTATTTAGGATCTGTCTTTTTTTTTAAATCCTCACCCAAGGACATTTTTTTCATTGCTTTTAGACAAAGAGGAAGGGAGGGGGAGAGGGAGAGGAAGGGAGGAAGAGGGGTGGAAGGAAACAAACATCACTGCTCCACATGTGCCCCAACGGGATCGAACCACCGAACCCACAACCTTTTGGTTTATGGGATGCTGTTCTATACAACTGAGCCATGTATGCCAGGGCAGGTCTGTCCTTTGCATATTCAAATGATGAGCTCCGATTTTCAGGTACAATGAGTCTGCGGCTTGCATGCAGCCTGCTCATGAACTGCCACTTCACTTTCTTTTTCATGGGCAGGGGTGGGGTGTTGGAGATGCAGGGTCATGCCTTGTCTGTTCTGTAAATATGACTAAGGTGGTATGTCCTGGAAGGAAGGAAAAAGTATTCACCTGGTTATCAGCCAGGCTGACTCATGCCTCTGCATTCTAGAACACCAAGTATCCAGAAACCCTGGTTGGTCCTGAAAGAGATTTCTATCAGCTTTCACAACATGTGAGCTATGACTGTGCTTCTAATATCAGTTGTAACAAATATTAGTTCATTTGCTGGAAGTGGTTTTAATCACCGGACAAGGAGTAAACAGGCTTGCCTTACAACGTAACAGGGAGTACATTTGTGACTTTGTTCTGTCTATCCTGAGTTCCTCAGCTCAAATGCTCACAGGGAAGATGGGCTGTCACAAGTGAAAATAAAAGTGCTGGCTTAATACCAGGCCCATTATGTACTTCACACTATTGCTACCCAGCCTGGTGCTCCCAGGAACTGGGAGAGTCCAGCAGGGAGGCGGCCGAAGGCCTGCTCCAGGCCCTCTGGGTGGGGCTGCCCGGCAGAGTTTCACAATATTTGACACGCATGTTGCACATTCCCGGAGCCTCCTCACTTAGAAGAGCCAAATTTGCCTTTCCCCTATCATTCTGAAAGAGCAAAGTAGCAGGAAAAAGAAATTCAGGACACCAGGTTAAAAAAGAGAGGCAGAGATTTCAAGGTAACTTCTTCAAAGGGCCTTTACATTTCTTTTAAGACATTTGAATTTAAGTGACACTGTCAATCAGTTCCTTTATCAAATATGACAAAGCTATTCTATCCCCAACTCTTTCTCATGGCTTGATGGCAATGAGAAGGGAAGTTA
This sequence comes from Micronycteris hirsuta, assembly GCA_004026765.1. Lineage (NCBI taxonomy): Eukaryota > Metazoa > Chordata > Mammalia > Chiroptera > Phyllostomidae > Micronycteris > Micronycteris hirsuta. The sequence goes on along the minus strand of PVJI01000101.1, from coordinate 208,540 downwards.
TTTTCCATACCCAGAAATTCACACAAAGAACATCTTGGCAGGGGCAAGTAATTCAAATATTTTATGTTTAGTATTCTTCTTAACTTAGCTCTTTTCCATTTACTTAGGATTAAATAACTTTTATATAGTGTAAAAAATTTTCTGAGGCTATCATTTGGGAATACAACAGATTGAAATGAAGAACATGCAGTAAAGACAGAGCAACAAAGTGGTAAATACTCCAAAGTATAACTAAACATTTCTTTCTTAGAACTTACAACTTTTCAGAGGCCATTAAGCCAGAATGGAAAGCACAACCATAACTTTCATATCCTAAATGTTATCATTTGTGAGACTATCACTTATCTACATTTAATACATTTTTTTAAATGAAATTAAAACGTCTACCACATAAGTTCTGTTCATTCTACAGAGTCTGTAAATTAAAACAAAAATCAAAAGGTATAGGGAGGCAGCTCTGGCTTCCTAACCCCGTAAGGAGACAGGAAATCAGGGTAAGATCCGGGAGGCTGCGAGTTCTGGACAGTGCAGGTATTTGAGAGAGAAGAAGCTTGTCAGGTGGGCCCTGAAGGGAAGTCCATTATATCTGTGGGGGTCCTGACATTTGGGGTAATCTAAATCTTGTTACTGTGTGAACCACCCCTGGCGGGATGGAGATTTAGAATGGATGCCTCTTTACCCAAGCAATTAAGATCATTCAGGAAACAGAGAAAATGGGCAATAAGGATCTCCCTCCTAGAGAGCACTTGCTGGTGTTCAATCAGACAGTTTCAATGACAGGTTGGTGGTGGAGGCGCAGCAGTTGCTGAATAAAATGCTGGGGATCAGCCCCACAGAGGGATTTGAAAATCTCTTAAAGGGCCCTGCCCACAACATCGGAGAGCTGTCACCTCACGTCCATGGTGTCCCTGAGCAGCTGGAAAGCAGGCGGAGCAAGAGTGGTTTTTCTGTGAGTGTGAAACACAGGGCCCCCTTGCAGACAAGGAGCAAGTTAGTTCTTGGAGAGCGGTTGTGTTCTGTGAATGACTATAAAACTCTAAACTTCAAATTACACAAAAACAGCACTTGGAAAAAGCAAATAATGAATCACTGTAAGCTCTAAAAATTATCTTCAGAGCCTACTTAAACAATCTGAAGGGGTGAGAGAGGTTCAAGGGCTGGTCCCACTGAAAGAACCACACCCTCCCCAGCACTGCAGGGATCTTCTCACTTAGGGCACTCGCGGCCCAGTGCTGTGGGCACTGATTTCCTCGCCATGCTCTCTGCCTGCCTTGAGAGCAGGGAGTGTCTTATTCCCACCTAACGTTAATGCTGAGCACAATGCTTGGCACATTTTAATTCCTAAAAAAATATATGGTGAAAAATCTGAAGAAGATATCTGAAGAACTTTCTCAAATATGTAGAAATTCAACCTCACAAGACTACCATCATCTCTGATATCCGATAGTTTTTTCATCTCACAAAACGTCTACACATCATTTTAGTTGTTACTTTACACTTCTCTACCCTTGACGTTGTCTTTGAAGCCATATGACTAGTAAAAAGTCATCAAGACAAGCATAACTGACAACTTTGAAAAGGTGAATGACAAGTGAAAACACAGGAACTTCTCACTTCTTTACCTCCTGAAGCCCTGCCCAGGTCTCATCTAACTGAGGCAATGAAAGTCACTCATCGAACCTTTTACTTTCCTTAATTCATCAGAGCCACAACTGTTCACACACGTTACCTGTCTGTCACGGTGTCAGGGCTTGGTCAAAGGCCTTGGTGTTGACTTAGTAATATTGTCTGTAAGCCAGATGTGTCCAGAACTATGGGCCACATTTCAAAAAAACATGCGATATTTCTAATGGTTTTATGTGTTGGGTATACTGAGTATGAAATGAAATTCCTTTTCTACCAATGTAATTTAAAAGAAATCACAGGAAGGAAAATGTTCACTGAGGGACTGCAAAAGCAAAACACAGGCCACGGAAGCATAATGAAAATACCTCAGCTCCCTCCGGGTTTTAGCACGTCGGTCCTAATCCTGTTTCAGAGAAGCTGGCTTTTCTTCTAAACTTGTGTCCATTCATTAAGGATGAGGATGCATTTTCTTCCCAAGTGCTCACAGAAGACCATGTAGCTCCTAGATGGTTAATTACTTCAGGCCAGGGTCAAGAACCCGCGGTTGGAAAGCCACATGGAGCTCCTCAGTAACTTGTGGGCAGCTCTTCAATCTGCTGGCATCAGACAGTAATTTTCAACAGTACACAAGTGCAAAGGAGTTCTGTTGGCAAGAAGGGCTTTTGATGGCTCTGTAATCAACTCAGCTTCAATAGGCCTTTTACAGGGACTGAAAGCAAGTGAAACTTTTGGAAAGCCATTAGTTTTCTCCAAGTAAAACACTATCTCTTGCCTCCTAATGTTGTCCTTGTGGAAATGACGTCTATGAACTCAGAGAAAATTTTGTTCCTCACAGTTTAAAAAGAGCAGATGACCCCTCTGCAATCCTGACATTAGTGTTTTCTTTTCAATTGAAATTTAACATTAAATATCATATTTGTGATCAGGAGAGGAGAGAGTGAACCTCTGGAAAAAGGAATGTAGATTTTGCTATGTGGACAGATTGAGGCTGTTTTCCATTTCCATTAAGCTACTCCAAAGCGGTTCTATTTTCAAGTGCAGAAGTGAAAAGTGGAAAAAGGTAGCCTTCCTTGTCCCCACAACACAGAACAGAGCTAGCAGACAACACAGTCTCAAAACATGATACAATTTGAGGGCCGCCCTCTGGCACTGGTGCTGCTCTGCTCGGCCTCGCGGATCAATCTGGTTGTCTCCAGCACATCTGCTCATGCGCTGACAAATGATGAATTCCATCTCCAAATCCATAAGCAGAAAGAGGCGCTGATAAACAGCTATGAGTGGAAATGTATGCACCTTTCATAAACAAGACAAATCACTCATTCTCGCCAAATGCTTCCAACAGGAACACTAATTTTGTATTTATTTGCACGGCATATGTAGTGCGTCCGAAGCACTGCATTAAAAAAGATCTCAGGCAGCCAACTGCTCTGATTACATTTATCCATCGCAGTATTACAAGGGCTCAATGGCACAGCAATGAAACAGGAAGCTAGTGAAGATTGAAAACACCTCATCAATGGCTTGTCAGGGCTGGGGATTTTTCTGGTGCATTAACACACATACACACACATTCATCCTTGATGTAGGGAAGAATTATTTTTTAAAAAAACAAAATACTGTGACCATGCATCTTAAATCTGCCATATGCCTTTCCTGTCAACGAGCAGTTATTTTTATTAATAACTCCAAGAACATATTGTGGAATTCTTTTTGTTTTCAGATCCGGTCATGTGACCTCTTCAGCACCAGGGAACACTGGGTAAATTGTAATGTTGTAATATGCCAATGAATGGGCCTTTTTTAAAGTCAAGCTGGTGATGAATTGATATTTGCTAAGGCCTAAGCAAGCGCAGGGCACTATATATACTCCTTCTGTGCTCTCTGCAATGATGGATGGAAGTGAGAGGCAGAGAAGAAGTCACAGAGACGAGCTCAAGCTGACAACCAAGCAACTACAAGTGGATTGTTTTAATCAAGCCGCAAAAGAAGTGGCTTTTTGTATTACTTACTGTGGCTTCATTCTCTTACTGTACACATACATCATGGATATACTGTATCACACTGGCCTGGCTGAAAATTGGAATGCAGTCGAAAAAGCCGAGAGGATATAGCTTCCTTCAGGTCCCCAGAGGAAGGTCATTTAAGCAAGGCATTTTCCCAGAGTTGCCAGAACTGGAAACTCATACCCCAACTTCCTGAGAGATCTGACTTTCTAGAGGAGGATCAAGATGGGTTTGCTATTTTCCTTTAATAACACTGGTTCCTCCCTATAACAGAAACCTCTAGAACAACGCCACAGGTGTGATGGTGTCACACAGCAGCCTCCAAGCTAACAACAAAACGCCCTGGTCAGCAGTTTTCAATTTACTGTTTTAAATGTAGGAGCAAAACAGAAGCCTACTTCTTGAAACCAATGTATGCTGTGCAAATAAATACAGAATTAGGGCTCACCCTTGGCAGGACATTTTTGGTGGAATTGGCTGCAGAGCATTAAAATAGACATTAAGTGGATTATATAGTCATATAAGGTCCTCTGTGATTTTTTAAACATAAAAAAAATCAAACAAAGGACATTTTTCTTTTTGATTATATATACTAATTGTAAACATTATATGAGGTGATTGTATAATTACACATTTTTCTGCTCCAGAAATTTCATGGTACTCTAACTTTGGCAAATTGTTTAAAAGAACCTGTTATTAAAATAAGTACTTTGGCTTAGATGGAATCACTATTTTTTGAACAAACAAACAAAAATCATACCCTAAAGCAGTATTCTATTTCAAATAAGGTGGTACATTCTTTTTGTAGTAGGCTCCAAGTTCCTACATAGGTCTCTGTAAAATTCTGTGATGCTTGTCTAAGAGCCACAAAAAAGTTAAGTGGTCTAAACTTTGACAGCGAGGCAAACTACCCCACTCAAGGAAACACAGCTAGCGTAGCTGAAATGAGGTTCAAAGTTAAACCTCAGAATGCAATTCATTATTTAAGTTGGGGTAGAGTTGGGGAAAGCTAGCCATGTTTTCTTTCCTTTTTATTTTCATAAAGTTTAGAACCACCATAAACCTCATGAAACAATGGACTTCTAAAAGAATTTCTTCTTTTCCCACTTGTGGATTGTATGGAAAAATTGGATATTGCATACCCACACACTACTATGAATGATCAAAATATTTTTCCTACAATTTACCCTCACATATTAGATGGTTCTTTTTATAAGGGCAGCGACCAAAAACAAAAGCATGTTGCAAATACACCTTCATACCATTTTTTTACAAGGAGAATAAGTTTCTGAAAAGATCAACAGGGAAAGCTTGAAATTTGGGAAATACCTGCTTTGCTTTCCGTTAGATAATGGGCTACAAGCCACTGTCATGTAAACAACCCTGTGCTGAGAAGTCTCTGGTAGAGCCAAAGAGACTGAGGCTGCGTGTCTGTGAATCAGCCCTTTGTTTTAGAACCGGATGTGCAAAATGTGAGAACACCTGTCAGCTTCCTTGTCTGGAGGAAGCAGGCTGGACAAAATGCGGTAGCTTCGGTGGACAACGGTGATAGGACTAATACTCCAAGTTCAACAGTGCAAAATGGAATCTGGAGAGACCTAGCCAACAAAAGTCTCTGAGAGAATTTGCTCCAGACAAGATAAAGATCTTCAAGCCCTACAAGTGTGTGAATTAAATAGCATAACATAATTCACACACTGGGCAGGAAAACTACACAAAACATACACGTGCACATATACATTTTTGCATGCTAGATCTTTCTTTTTTATGCAATCAAACTGAAGGACAGGGAAAAAATTCATTCAAAGTTTGTTTCCTAAAATAGTGAATCTCATACACTTTAGAGTAAAAAATATATATTAGCCCAAATTATACTTGGTTTCCATGATAGTTTCAAGAAAGCTTATTTTCCTATTGATTAACAATGAATAGTGATCAAATACTGAGGCTTTCAAATATAAAGGCACCTCATCAATCTCAATCTTCCTGGTAATTAAACAAGAAAAAATGATACGCCATAATCCTTCCACTTAGGACAGACTTTTTTTTTAATTTGATCCTGACAAAGTCTTCAAGACAAGCAAGGCAAGCATCGTCCTGATTTTACAGATAAGGAGATGGATACCTATAGTTTGCCAAACTCACAGAGCTAACCTGGTGGCAGTTTTCTAGACTTCTGGAGGAGATGGAAAGTAAGAGGTAAATATCTAGTCCTTAAGAGTAAACTAGGTTTTTGTGAACAGATGGGCCTGGACTATCCTATTCCTTGCTCGCTCACATTGGGCACTTACCTCTTTTACTATCACACACCAAATTCAACCTTTTCAGACACCATCTGAAACATGATGGATCCCAGGTTTCCCACAGTGGCAAGAAGAAAGAGGTGTCCCTGTGTGAGTCCTTGCAGCGGCCCTGGGCTGAGGTGCAGCCACCCCGACCCCTGTTCTCTCTAGTCATGAAGAATCAACAGCCACGTTTCTAGGCCTCCTGTACTGCCAAGATTCTCACCACCCACAGGGCTGCCTGACCCAGACGAAACCAGTACCTGTCTCAAAGCTAAGGAGGGATTGGTTAGTACTCGTGGCTCTCTGGCAATGAAGTCATTCCTTATAAGGTACCACATGTCTACCTTTCAGCTTTGAGATTTCTGCTTCTTAGACACATTCTCAGGAAGGCAAGCTGTACTCAAGTAGGGGACTGCTTGGTAGAGGGTCTCCTTACAGCAGAAAAGAGATTAGCAAAGAATACTCTAAAATAGCTCTCATCACAGGTCAAGTGCCCTCACACGGTTCGACTGAATGCAGAGATGCTTTTAGATGCACTCTGGTTTCTGATGAGGACACAAAGCTGCTGGTCCTCACATATAAGCAATACTGCTTGTCAGCAATATTCTCAGAGATGTCAAATATCGATTTAACACAGAAGTAGATCAACTTAACATAGAAATATTATTACAACTCAGCAATTTAGAATGTTATTTTAATATGTAAATTAAACAACACTAATAATAAATTATCATTTATATCGGGCCTGGCAGAGTAAGGCCTGCTTGAGTGTGGTTGGCAGGGTAATAATATGGGTATAATAATTTATAGTTTTAATTTGAACATTTCACCTGAAATGTCACATGGTGTGCTTGACAGTGATACTGTTATCTTACAGAATTACACGCTTACGATTTTGCAACAAAAAAGGGGCGTTATTTGTGTCAGACCCTGTATAATCTATCAGTGCTTCCTTCTATTTATCTGTACGGGAGGCAGCGTTGGGACTTGAACCCAGGAGACTGGCAGTGCTGTAGAGAACAGTGGGGAAGGGCTTACCATCTACATCTCAAGCAACATGACTAATATTCCCGAGCCTTATTTTCTCCCCCCATTTCTCAAATGGGTAGGAAAACACAGACCTTGTAGTACCGGCATGAGAACCAAATAATAAAATGTATGTGATGTACCTGAATTATAAAACACAATTTTTGTTCCTATTTTCTATATTGAAATAAAATTGACGCATATTCTTAGACATTTTGACGCATACACCAAACTTTCCAGTTCTATGTCAATTTCTTCATCATCACAGGGAAATCTAGTCCTGAGTGAAGCCACTTAAAATGTCATTACTTGGTAATCTGCAATGTGGCTTCCACAGTTCGTAGAACACCTCTAGGACAGAGCAGTATCCTGGTGTTCTAGGTAGTCCTATTAGATACAATCGAAAATATATAGTCAGCTTCCATAACTGACAATTTAGCAATTTTTAAAAGCTTTAATGTGTGAATATCAAATGTTTTAGAATCAGAACCCTATTAAAAATGTCATTTAATCCAATGGCACCCCGCATTTACAAGGTGCTATAATAAATACCATGGAAGCCTTACAGAGCATGCCCTAAGGGGCCTGTACATACAGAATTAAGTGTGTTAACTCATTTGGCCACCGATGGCATCGGTACCACCCTTGTCCTGACTTTACAGATGAAGACACTGAGCTATACAGAGGTCAGTTTCATCAGTCCAAGTGCTCGTAGGCAGCAGAGCCAGGATTCGAACCCAGGCCAACTGGCTTTAGAGTCCCTGAAAGGCCAGAGAGTAAGTATTTCAGGCTCTGTGGCCACTTACTGCTACAGACAATCTATAATGTGTAGTTTGCCCACTCCTGTGCCTGTCAGGTGCTTTATACTTTTCTATGTAGTTTTACATGTAACCCATTTGATTTTACTGCAATCTTCTGTGGTAATGCCATGTTCTATTGGTTCCCTTGGGTCAACAAGAAAACTGACCACAATGTGTATCTCTTTTAAAGCAGCAGCAGAAACTAGATGAGACCCACGTGCATGGACTCTGGATTTAGGGAGTCACCCAAAGACTCTTCCTAATCTTCTCTAGAAACTCCCTACAAACCTCCACATTCTTCCCCACAGAATAGTACACTTACAAAACAGACCATCAAAATGGAAACAATGACACCCACTTTTCTCCTCCCTGCACTATCGACCCATCCCATCTCTCTCCTATCCCATCAGAACGGATGCCTCTGAACATTTATTTTAAAAATTCCCTACATAATTGTAATATATAACATGCACTGATAAATCTCCCAAGACATGATAATTCTTTTAACTCTGAAAGGAAACTATAAGCAAAATACATAAGCTTTAAAAAAAAGCCTACCAGATTCCACAAAGGTAAAAGAAACCACACTATTCTCTCCCTATGACCAACACAGTCAGCTAAAAGTACACTTTAACGATCATCTTTCTGTCTTTCCTCCAGCTTTGGCAGACTTCTGTAGTCCTAGCCACGCACTCTGGCACAAGCACTGCACAACGTCATCAGCTCTCATGGTTAAGTTCTGCAAGGGGAGTGGGGAACTGCCGAAGAGCCTTATGATCACTCTATGGCAAATTAAAGTAGCAAAAGTGAGGAAAAAGAATTACAGTCACATTACTACAATACCAAGAAAGACAATAACAATAACTACTACCAATGTTAACTGGGGGCTGACTGGGAGGCAGGCATCGTCCTAGGCCTATCTTAAAACCTCTGATCTCCAAGCAACCCCTAAGGCAGGTACTATTATCGTCCCTATTAAACACAGAAAGAGTTGAGGCAGAGAAAAGTTGGGTAATTTAGGTGAAGCTCGGAGTGACAGACTCAGCCATGACTGCTGGTTCTGAGGTCTATTTTCACCATTCTCACTGCTGCACTGAGACAGTCTCCGGGGTCTAGAGCAACGCACTATTAAAAATGCTTATAACTCCAACTATATTGGTCCAAAAACCATGTATATAATTGGGCTTCATCTTAACAAAGAACTCTGTACATTCACAAAGCTCTCTGTTTTTTACAAAGCTAAGGGAATAAAGATTTTTAAAAATTCAGAAGAGAATATGTTTTGATATTGTCCTTGTGCAGCAGGTATTTCAAACAGCCATGGCGAAGTGGTAAAGACCAGCCCACGTCATAGGAAAGGATCTCTGAGCCCAGTTCTGCCACTTAGATCCACAACTTCTATCAGCTGTAACATGGAGACAATAATAATTTACCCCTGAGAGTGAGCTTGGGGTATAAAAGAGAATGTGTGTGAGGACACTTTGTGAACTGTGAAGGGATAAATAAATACAACCTGTTATTTTATTATTGCACTTCTCCTCCAAGGAGTTAGGTTTTAGATATAAATTTCCCTCCAGAGGGGAAGTCCTGCCCATGTGGCAATACAAATATACCAAGAAAGAAAGAGTGATGGGGAGAGAGGAAAATTTTTGCCACTCATCCACTAAACACCCTGCAACTTAAGGTATTCACTTGGCTTCCCCAGGACCCTTTGAAACTGTGGTCAGGTAGGACAGGCAAAGCACCAAATGCCTGATCTGTAACAGCCAGTGGCCCTGATGCAGTTTAGAGAAGAAGAGTTTGTGACACACAGAGGGGAAAGATAGGGGCCAGGAAAGATCTTGTCCCTCCTCCACCAATGCCCTTCCAGCCCCTGCTTTCAAAGCTTGGTGAGAACAATCTACTCCAAAAGGTCAAGGCCATTGTAAGCCCAGGAAAGATACCCTGTCCATTAGATTTTACATTCCTAAAGAGAAGAAATGATCTCCATTTTGCATCTCCCCAAAGTATAGTTGTTTTAACATCCAGAGGAGGCCTTGACCTTGAACAGAATCTTTCATTGGCCTAACACAGGCTGCCTTCTCCTAGCGGTGGAGCAATTATCTGGCAGGACGCTATACTTCGTGGCCATGGCTACTGACATTAATGTATCTTCAATATCCAATGGGAATTCCACAGAACTCACTAAATAGGTAAGAGATAAAAAGTTGATTCCATTTATGATTCTCCTAAATTCTCTTTATGATCTACTAAAAATGAAGTACATTACAACATTTTTCTAAATTGCATATACATTAAAATCAGTCTGTGGGGTTAATTCTTTATTGAGCCAGTAAGAAAGTGTTTGCTTTAAAAAAAAATCCTATACCTACTAGGTTTTCCACACATCAGTATATTTTCTATCTATCTTTGCTGTTGTTTTTTGATTACTATTTTACCTGAGATGCAAAAATATATTTTATGATACTTTATAAAAGAAAATTAATACTTAGAGTTCAGGAATACTTACGATAAAAAATATTTTATTCTGTGCACAGAATAGTTATTTAAAAGGAAAGGCAAGTGGCCCCTGGTGTCCAGAGAGCCAGCCCTAAACCAGGTAGTGCTGTTTTTAAGATGGTGCTGAAGTAGCAGCTCATCCAATGAAGCATTTCATTTTTTTCCTAAAAATATTTCAAAGCTAACTATTTTAAAAAGAATTACTCTAGAATATAAACAGATGTATAATAAGCACATATCTAATTTGAATTAGAAAGAAAAATAATTAAAGCTTTGAGCACCTTATTAAGAATCCTCCCATTTTGATGTTCTAGTTGAATCTTGTACCAAAGTAAAGGAAGTATTACTGTCCGTGATTTTTCTGTGTCATTGATATGGGAATAAGATTTGCATAATACATGTAAGATCCTAATAAAACAAAAACATACTAGCAATTGGGAGGTTTCTCCATTTAAACTCATGGAAACGTTAAGCAAAAGAGGAAAACAATTATAATCATCCCTCCCACCTCCGAAAAGAAAAGTGGCGGGAGGAAACTAATTGATACGCAAATAAAAACATCAGTAATGTGCACAGAGTCCTCTATTTAATCCTTTGATTTTACCTACCAATAATTGGGTACCAAATACTATGAGACGAATTAAGTGCTACTTTCTATACATTGCAGACAGAAGACCAAGTCTCAGAAAGGTTATGTATCGTGACCAAGGTCAGAATGTTACCATACAGACAGCCAAGACTCAAAGGCCTACACTCTGCACGCCTTCTGAGGAACACATGCTATGAGATTCGGCAACGGCAGCTACTATCAGCTGGGAGGGGTTGAGGTCACTGTGCCGAGCAGCTGTTCATTCCTCTAGCTGAGCTCAGAACATCTCAGAAATGTCTGACTCAATCTGGAGTGGGGCCGAAGCCCCATCTGTAACCTGGGCCTTCTCACAGTTCCCCATCTTTCGCTCTACGATGGACACTTCGTCTGACATATCCTGCAGGGGCAGATGTAGTGAGTAGAGCAGCTTAAAAAATAATGAGTCTTGGCAAACTCTTGGCTTATTAGCCCACACACCAGTTCACAGATGACTGGAATTCTCAAATCAGATTACCTGACAGGCAATTTCATTATCTTGCTCTGGTACACCCTCAGAACTATGACACAGCCAGATATGCATCACCCATTAGTCTGTTTGGTCAGTCAACGTGCAGCTCCGTAATCCTGTTTGTGCTGTTACCCAAGTTAAAGGTTTTTTTCAGTGCCTTTATGTCAGTTGTTATATGTTATTTCATGTATAGAAGGGAATGGAGATTTTCTTGTATGTTTTTGATATTTTTAAAGTCATTATTATTTTACTCTATAACAACTGAGTCTTAAAGTCATTGAATTCCTGTCCCTTTTTACTTCTCATCCAGTCATCTTAAAACTGAATGTTAAACACTCTGACATACAAAGTAAACTCTCTGACCACAACTTTAGTTTAATTAACCTGTGACAGAAGAAAGGAATGCAAAGAATGGCTAATAGCTTAAAGTTAGATGGAAGATACACACATTCTTCTATAATGGGAGTATATGCAGCTAATCTGATTTTACTACAACTCTTCATTAAATCTCAACCTAAAATAATGGAAAGGAACTTCCTTGTAAGATACCAACTTAGTGCGAAGCTCCATTTGAGAAAAAGAGTAAAAAGAGCATTCTTGCTACTGTCTCATCTTCCATGCGGGAGGCTGAGAAAACAGGGACAGTGTCCTCCTGGGTGTCGAGCGGAGTGTCCTGGCCCCAGGTAAGTGTTGCCATCCAGCTCACCAGTCAGTCCTGCCCTGTGAAGACCAGGTGTTCCAGGAAACTGGACAACTTAGTCTATCTGATGGACACAACTACATTTCCCCTTCACCACACTTTTATTCCCCTCTAGAATATTCCCCTGCTGAACCCCTACACCCATCACTGCCTATCTGGTAAGTCAACCCAGTAATAGCCTCTACTTGGCCCTTAGGCATCATAAACTGCCCCTTTTTGTGGATACACATCATATCTCTATTGAGACTGTCCACACCTGGTATGCACAATGGCTTATCCACCTTGCTTCTCCCACACCAACTAGTAACACAGAGAACTACAATTAATCAGAACTTACTATGTGCCAGGCACTGTGGGAATTATTATATGCACACTTTACTTATTGCCACAAGACTCTTGTTAGCTTTACCCCCAAAAAGTAAAACTTGCCTTTTCTATCCTTCAACCCAGAACTCCATTCCCTTCCCCACAAAGTCATCTTAAATAAATTTCTCAAATCCGGTAGTCGGCAGCAAGAATTTAACCTGAACGAAGTCCCTCGTGAAGCCAATTCATCATTACACTTCACATTCCACTAATGAAAATCCACAGGAAGACATTTTTTTATCAAAATTTTTATCTTATTCAGTTCTCTTCAGCATATCTCATCTGTCCTAAGTTACTCACTAGGTGGGAGGCTATTCACATGAAGGCTGGAATACTCAGGGAGAAATTAAATAACTGCCTTAGCTCAAATCTCCCTCCCATTACCACCTGCTTCTCTGCCTTTGTTACCGTCGGGATACTCATAATTTTATGTCCCTTTGTGCCATTATTTCTATAACGTTCACCTCTTCCACTGAACTGAAAGCTATGCAGGGCGGCAGCCATGTCTGTTACCCCTCACGTTTCAGCCCTGGCGCCTGGCACTGGTGGGTGCCCAGCAGCTACCTGTCAAAGGAGAACAGGTGAGAGAGGCAAGGACGGAGATAAGGCAGCAGGCACACTCGCCTGAATCTGGACCAAACACCGCCATAAGATTTTCACAGCCCAGTGGCCAATTCTGAGGATGGACAGGAATTCAGAAGCTGCAGTGTGTGGGGCAACATGGGAGAAGTTATATTTGCTTCCGCAGGCCTCCATAATGATATAGGTCACGTGACATAGACAGACGTGAATTCAGTCCTGCTTGGCTAAGAGATTCTTCCGTGTTCAGCCTGGACGGCTTCCTTCTCCATGTGCTACAGTTCTCGTCTGTACAATGGTGATTTTTAAATAAGCCTTTTTCTACTTTTTCTCAGAGTTCCTTTAATGACAAAACAGTATGTGTATCAAAATTCTGCCACTGTATGTTTAGAAATGGGTTTAGCTTTGAGTAATCAAAATACTCAGCCTCATAATAATGATGTAAATAATGAGGCAGTCAAGCACAGTAGTTCAAAGCATTGATTTACAATCGAAGAGACTTGACTTCAAAAATTTAACGAAATGTTAGACACGGTAAGCCAAGACCTGGATTGCAATTCCATGATAGTACTTACCCCCCAGTGTTGTTGGGAGGAGTAGGTGGTCAAATGTGAAGGGTTTATAGTAGTGTGCAGCACACAGTAAATATAAATGCTTGCTATTATTATTATCATTATCATCATTATTATTATTTTGCAATAAAAAATCTGACCCCCAAAAGATTGAGTGATTTATCCAAGCTTACGCTGCAAGACTCAAAGACAAGCCTGCAGCTCCCACCTTTGGCTCCATCATATCCTCACACATGAATTATGCTGTTCCAAAAAAAAAATGAAGAAGGTGGTTTTTTCCTTTTTCTTTTTCTTTAGCATTTTACACTGAGCAAGTAATTTCCTGGATTTCAGGAAACAGTAATTTTTAAATGCTTACTACCTGATTATATTCATTAAATACTTCCAAATGGTCTTGAGTCTAGCAAAGTAGAAATTATACCATGATTATATTATTACAGAGCTGAAGGAAGAGACTATATTTCTCTTTCAAAACTTCTATGAGAGTCAATATAATTCCCATTATACTTTCCTTGCTATTTTATTATCCCTTTCCTTATTAGAGGTTTAGATTTGAAGCTGCTCATAGAAAAAGAATAGGAAAGAAGAGATTTAAATTGCTCTTTGTCCATATCAAGGCCAAAGCTTTAGCAGATAAGGGCAAAGGGAAGGTTAAGTCACAATGGTCAAATGCTCTGACCTAATTATGTCTTGACTTATTTTCTTGTCCTTTCATTAATGAAAATCATCCAATTTAGACTCAGTTATTATACAACAATGGAAGCCATATATGTTTAAATGTACAGCTTTCCCTTGATGTAATTTCTTTCTAAATGGGAAACACTTATGGAGCAGAAGAATCTAGGCTGAATCTAAGGAAACAGAACAAAAGAAAGCTGGTTCATATGAGGGTTGTTTTTTTTCCTTGTGTGAGTTCTGGTGCTCCTATGTTTAAGCAAAAAATTGCAGGTAGAAATGAAGAGAATTATACAGCCAGATGGGGGCTTAGATGACAGATGACAAGAAGAGATGTTAGAGATAATTTACATTTACAAGAGCAGACACAGATAAAGGTTCAGTAAATCACTGGACATGAATGGCCATGGCTGGGCCAGATGCCCTGACTCCCAGAGCGGCACTCCTTCCCCTCAGCCCCCACCAGGGAGACCCCCCAACATCATCACTTTGCAGACAAGCTCAGGTCCACTTCCTCTACAACCCTCCTCATGGTGATTTCTGCTGTCAGGGAATTTATTTTCTGATCATTCATGTGACCCTTCTTAAACCATCATTTAACTCTTTCTTATATGTCTGTCTCACTGAACAGGGAAAAAAAAAACATTTCTTGAGGGTATCTTATTTGTAAGCCTCTCGGGACGTAGTGGAGTGGTAGGCCCACAATGAACACTGAGTATTTACTGACAGAGTAACAAGATGGAATGAATGAATTCCTCTTGACAATAATGCTGTTTGCACACAGCACTCTCTAAAGGCCCCCACAGTATAAGGCATGACCCTATGTTAACTTTATATTTAACCAAGAGAAGATTACATCTGTTTGTAAGTTCCCTTCACTACACAGATGAAGTTTTTAAGTAATATGTACTATCCAAAGAATACTAATATTCTCTCTGAAGAAATACATGGTCTTAAACAGAGCTGTTTAAAGGTCAATTATGATGTCTCTGGGAGGAACCTGCCTGCAACCATCCCAACGCTAGGAGCAAAATTACTGAGAGAAAATAGACGTGTACTCCACAGCAAAGATAAATACTGAAATATACATGGATGCCTCTAGAAAAGCAATTATTCTTTAGAGACTTTATTTGCTTAAAAAAAAAAAACAACTTTCTAAATGCCTTTCCCCCTAAATCCGAGAACACTGAACATACTTTGAAACAAGGACTGTGAATATATATTGCTTTGCTTAATATGTGTTCTGAAATTGACTAAAGGAACAGGCTTGCTATGAGGATAATATATTCATATTGGATTCTATCTCAAACTTGTTACTATAAAACAATTTGGTATTCTAAGAGTATTAGAGTAGTTATATAGAACTAGATACTCTATTTTCTCAAATGTTCCAACACTGAAGATTCAAGCTTCTTATGCTAAAAGTTTATTTTCAAAAGATTGCTTTTACGCTGAAAAGCTAAAGAATGAATTACTTCGAACTTCAAATTTTACATAATGCTTATCAGCCAATATATGAAGATTTTCAGTTTTTACTTAAAATACAGTCATTCCTCTTCTGTTTGGGTATTGTAGAGTACAACAATGTGACTTGAAAAAACTATATACAAGTGGTTATTTCTCATATGTTTGGTCTTCTTCCTCCATGGCTTCCGGCTCATAGCTCCTCACACCCTTGAGATTGCCTAACGGCTGGGAGTGTTAAAAAGTATCTTTTGTTTCGTTAATGACTTTTGGAAAGCACCTACAGATAGGTGCTGGTTGTCAGTATGGCCAACTACCCCATATATGATGAGGGCTAGGACCTGTGACCTCCTGGGAGAGAAGAGGAGCTGGGGATTGAGGTCAATCACCGGGGTCAGTGATTTCATCGACCATGCTTTTGTAATGAAACCTCCATAAAAACCAAAAGGGTGAGGTTCGTAGAGATTCTGGGATGGTGAACACGTGAGATTTGGACAAGAATGGTATGCCCAGAGAGCTTCAAATTTCCCGCTCTTTCTCCTTACCTTGCCCTATGCCACCCTTCCATCTGGCTGTTCCTAAGTTACATCCTTTTATAACGAACAGGAGCTGGAGTAAATAAAATGTGTCTGAGTTCTGTGAGCCGCTCTAGTAAATTAATGGAACCTAAGGAGGAGGTCATGGAAACCTCTGGTTTATAGTCAGTCAATCAAAAGAAGTACAGGCAACAATCTGGGCTTGCAACGGGCATCGGGAGTCAGGGGGGTGGTAATCAGTCTTGTGTGACTAAGCCCTCCACCTGTGGAATCTGACGCTATCTCCAGGTAGACAATGTCAGAATGAGCTGAACTGTAGGACCTTCAGCAGGTGTCTGAGAATTTCTTGTTGGTGGTGCAGGCGAACCATCCTCCTCTGCACATTGGAACTAAGTTCAAGAACCCAAAAAGGTGTAGAAGCATCCACCATAAAGAGCAGGTGAATTTGGCTCTTTGTGTAAAAGCATGTGAAAATGCCCTGTTCTTAAATTTTTGAGGATTGCTCAAATATTCATACTTTTAATATTGTATTACTCACTTTTACTTCTTTCTGCTGAACTACTTGAGTATCTCCTACCTGCCTTTTGAAGGGGGGCTCACCTTTTAGCTGCCCAGAAATGTAAGTCAAGCTGTTTTTTCCATATACTCCAGTTTCACATATGCTGCTACTTAGATGGGTGACATGGGTGTGTGGCTTAATGCCCTTGAACATCAGATTCTTCATCTGTCAAAACAGGGGTTAGATGAGAACGGGGCTCCTCTCCTTGCCAGGGTCCCCAGACACCCTCCTACATATAATACTGCAGGGACACCACGGAGGTCAGAATCTTAAAGGGGAGACAGCAGCCTCGCTCTAAGGAGCCTACTGGGTCTGCAGCTGTGTATGTGAGTGTGATCTCTACATCAGGTTTCTGAAGACAGTGCTCTTTTTCCAACCAGTAGAGAATAACTGCTTTACCACCTATGAAAATTTAACTGTCTACTAAGTACCCTGTGGTGAAGCATCAGAGAGTACATGCAGGAAGTATAAGAGATATCCCTGTTTCCTCTTCTAGGTTCTCTAAACTCTATCCCTTTTCAGGGCAGAGGATCCCATTAAGAACACCTGGGCAATCTCAGCACACTATAAAGCTGCAACCTCCCTTGCCTACTAAAATATGTTCTCTGAATTATGATTCAAAGCCATGAATGTGGTCTTAAAGGGTCATTAATAAGATATAGCCATAACACACAATTCACAAAACTCAAAATAAACTCTGCTCTCCTACCTAGTAGTTTTCATATATTAAGAGTCATGTGGCAAATACCTTTTGGTCATTAGGAAATGACAGCTATATAAATAATTGGGTTTCCCTTTTCCTACAGCCACCAGGAAACTAAAAGAGAAATGTAATGCTTCCACAGATATTCTGGATTTCTCTACTACACTCTCCCTAAAACAGTCTCATCTACATTTCTGACCTCCTTTATAATCTTCACTTCAGCTGACCCTTTTAAAAGATATCTTTTTCACTTGGGACTTTAAAATATTCTTGGAAGTAAGTTAAGATATATAAATATATACCAACAGAGCAGCCGATCCTCCCTCCAGTTCTATGTTGTGAGGGCAGGAATGGTGGTGAAGGGAAACCCAGGACCCAAGGCAGGGCGGACCACGCCGCCTCCTCCGGACCCGGATCTGCGCATCGGGCCATCCGTGGTGGCTGTGGCCTGGCCACTAGCGAGGGGAGGGTTTCCTGGGTCTAGAAACCAAGTCCTGGGGATTTACCGCTGAATTTCATTCATCACACCGGAGCTTCAGACCCAACCACACTGAGTTAGAAATTCTCTTTGAGCACAGCCATGTTGTTTCTCGATCCCTTGACAAAATTAATGATGTAGCAATTCATTACTGACAGGGCAAAAAATTTTGCCACAATGTTTACAAGCTCTAATAAATTATGGATAATTTACCAAATCAATACCAGTGAAACGAAGCCTGCCTTTTTAGATTTTCATTTATCATTCTATCTAGCTCCTTTTTCTCTGTCTCTCACTTTTCACTCTCTCTCACTTTCTCTCTCTCTCTCTCGCACACTCACGTACACACACAATTTCCATAACAGATTTTTGAGTTGAAATCATAGTTGGAATACGGTATAATTATTGTGTTCGAATCTGGTCTCATGGCTAATAAAGAAGAGGAATTAGATGAAGTTATAAATGGATTCTACAGGAAGTGAGCTTCAGTATTAAAAAAAAAACGACTTTCGAAATTCACAGTCGACTCACCAGACCACAGTAACAACCACCTTTGCTGAGAACCCGCCGTGCAGAAGACTGACTCCTCCATCAAGAAATTTTTAATCTAGTACAAGAAATAAAATTGAAACAAGAGCTTCCCTTTACATTTTTTTATTTTTTGGTTTGGAAAGAATAAATTGGTGTATGGCCTTATAAAGCCGAATTATTCTTAGCATTCAGATAATTTCTTGTGGCAATAATGGGAAATTATACCCATAATGTAATATTTATATTGGAAGAACCAGCATTAAATTACTGGGCTGCCTGTTTGTGCTGTAGAATGTTGAGGGGAAAGGCCTCATTTTCGGTGGATTCACAGACCAACATAAAAGCCAGTGGGATAGGAAAATAATCGCCCCTGGCTCTGCGACCCTGTGGTGATGTCATGTGATGAACGCAAATGTTTTCTTAAAGAGGCATCCAACTCTGCAAAAAACAGACTCGAATTCCTTTCACAAAAGGGGATCGATTAGTTGTTCATTCTCTTAACGATAAAATCTTTTAGAGAGATCATTCTTATTTTCTACTTTGAAGAAG
Organism: Micronycteris hirsuta; assembly: GCA_004026765.1. Taxonomy (NCBI): domain Eukaryota; kingdom Metazoa; phylum Chordata; class Mammalia; order Chiroptera; family Phyllostomidae; genus Micronycteris; species Micronycteris hirsuta. The sequence continues at coordinate 189,492 of PVJI01000101.1, read as the reverse complement.
TCCACACTAACACCTCACCCCCAGCTCCCTATCTGAAGTCTGACATTTTCCAAACACCCCACTGTTAAAATGTGGGTGTCACCACCTGCTCCTTTTGTGCACACCCCTGTGGCCACATGCCTTCTCTTCCAAGTTTTGGGACTTCCTTTCCCTTTCCCAGAATCTGCTTGTGTCCACATTCACGTCCTTTCATCACCGTAGAAGCAACCTCCCACCGAGGTTTTTCATGTCCCGGCTCTCTCTCCAAGATCACTCGTTCTAAAGCGCAGTTCTCAAAATGCCACCGTCTTGCTCAGAAGCCATCAGAGCTCCCCACTATGTTCCTGGTACAAACAACTTCGCAGTCCATTGTCTGAGGACTTCCTCAGGGGCCACGGTCCACCTCTGCCATGCTCCAGCCAGAGCGCCTCCACTGCTGCGCTCAAAAGCATTACACTTCTGAGAGACGGCTCTCTCCGCAGCTACGCAGAGGGGGCAGGACAGGGGCTGAGAGGCCCCTGGGCATGGGAGAGGGACGCTGCGGAACCTGTGACTTCCCAGCCTTGAACAGCTGGGTCTATTTATCCAAGTGTCCCGAATAAACTACTTCCTGGAAGACGCTCCAGGCAAAGTGACCTGTCAAATTACAGTTGCAGACAGACCTTCACATTTCAGTCTTGGCTCCTAACCTTCCCTCCATTCTGCATTTCAAAATCCTAAGACTTTCACACCCTCTCTGCTAAGAGATCCTTCCTGACCACCCCAACGCATGAGACTTCCCCTTTCTTTAAATCCCAACATTCTTTAAATCCCAACAGCATGTGTTACATATTTGACAGCATTAATTATCTTAGTCCTGCTATTAATAGATGGTTGTCTCCTAGCCTTGTTCCCATTATTAGGATATAAACTGCTCTGTGGTCCCAAAAGTATCTAACTCATACTGTGGGCCCCGAGTAAATGTTTGTCAAGTGTGTGCTTGGCCATTGGGTAAGTTGTGTGTGACCTTTTCAGGATTTGGTGCTAAAAGATGAAAAAGTGGAACTAGTCTGGCCAACCTGAAGACCGATAATGGGATCTCATTCCAACAGAGAGCCGCAGAGAAAGTCCACACTGGAACTAATTGGCACCGGCCAGGAAGTGCGATACAATGCTCTCCACTCCGCTGAAAACCTTCTGTGGTTTCAGGGTGAGGACAAAAAGAATGAAGAAAAATAAACACAATATGAAACTTAAACCACACCAGGAACAAAAAATATGAACTGAAAGACTGCAAAGTAGTATTTTTATGGGTAACTTTCAATTTTATCAAGATAGTCAGGAAAATAGTACGCATAGCTATGCTATGTGACTTAAATGCCAAGGTTTCATTTTGTTTTTACATTGATATTAGGACTTCTCATATTTCACCTCTGTTTATGTTTACATAAATTACATTTCTATCAAATCCAGATTTGGAGCATCTCAGAATAAATACTTGGGTAATTCTTGTTAATATTTTCATAAGAGTTCAGTTTTTTATTTTTAATGTTTCTCTGGGATATAATACCTGTGTACATAGACTTAATTCACTCACATCACTATGTTGCTACATTCTATTTTCATCCTTTGCACAAAAAAACCTGTTGCACCTAATACAGACTTTATGCTAATCTAGAACCAGGTATTTTTTCCAATGTATAGAAACTAAATAAACTTATTAAAATATTAAAAACCAAAAATAAAAAAAGCAAAAAAAACCCTCAAAGGAACTTTTCCTCTATCACATTCTTTTCTGTGTTAAATGGGGCATAAATCTTAAAACTTAAGTGGCTGCATGATTCAAGTTCCGTAAATCACAGACTAGGTGAGTGACACCAGAAAAGAGCAGAATCGATCAACTTTCAATTCTAGGAAAGAGGGAGGCGAAAAGGTTAATTTTACATGATGCTGCATAATTTCAATTTAGCTGCTGATTCACTCAGTGCCCAAAAACATTGTTTGGGAATACCCTTTTGTCATATGTACAGAGGGGCTCTGCTATTGTCCCTCAGGAAGGCTGGCAGCTGGCCCTGCACTCTGACCTCCGGCCCTGCCTCTGCAAGGGGCTCATTGATATTCCCAGAAGTTTCTCTCAATGGAAGAAGATCATTTAAAAAAGAAAACTCCACTTTGAGGGCTGGTGGTCCCCCCACTCCCACCCTCTGCGCTTGGCCCCCTAAGTGGGGGCATGCAGGTCCAGTCAAGCCCAACAATTCCTGGACCTTCATAAACTCACTATTTTTCATGTATATTTGATAGGTCCTTTCCCTCTTATTCAAAGGGGCTTTCACAGTCATGTTAGTGGTGAGAGCCTTCTATTCTGGACTTACATTTGATTAATTTGTGGCATTCATGTGTCTAATTCTCTCCACACAAAGGAAATGAACTAGCTTGGACTCTATCGACAAGCCAGTTCTGCCAGGAAAGTTCGCATGTAAAGGAAAAGGCTGTGTCAGTGGAGATGGTTTCCAGCTTGCTAAAAGCAGCCCGAAATAAAACAACAAAACAGTCTAACTTAAAAACACAAAGCGCAGTTATCATCTCCAATGCCTTCGTTAATGATATTTTAAAACACGTAAGCAAATTCCTAAATGCTGCATTCCTTGTCACGCATACGTAGGTCTCCACAAGGAAGCGCCCGAAATTGCTGCAGCTTTACAGACATCACACACACACACTCCCCCCCCAAAAAAAAACCCCAAAAAACCAAAAAACCTCCTGGCTTCCTTTCAAATCCAATCAGTCAACCTCCACCAACCATAGGGGAAACAGAAGAAGACAAAGACTGCCTGCAATTTCATTTGAGTTTTAAGCTTTGGGTCTCCAATTACGTTTACAAAAGTGTGAAAGTATTAAGGAGGAGAATATTGATCAAATTCCTTATTCTTACTGTGTAATAAATACTTCCAAATAGGTCCCTAAATGCAATCCTTTGTGATTCCCTTAATTAATCTTGGCTAATCCTTAAAGAATAAGGACAGCAAAAAATGTAGTGTCCACAATAACCCACTTACTACCGTTTCCCTTTTTAAGTTCTTCTTTAAATTTGATACAGTAAAACATTTACTCAGAAAAATCCACAAAATTCTATTCAATCGCTACTTGAACTTTTACAAACTGTTTAAAAGAACTTAAAACTAAACACAAATTATCCACAGTCAACAGGAGGAGAAAAAGGTGTCCTCTGTGCAGAACGACCTTCCGTGTGTCCTTTAATAAAAAGCAGGATCCTGGTCATTCCGTGACGTCACTGATACTCTGTACAAAAAAACAAGTCCCCACAGACCATATTCCACTTCCTTCCTGTACTGCCAAAGATGAAATAAATCTTTAAAATGCAGAGAAGAAAAAATGCATATGAGTTCCACAAGAATATATGAGCAAGCCTGCAGGGAATAATGTAAAAGAAAAAAAATCAACAACTCTGGCTTCCACCTTTGCTGATTTACGCCTATGACCTTATGCTTACCCTCGCTAGAAGTAGAAGATGTGTGTGCACACAGGCATGTGTGTGTGCAGACATGTGTGTTCATATAATCAGACCCTGGGCCCTGAACACACCGTGTGTCTGCTCTAGAAAGGTGAGAGAGTGCAAAGCCAGCTTGATGGAGTTTGAGACAAGCACCCCACCCCACCCGTGTCCCAGGCCGGGATGTCTGAAACCAAGACACAGGAGACCCTTAGATAGACATTCCCACTTAGTTCCAGCAGCAGTCTCCCCAATTTCACAAGGATAGCAGGCCCACTAACCTTACAACACCAGTAAGCAGGTGTCCTGAAGAACACAGAAAGAAAATGCGTAGGCTGAGGTCTCTGTGGAACTTCTAGGCTTCGCTAGAAAGCTAAGCACTGAAAGTGTGAGCTCTTAGCCCAGGCAGTATGTGGTTTGGAAAGTGTGTTTCTAATATTTACATTCAAGTTTTATACCAACATACAGATGCTCCTCTGCATATATACCCATGGATGCCGATATAAAATCTACCTTCCTATAGAGGAAGCGGGGCGCGGGGGAGGAAGAGGAGGAGGAGGAGAAGATCTCGGGAGAGAACAACCCATGGGAGAGCCGAGAAGAACCAGGCCGGTTGGACTGGAGCGAACCCTGCATGGGGGACGTGCAGGGACAGGCGGTGACGGGGAGGAATGCTGAAATAACGCCCACGGCAGCACTGAAGTGACCGAACAACTAAAGGGGAAAAACTAAAGGTAAAAATCCATCTCAGTTTCCAGATTCAACAACAGACTTATGATGGGAAGTGGTTCTGAAAGTCCTCATAAAGAACAAGGCCAGGACAGCCAAAATACCACACTTAAAAAAAATCACTAGTTTCTCCCACCCTGATTCTTTTTAGCCTGGACACCAAGTCCTTTCCCTGATAAACACATAAAACACATACACGTGTTTTATAGCATCATAGATATCCATACATACATAAAATTAAATCTATATTTAGCATATTGACTCCAACGTGGGCATAAAAACACATGATCATGCTCACAGAAGCCAATGCCAGTGAACTTATACGTAACTGGTTTTTCCATAAGGAAACAGAGATTCTAATAAAATTACTGTTAGATTAGAAGGAAATGGACCCAAACTTAAGAATTCAGCCACTGGAACTAACAGCCCCGGCTACTCTGGAACTCCTTTCAGCTGCTGGCCGCAACCCCCTCCTGCCACTCCTGCTCACCCCGCCCCATCGGCAGGCAGAGGAGGCCACTGCCAAAGCGGGGGGCTCTGCGTGCCCATGATGCCCCGTGTCTCTGTCCCTACTCCAAGTGCTGGGCAGAGACATTAGAGTGACGAGTTTAGGCAACACATCCGTGTCCTCACTACTAGAAATGCCAGGGAACAAGGGCCTGGACTTTGGAGCTTTTTGTGTGGGAGCTGAACCTCATTTAAGTGCCTCACAATGGTGTACAGGGCAGGGAGACCCAAATAACCTGGAACTATCTTCTGGAGGATGGTCCCCTTGTAGTATAGGCTTTCCCCGCTAGGCGAGTGTTCTAGGAACCCGTCTGTATTAGTGTACCAGCTGGCAGTGTTGTGAGAGGCTGCATTTGGCTTCAGTGAATTTTCTTTTTTGAAGACTCTTTCAATACGTTTGCCCATTTCTTGATGGGTGATTTATGAGCATATTTGCTCACATCACACTGAGTGTTCAGCAATTTTTGACCAAAAACGACATGACCCCTGTGCCCCACCCTCCCTATTCATCCGATCTTGCCCCAAGAGTTTTTTCTTTGTTTGTTTCCACAGATGAAAAAAATCCTCAAAGGGAAATGTTTTGCTGATGTGGAAGAGGTCAAACAAAAACAGCAGCAGCACTAAAAGGCATCAAAATCAGTAAGTTCAAAAACTGTCTTGAGCAGTGGGAAAAATGTCTCACTAGTTGTATTGCATCAGATTGACAGTACTTTGAAGATGACTTAAGTTTAAACGTGTAAGAATACACAATTTTTTATAAATAAATTCTGGTTTTTGGGGGGTCCCCCCAAAAAAACTCTTCCTAGCCTTCAGGGAAGGGTTTCAAGATACTAGGCACCTCCAGTAAAGCACCAGCTGTACTCTCACACATGTACACGCTGTGCAGCAACTATACACTCCTGTTTCGAGTAAAAAGTGTGGCATTAAATTTATTAACAGAAAGCCCTGCAGATTACCATTCAAAAAACATATAATATTAGAAAAAGTGGTCTGCTAGAAAAGGCCAGTGAATTCCTTTACCTAGTCAAGCACTCACTAATTTTTACTTTGAAATCAGACATGAGAAGATCTCTGGTAGAGAGAAAAGTAGGTCAGACTTATCTGGATTGTTGCTGGAACTCCAGAAACTTGGCGTAGCAGGACCAAGGCCTACTTACAAGTTGGATGCATCCATTTAACACCAAACTCTGAGCAGAGAGTACTCGCTTAATGGTGAAAGAAACTGTTTCCACATTTTGAGAAGCAAGACCCATAAAGCAAGGGCCTCTAATTTCTACTAATTACCCTGGTATCTTAAAGTCAGTAATTACATAGAGAATCGTGCCCTGAACTGGCCTTCAGAGTGTTCCAAACCCAGTGCGTGTAATTAGCCTTGATTAATATCCCACATTTCACATCAACAGAAACAGTGAATCCAAATGATCCCCATATTCTGCTGCCTCAGGAAACCTCACTGTTCGAATTCTGTGCCTTTATCAAGGGAACGTGCTGAGCAAATGGGATCAAATGATGCCTTGGCACCCACCTTGGTCTAACTATTCAGAGGGAAGCAGCAATGCCTTTCATGTAATCATCTTAATCCCTTGTATCAACTAATTAATACACAGAGAAAGCTTTTACTTGCGTGTGAGCAATTATAGCAAGATCCTGGTCGGTGTCCAAATGGATTCACAATATAATTCACGAACAATGAGGGTCTAGGAAAGACAGCTTCCAAAGATGAGTTTTAAAATGGAAAGGGTGGTGGGGGGAGTACGTGGGGGGAGGTGAAGAAATTTGGTGAATAGTAGAAAAAGGACAGAAAATAAACGTCAGTTTCTCAAAAAAAATTCTTTTCAATTTCAGGGCCCTATTTTGCACATGCCTTGCCCAAACAGGTTCCATTTATGTGAGCAAAATAAGACCCAGCAGATAGTAAGAGCTTTGATTCTATGTCCTTAGACAACTGAAATGTCACAGTTTCTTACAAGGGGCTTGAAAAGAAAGAAAACTAATGCCATAGAGTAAGTAGCTTCTGTTAAACATAAACCAAAATAGAATCATGACACACAAACTTCTGAAAAGCAGCTAGCACTAGAGCACAGTGAGTTCACGTTCCGGGGGGTGGGAGGGGGTACCTGTTGCGCAGGCTTGTCTTTTCTTTTTTAATGCAGGAGACAGTGCATCAGTATTTGCAGAGCACTAATTCAGTAACTTGGGGTGGGCGAGTGGGGAAGACAGACCACTCAGGGGCCTGCACTACAGTGCGGGGGGAAGCACCAGCACCTGCCGCGGAGGGTTCCGCTCCTCCAGTTGCCCCAGTCAGGCTGGGAATAGCGGCAGCATCAGCGCAGTCTGTAATCCAACATGGGGCAGAGGGCACAGGGACCTGGCAGCTCAGGCATTCAAGAAAAGGCTCGCAGTAATAAAGCACCACATTGTGGGAACAAGCCCCGGGTGTGCGCTGTGAACTTCCCCTGCGCAGATGGCTCGCTGTCTGGGGAAAGCATTACCCGGCGCAGGCCAGTCAGTCACCGAGCACAGGGAATCCAACCCTCCAGAAACAAAACGCTCCCTCACATTGCCCCCCTCCCACTAGACTATGCTGAGCTACTTAAAAATTGCCAAAGGTCGTTCTTTTTCTTTTTTTTTTTTTTTTTAAGAGTAAAATGCTAATCACACAGGTTTGGGCCCTCTGAATTAAATACTGTACTGAGCCACCCTGGGAACCAGACGGCATCCTCCCGTCTACAAGACTAAAGAATGAGCAATCACCAGCATGTGAAATTTCCATGATCCAGCTTCCCCACCTTCCCTCGCATACCCACTGGCAGGAACCAAAGGGCTGTCACCCTGATGAGAGAAAACAAAGCTTTGCACTGCGTTATGAAACAGGTTTTTCCTTTCCCATAGACATTCCTTTATGGCTAGGTCATGTAAAACAGCAAAATGCTCAATGAACACACTCGGTCCTGTTCCCTGCAGGTGACTGTGCTCTTCAGCTTGACCTGAGATACAGGGAGAGGGAAAGAAAAACCTCTCTCCAAAGTCTAAGTGAAAGGTCACTCGGCAGCTAGGGCAAAGCAGAGCCTACTGTTAACAAAAAGAAATTGAAAACAGCAATATGGACAGCACAGTCATACAGGTGTGGCCTGGGACCTGAGAGGGCAAAATTAAGTGTTTCTGGGGTCAAATCTCGAGCCACGTTGACTAAAAAGGACAGACTGGCAGAAAACGTGATTTGAGTTGCTCTGGCACAGAAAAACCTGCTCTTATCTGGCAAGGGCACCCCCTGCTGGCCACGGTGCTGAACTCCGCCTCTTGGTCCCGCTCCAGGCAGCCTGCAGAGATCTCTTTGGATAAGGCCGGCAAGGGGCAAAGAGCTCCGCAGAGCGAGTCCCTTGTAAAGCACACAATGGGAGCAAAAGGTCCTGTCAGAGCAGTCACCGCCCAAAGCCACGATCTTTGTACAGTCACGGTTCTCTGCAGTCAGATAAATTCCAAGCAGGCTGAAAAGAATGCATATGACCCCGATTGCTGTTTTGCCGGTGAGTTTAGAAAGTTGGGGGGAGGGGGACACAAAAGGGGTCCCACCATAAAAGGATGCTAAGTTACTCGCATATACAGCGTATGATCACTGGAGGAAATCTGGACTACCCCCTTTAAAGCAAGAGTTTATGATGACATTTTTAATAGTAATTATTTAAATCTTTAGCATATGACATTGCAACACTGGACTTAAGTGCATTCAAACATTAAGGCAGAACTTATTGCCAACAAAATAACAAGACTAAAATCAGTTTTCTATTCCCACTGTTTCTCTCTTACATGATGCTACTATATGGATATTTTCATGTTCCTCCCACATTTTCAGTCCCCTTCCTTTCACTTAATTCTTTCATTTGCTGTTGGGCTCTTACAGAATCACCCTGATGTTTTGTATTATCAGCCCACTGTCCCCTGCAAAGATACCCCACAGAATCATAGCACTCAATGCCTTTGGCAGAAAATCCTATGTGATGCGGGCGTGTGTGTAAACTTATTCCCACAGTCATTAGCTGGGGACACTTATTTTAAGGAAAACTGCCAAGATGCTCAGCTAGGCTCAATCCTCTAAGACAACCAGAGGGAAACCTGTTTGTAAAGGCCAGTGGATCTCTCCCCCACTGGCACAAATGTCGTACTTGAGTCTCTTTAGCTCACTTTATCTGCCCTTAGTCTGAGTGAGTTCAGTAGTTCGGGCTGAACTTGGCTTCTCCCTGGGACCTCAATCTCATGTCTGTTCCCAGCTCTCAACTTCAAACACAGGGGACAGAGAAGGCAAGGCATCTAGGCGTGAGCAGAGAAATATAATGGGCAAAACAAACAGGCTTCATCTCCTTTGGGTCATTTGGTCTGGTTTTCATTTTCTAGTTTACATATGAAACCAGGGGAGTAAGAAGTGCCAGTGGAACACAGGCCCCAAGGACAAATGCTCTTATTTCAGAATTTCCAAAAGCTGGAAATCTCAGTGCTTGCTCTTTATTTAATCATCCCTACTGAAATGTTTAGATTTTATTTCTTCACCACCCAGATAAAAAGAGAGTCTGTAGCCATTCTTTTACTTAATTGTTAAATGAACATTTACTTAATATTAGACCTGTTTTTTTGACAAAATATTCTATGTGGACAATATATAATACAACAGTGGCTTCTATTCACCACTCCTTTTAGCTCGTACTATAGATGTCTGTCCCTGGGAATAACATGATTATTTTGGCTTCCATGCTGTGATTTAGAGAGTTCAACCTTTACCTATCAAAAGGCCTGAAAATGAGTGTGGGGCCTATTTTTATTTATAAGAGGGGAGAGCGGAACAGTTTTAGAATGAGCGAAATCAATTGGTAGCATTTTGGGGAATAAGCCTTTTTGAATAGAGCTGTCAAGACATTTGCAATCTGTTTGGCCCTGTGTTCACAGAAGGCTAAAGGTTTCATAACCAAAACGTGAGGGGTTTTTATTCATTACCACTTCGATAGCAGCAGCCTCATAACACTTGGGGTGATTTTAGCTGTTCCATTGTACCCTAAAGCACAAAAACGCACATCTATACTTATACTCGCATGCACATATGTACAAAATCATCTATAAGAAAAACAGAATCTTAAGCTCCCTATTGCTTTAAGTGTAGGGATAAGCATGATAGCTATCAAGAGACCTTCTTACTGAATTTAAGACACATTCAGACTTTCCCCAATAAGGTCAAGTGGAAAAGAGTTGCTTGGGAGAACTCTGAGGATTTTTACTCATGGCTTCAAACCTCACTAAACGGTTAAGCAGCATGTAGCATGAACAGAAGTCCTTCATATCTAAACCTCTTTTTTAGATTTGAAGTGTCTTTCTCTCATATTGTAACAATACTAAGACCTCTCCCTTGCAAAAAAAAAAAAAATCAATAAATAAGCTCTGATACCAAACCCCTTTAGATTAAGCTTAATATACCGTTAATATGAAAAGAATTTGACAGTTTACATAAGGGATGTGACCTGGCGCCAACAACCTCTGGCTTCTCCATTCTCCAGATGGTAGCAGATTAGTAGGCAGCCTTTATTCTCATAAGAAGATTTTTCCCCCCATGGAAAAACTATAAAGGCCAATTCTGTTCCAAACTTCAAGTCTCCTTCACAAATGTCTACTCAATTCTTGGCCTTAACTAATGCCTATTAAAAGAAGCCCTTGGGCTGAAGCTGTGGAAGGGGGGAGAAAAGACTAAGGCAAACTTAACTCTAATGCTTGCCTTTAAAAGATCTATTGACAAAAGCAGTGGGGAGAGTTTGAACTAATGTTAACTTAAAGAAAAAGGCTGGTGAGATTCAACTGTGGATGTGAATGCTTGCTCGAGTTTGATCTTGAGGGGGCTTAAGATAAGGAAGATAAAAACCTAAGCCTACTTACATATTAAAAAATGCAGTTGTGCTGCTAAATTCACTACATACCACTGTTCTCAATTTGATTTATGCCCATCATCACCGAAGATGCTGAAGGACATCCCTGTCTAATAAGGTAAAAAGCCACAGTGGAGGGCACTTGCTGTGCTTTGCTAATGCAAACATGAAAAATCATTTCCTGACAGTGCATGATGTTCTTTCACATTAACTCTTCACATGTAAGAAAGAATAAAAATGGAATTCTTCTTTGATCCTGGTTTGGAGGTGTAAATAGGTATAAACAAGGGGTTAATCTAAAAGATCTGAGAGGTGAAAAGCTGTCCTTAATCTGCAAGAAAGTCTTCCACAAGGGACAGGAAGTGATCTTTGAATAATCAGGAAAAAGTCATTTATAGACAGACTGACCATAGTAACACATTTTAAGAACATTCAGCAGCACTCAAAATCCGGAAAGCCAGGTAGATACCTCCCAAAATATGTGGCTTGTTTTGTGGTCACCTGAATTCATACTATATTTTCTGAAGAGAAAAACTGTTTTCTAGGAATCTTTTGAACACATGTATACATTTTTTGTTCCAATTAGGTCATAAAACATTAGATACTTTTTATGCGACTTTTAATATTGCTATCAATATTTCACAATGAAAACCAGTCGTACAGCACATGGCCCCTACCCTCAAGAATTTTACAGCCCCCTCAGAAAATTGGACCAAAGAAATGAGACGTTTTAATAAAAATTCAAGACATTAGGAAGAAAAAGATCCAAAAGAAAAACAGCACAGTGTCTAGGATTCCAACTACTTGGTGTGACCTGCTACTATGAGTTTCCAATATCATCTAGTTAAGATCATCAGTACCTGACAATAGCAAATACATTCAGTAGTCCTGGGGGCGGACTGGGGAGGAACTTTTCATGGAAATCTCAAAGGCAATAAAAAAGAAAAGGTTTACTTTATTTTGTTCTTTTCTGCAAGCTATCTCATTTCCTTAAGAAGGAAATACTGGGCCAACAGTAACTTAAATGGTCATGTTAAACACTCACCCACAGAAACCTACCCTGTAATGATAACTGCTCAGAGAGAACTCCTCTAAGTGAAACGCCTAGTGCTACAAAGTGGATTGTTTTCAACAGATGTTTTCTAGTCTTCAACTCTTACCCCAAGTGTTCTAACAGAATATGCTTTTCCACTGTCAGTATATTCTTTTAACAGAGAAAAGATACATCCAGGTAAAAAACAAACACTATCCCCCAATCCAATAACTCGACCATCCCGGCAATCAGATAACAAGTTTAGGAAACGGCTTAAGGAAATGAGCTAATAACTTGACTGCACACAGGCAGATTATCTCTGATTGCTACAAAGAATGCTATTAGGGGGCACTGTGTTGTCAAGTGATCATTTTTCCAGCCTGTTACAGAAAGGTTAATCTGCAGGCTTATTCATAAAATCAATTTTGAATCATGCCAAATACAAAAGAATTAACATTCATAATCAGGCAGTATGCTGACATTTCTCTCAATTGTCTTAGAGGGGACTAATTCAGATATTTTCCTGTTTGTAAGTTTACCCATGAAAATAAAGGAGATATATATAGCTTCATCAATCAACACTCTGTTTACCCAGCAAGCTGGAGTAGACTCAGGAAAGGAAAATACAACAACGGTTGTTTATAAAAGCTCTTTTAAAGCTGTTATCCTCAAAATTCTGTAGTTTGTAAAGATGAGGGAATGTGATCAGAGAAACTTGCCCTAACTGTTATTTAACTCCCCAAAATGCTAAACCTCCTTCCTTTAGAGCCTCAAGAGAACTGCTGAAGTTGTACAATACCAAAGTATGATGAAACCCTTTCTCTAATCCAAAACCATTACGCACGCAAACTCCCGTCATCCCATCAGTTAAAATTCCAGGGTTATCTTTGGTCCAAAACAGGACTCTGTTTTAACCTGCCCACCTATCTGAGCTTCACCCAGTGAATTTTACCTAAATATCAAGTATATATATATTTCACTTTGGGTTTGAAACAATGTAGTGGCCAGCTGTACCAGTTTTCACCCTTGGCTGGCAGCAGATCAGACTGTGAAATGTAAATTAGAACACCTTTCACCTGCAAAATGACTCCCGGCAATGCCAGTACATTTGCTCAGGCCCTGGAGGGGTTTCAGAGGCACTCTGGCCACCTGGTCACTCTGAAACCAGTTGATTGTGGAAACTCAAACCTTGCTTGAGAAAGGAGCCTGGGAAAATGGGAAATCTGCCATTCCCAGATGAAGTCAGTTTCTCGGCTGCGCTGTTGTGTCTATGAACAACATTTCGCAGTTCCTCTGAAATCTTAATATCAGATATTAAGGCAGGCCAAGGAAAGAAGAGCCATGTGCCCTTTTCTGATACAGAAAACCCAGCGAATGTTTAGCCATAAGGGTTAGATCCAAAGGGCATATCGCAATGGTGAAGTTTTAGGATGCCTCACTGCAGCTGGATTACATCCAACACCCACTTATCTGAGACAGAATTAGACCAAATGTCAAGAGGAAAGAATGGACAAGCTTACCCCTTCGCGTATCAGGAAGAGCTTGGTCTTAGTGTTTTGCTGACATTTTAAGCATAAAAGGGTCTTATTGTAAACCCTGGACCCCCAGAAGGGCTGCTTCTAGAGGACTCTGAAAGGAGAGATTAGTTGGGGGAGCTTCAGCATCAGATTCCACCTTTCAATCATGTTAGACACAGAGCTTTAGCCACTTTTTTGCTTAAAGTCATGCATGTGGTCAAAAGTTTAATTATATCACCGGCTGCATCAGCAAGCATATTGTCTGCCGTCCGCAGGAGGGATAAAACCTTTTTGGTGCACTGGGGTTCAGACATCGCTGTGGAAGCCTTCTTGAAATCTTGGGTTATGCCTGACAGTTGGTATTTTTTCCCTTAACTGATCAAAGAACATAGCCTGGATCCCGATAAGATTACAGAAGTTTTCTCTCAAATTGTAAACTTTGCAAATAGAGTGGAGGCCTCATTAAAACAGCTGGGTTTTTAATGGATAGAGTCTAAACAACAATCAAATTGGCACCTTTGACATAACTGACTGGTTCTTTGCCAGCCACTCATCCCTTCATTTAGTCAACAAGAACGTGTTAAATGCTTAGGTGTTGAGAAGATGTAAAAGAGTGCCTCTCCAGAGAAGTTTGCATTCCAAGCCAGCCAAAACACCAAGTCAGTAAACTAGTTACGAGTCCATCAAACTGGTTATGCGTGTACATCGGGCCCAAATCCACGAAGTCTGAAGTAACCACAAGTTTCATTCTGAAAGTTGAGAAATGCTGATTACAATCAGCTTTGCGCTGTGGATGGAGGGGTACAAGGTAGGATGGAGCTGCCTTGCAAACCAGCTTCCAGCCCAGAGAGGACTATGAGGGCCACATGGGATCGAAACCAGCTGCCAGTTCTCATCAGGAGGATTAAAAAAAAAAGTGAAAACCTATTCCAGACCTTCTATAAATAGCTTTCAGTATGAAGATGAGTGGTCTAAAAGTTCTAAGATATGTCAAATGGCAGAAAAAATAAATGCTAAATGGCATAAGCCAGACTAATCAGGCAAGAGCCATCCTTATAAGCTCCCATTGTTAAGCACATCTGTCCAGCTAATTCCAATGATGACAGATTTTTCTTCCCCACAAGTCCACACACTCGCACCCACACACACTTGCAGAGCAGACCTCATGTTTCAGTCAAAGGGCGTAACAGCATATAACACGCAAACGAAGAGGCCGCTGCTCTCTGGGGCTGACAGTGAGTCGGCGATGACATGGACGCCTCAGAATCGGGCACAGTTGGCCCCGTACCTAGGGCCCACACAACGTTTTAATTTTTTGTAATAAAATAAAAATGAATGAAGCCTCGATTTTATTCATCTTTCTACCAATATATTCATAAAATAGAATTTTTAATATTTTTTTCTTAACCAGGGAAATAGCCCATGAAGACAAAAGTGCTGGGGCCTTGCAAATCGGACTATGGCTCTGATCCAAAGGGCCACGGTCTTTGTGCCTCAGAAACTGTGGACTCCACACAGCCTCTCCATTTCTCCCAACAACTCCTGGCATACTAACAGTGTCCCCCTGTTACACAGGTGGACGCTGCTGTGCAAAAGCTAAGGTAATCTTGACCCAGAAGGACAAGCATGGATTTTGGAGATAAGCACAGCTGGACTGGAATTCTGGCTCTCCCATTAACCAACTGTGTGACCCTGAGCAAGGTACAACCTTCCGGGGCTGAGAATGAGACAGCATGTATGCAAAGAGCCGAGCACAGAAATAAGTGGAAATAGTGGCTATTGCTATAGTCATAATTATTGCCCAACGTGAAATAACTGCTGGCTGAACAGGCAGTCTGGCTCAGGTCTAATACCGAGGTCTCTGCTCCATGCTGCCGGGCCCTCTTTGGAACCGTATGACAGACAAGAAGTCCTAAGAATTCTCTAGTTGTGTTACCCAGTCCTTAAAAAAGAGAGGCCATCCTTGAAGAAAATCATTCAATGCAGAATAGAAGTAATTTTTAAAGCCACTGTTAATGGCGTCACTGTGCTTCTCTGGCCTCTCACTAGCAGGGATCAGCAACAGGACGTGGTGATGTCAGTTCAAAACCTGCAGGATGAATTAACTGTGCAGTTAACAGGCTTTCCTCCACCCTAGAGGCTGCACCCTGGGTTCACTCCCAGCAACACTTTCTCTGCCTGAGCTGCACTTCTGACCTGCTTCATTCAGTCATTTCACGTATTGGTCAATCAAGCTCTCCCCGACTGTTTATAGTATTCCAACTATCTAACAAAGAGGCAGAATGTTTAACTAACCACGACTCTGACTACTTATAATAAAAGTTGTTATCCGTAAATCTTTTAACGGCTAGCAGTTGTCTATAGTATTTCCTGGACTTTTCAAGGCTAATTTTTATATGCTTTTGATGATGACTTTAACAATAATTCAGCTCCTCAGGAAGGTTTATTAGAGGGCTGGAAAATCACACTCCTGAAGGTACACGACAAATCTGTATAGCTACGCACAAATGACAATTTAAAGAGCGCTTTTCACTTACCAACTGCCACTGCAACGGAAGACACTTAATTCTGAAAGTTCCATCTGTGCCAAGACCTCAAAAACACTATGAGGCATGTTCTGTTTAGAGACAATTCTGATCATTCTGTATTGAATTCAAAAATTATGGACATTACACAAAAAACAGAGTATACACCTTAATAAACCCATTTTTCTCCTGCTATTTATTCCCCGCTGCAGTTTGATCATCTCTTCCTGATTACCTGAAATGGTGATAAATTAGAGTGAGCACAAAGCAAAAAGGGAAACAAAACCCACCGTCTTTCAGAGAAAAAAAGAGAGAGAAAGAAGAGAGATGATGAAAAGCAAGCACATGCACGTATCGCGCTGCACCACTCCCTTAACTGGGTCCACACAACGAGTTTGGCTGGTTTTAGCCAATTTGTTGCCTTCCAAACAGAAGGAATCTCTGATCTTGAAGTCAGTGTGTCCAAAAAAAAAAAGAAAAGTAAGCATAGGGCATTTCCTGATCTCAGCACTGAGCCAGTATGTTGATAATAATTTTTACTGTAAATTTGGGCTTGGGGTGAATCTGGAAAGTGACTTAAAACAAGAAATTGTGCAGATGCGTGTGTGCGCGTGTGTGTGCACAACACGTATCACAGGGAAGTTGCAGCAAGGCCTAGTTCAAAGATGAGTAAGTCAGGCTGTGAACATCGCCGGCCAGGCCACGGGACTCAGATCCAGCTCCTTCCTCCCCAACATGCTCATCTGCCAAAATTATATTAATCACAGCCAGAAACATCCTGTCTTTCACCTAGGAATGATCTAATGCAAAATAAACTATTTCATAGACACAGTACTGAAAGGGACTTTAGAAATAACTTAGTCTACTTCTTTCTCCACTTGCTGAAGTTTCATCCCTCTGTGATATGATCCTGAGAGATTATTCATTATCATGATCCTTTACCCCTGAGACATGTGAAGAAATAACAAAGAGCAACAGAGACACAGGGTGCCTTTGGGGATGTAAACAGCCAAAAAAAAAGTAAAGAAGTTGCACTAGTCCAGAGCACCTTGAATCTCTGATTAAGCTGCAGGCCAGAATTATACTTCAGTTCCAATGAAAAGTATTTAAAAATCAGTTCCAAAGCCATCTACACCGGTGACCCAGTGCTGCTGGAGCCTCCACCGCCAGGCCCAGGGCTGGGATTGAATTTCCCTAGACAGCTCCCTCCTGCAGACAATAACAGTTGCCACATTCAAGTTTCATATGTTATAACACCCTGCGATTTAGACTCAAGTTCCACTTGTACAGCTGCCTGCCTCTGTGAGTAAATGGGAACAGAGGGTAGAGTCTAGGTCCCCGTGCAGGGAAAACAGATCCTCTTGTATCTGAAGAGACAAATTTGCTGTCCCCGGGCCTCAGGAGCACCAAAACTCCTGTCGCTTTAGCAGCCAAAACATCTCTGCTCGATATTCAGAAGAGGACGTCAGCTGCCTCCGGTAGATTCTCCTCAGATCACCGACATCGACCGGGGTCAATGCCAACAAGTAAAAGAGATTCAGAGATTAAAAAGCAGCAAAATCCTCTCTCTTCAAAGAAATGGAGATAAAGAACTGATTTCTGCATGTATCTGGAAAACAAATCCTGGGAGACAGAAGTCTCATTCTAGGTACAAGAGTATAAATTAATCATACGTAAGTGGAAGATGGCTGTGAAAAAGACTGAAGACTTTGTTACAAAGATAAAGTGGTAGAAGCTCTGATAGAGTGGCATAATATTAAAAGTCAGTTTTTACTTTTTAATTAGTTAAGTGTTGTTTTTTGTGCTTTTGCATGCTAAGGCATTCACCACCCAGTTAGTGCCCAGCCTGGCATATAGCAGGTATTCAATAAACATTGGTGGATTGAACAGTTACTTTTTAAATAATTGAGTTTATGAATCCTTCAATACATCTTCAGAAGAGCTTAAGTTCCTATGGGCCTGGCATTATGTTTTGTTCACTCTAGCATCTATAAACACAGCATCACAAATAACACATGAACTAAACGTTTGGGGAAGAGAATATGGGCCTTCTGAATACTTGTAAACCACATTTCTTTTGCTCGTTTAGGAAGCTAAGCCAAAAATGCTTTGGTGTTGCTCAACCTAAGCAATCAGAAATAATTTTCCACTGATTTCTACTACAGGCCCCGGTGGCGACCCCTTCATTATCGTCCAGATGATATTCCTTTATGCTACTTTTCAATGTTATTTTTTATTTTGACCCAGCCCCATAAGATGAATGATTTAGAATGAAACTAAGCATAATTTCTAAGGAATATATGAAGGTCTTATACAAAAATATAAGAGTAAAAATAAATGGCACTCATTCTCTTTTTTCATTCTTCTCCTCTCTCTTCTCTGGGCAGATCAATGTCAATAAATTCCACATTCCATCTCAAACAACAAATGAATAGAAGATTAGCTTTTCAAGGAAACAGCTGTAAATAACTATAATCTAGTTAGTAGGATTCCTTTACGGCTAGAAAGGTTATAACGACAGGAGTCCTAAGTTTTCCCTGATCAAAACCTTTAGTTCCCTCCCACAGGGAAACAACAGGACACCTTCTAAAGTTCAAAAAAAAGGTCACATGTATAGCATTTATATATATGAACTAGCAATAAAGAACCAGAATAAAGAATTTTAATCCTATAAAATTGAGGTAAAGATCCAAGAGTCTCACAACTGAATATTTTCTGAAGAAAATTGATAAGCTGGCTTAATATGAATTAGTACTCTTTGTTCTATGAGTGACCCTTGCCCCACAAAAAATACAGCAGGCCTGAGAGAATGTCCAAATAAACTCGGCTAAGTTTAAAACAACTCAAAATGAATTAGGTCATGGACAATGGTGTGGTGACTGCTGGAGGGAGGGAGGTAGAAGGGGACTAAATGGTAATGGAAAAAATATTTAAATTAAGAAATGAATTAGGAATAATTTGACAAAAAATTCTGGTTCAGGTTGGAGTAAATAAAAAAGGAAAGTATGAAATATCAGGTTCTAACAGAACACTAACCATTTGGGGATAAAAATATTAATTGTGCACTACTATTTACCAGGCACTGCCAAAGCAATGGGAAAATGAGGGGCATAACTTCCTCACTCTTCAATGTGAACTTGCTTCTTCAGACGTGTTTCCAGGGAATGCGGGTTTCAGTGGAAAAGCTTGTTGCTTGGTAACAACAGAGCGGGCACTCCGTAGGCCCGGGCCTACCTGTGAAGGCCAGCATGGGTCGCACTATAGTTGCAGAGCAAAGGCAGAATGGACTCTCAATAGAGAAAAGGGGTCTGTGCAAGGGGACATCAGCGCCGCCATGGAAAATCAGTTTGCACCTTAACAGGTAGATGTGAACATTGCTTACTTTCAATAAATACTTTATTAGGAAGAAGATAGCCCTGGTCCAACAAGAATGGAGAATGTCTTTTACTTGAAGGTTAAATGAGGCACTAATAATTGAGTTTATTCATTTCTTGAAAGACACCCATGGCAAACCAGATAGGTAAATGCAGGTTAAACACAGGTAGGTTATGTGGTGACCACTGACCTTCACACTTTATCTACTACACCTCAGAGCAGAGATGAGGGCCCTACTCCTCCCCACAGCTCCAGAAGCGTCTCCATCATGGATCTAGGCAGCCTCAATGTCCCTGGGGCTCACATAGCTCTAGGGAGAGACCACATGCAAACACTCCCACAGGTTCCAATTAGCTCTGTGGGAATACGAAGAGGTCCAGGATGCTCTGGGAATATCAGGGTTTTCCCCACACGACCAATCAGAATCCCCTTAGGAAGTTCACCAAACAAAATTCTGTCCCTAAGAGACCAATGAATTGGGCAGTAAGCCAAGAACGCCGCTTGAGTTATCCTCTGAAGTAACCTCAGACTTTCAAGGTGACTGGGATCCAGCAGTTGCCATACTCATCTAAACCAGAGGACACTAAACACTAGGGGGTCTGGCTCACTGCAGATGAACCCTTTTTTGATGTTCTTAGAGCAAAACTGGCTGTCCAAAATCCAGTCCTTTTAGGGACAGAAGCATAGCCAAGGCATCGTCCAGGTGGCTGGCTGCAACATGTCCCCCAAGACTCACACATTCCCTAAATTTATCATTTAAGCCTTAGTAAGCTTTAAATGCAATCACTGGGCATTTCTAGCTCAGATATTATTTCAGTCGTCATCTCCTGAACATTGCCACTCTCTCTTAGTAGAAAACTCAATCACTAAGAAATTTAATAGGCACAATTAATGTCCCTGATTTGTTTTCCTTCCCAATTGACAGCATTTTCTAATAGTTATGGCTGATGAGCCACTAGCTGTCAATTCTCACGTCAATGTTCTTGCTTGCTAGCTGTGGGATCTTGTGCAACTTTCCCGCTATATAGTAGTTATTCGATAAGTATTTGTGGAATGAGTGAACAAACGAGTTGAATGTTACTAAAACATGACGAGAGTCCGCACAGAGGTGGTGAGGGGCCTGACACACGCAGGCACGCAGGTGTGGCGAGACCAGAGTGGTGGTAACGGGGAGAAGGTGTTCAGAGTGGCCGGGACAGCGGCAGGTCGTCTGATACCCTACTGTGGGAACCAAAGGCACATCAGAGAGAATGTTCCGTGGTCAGGAGGACAAGGTCATCCTCCAACGCATAGGATTTGAAGAACAGTTTCATATAATATCCACAGCAATAGGCAGTGGGTCCAATTTCCTGTTCCCCATTTATAAGGAGAGCTACTGGATGGAAATTCTAACTTAACTTCTATAAAATATAAAAGCCAAAGACCCTCTTCCTGGCACCCAAGCAGCCGGCTCATTTCCTCTTGCACCACATAAAAAACCAAAGGGGTTTTCCTCACACCCTCAATTTCTTGCCATTTCTAATAGCAGCAACAGCCAGTTCACAGCAGGTAGAAAAGCAGTTTGGGGATCTGGACACGCAAATTCCTCCAAGAGAGAATGTAATTCCAGTCACCAAGTGAGGGTACTGATAAATTCTAAATGATATTAGGCCATATGTAGCAGTAGAAAAATCTGGAAATAGCATCCTTTTCATACCTAAAAATTGCAAATCAAGAAACAGTTTTCATAATGGACCTGAGATGAACCAACAGTAGCTCTTGGTCAGATACTATATCCACCATCCCAGACAGGTGAAGCCAAAGGGAGGGAGACTGAATAGGGTCAGTGAATCCTTTAAAATCAGGCCAATCCCCAAATATAGAACCAGATCAATCTCTTTCCATAAGAGAAGTTGAGACAGTGCCATAGCCAAAACTAGCACTAAATCTTTCAGAATTGTGGTTAGAAGTTACATAAGAACATCTGGATGGTGATAAATCACTAGAAGATATTATATGGTATAAAATAAAATTAGATTTGGCCCTGGCTGGTGTAGCTCAGTGGATTGAGCGCGGGCTGGGAACCAAAGGGTCCCGGTTCGATTTCCAGTCGGGGCACATGCCTGGGTTGCAGGCCAGGTCCCCAGTGAGGGCCATGTAAGAGGCAACCACACATTGCTGTTTCTCTCCCTCTCTTTCTCCCTCCCATCCCCTCTCTCTAAAAATAATAAATAAATAAAATCTTGCAAAAAAATAAAATAAATAAAATAAAATTAGATTTGGGGGACAGTTTAGTTCACTGGCATGTTGAATACTTTGAATAGCACGGTAAGTAAATCTGCTGAAGTGAAGTCTACTACGTAAAGCAGATCACCCAAAGAGAAAAATCAGACTGACATCAAAATCCCCATCACACTAATGCTGGAATGGGTGCAATTTTTAAAAGGGGACTTTTCATGCCACTGGCTTGACAAATACTATGTTTACGATGCTTTCTGAACTCTTTGGTTAACTCATGAATTGTTCAAATTCAGGTATTTCTGTTTTATTCAATCATGCTCAATTAAGAATAGAGCCTGCCAAAATAAAACTCACTACATAAAGATCTGCAATTGTGGAAATAATTGCTTGCACTAATGATTTCTAAAGGCAATTCACTCCTAGAAATCAGGAAAAGTAAGCTCGCCTTTCCCATAAAGAACTAAACAAAAGATGGTAAACAAATACATCTCCAGACCTAATTAGGGCTATTGAGTAAACAACTGGAATAACGGACCTCATAAATCCACTTCTAGAAAGAACAGCTAAAAGCATGAGAGTGAGAAAGGACTTAGAACCATGAATAGAATGTAATATGTAGGACACACTGTCCTGCCGTGTATCTGGACCCAAGGAAACATGCCTTGTGCTGCAGTATTCCAGGCACTCCTGGACTGGTTTTACCTGATGATTATTTTTATTAGCCCTCTCTCCAAAATAATTATAATCCATTAACATATACCCTTTACATGCAGGGAGTGGTTTCAATGTGGTTTTAAAATTTATGACACAGGTCGGTGGGACAGTAGCTCCAATGGCGGTGTCTAAGGAGAAGTGGGACAATGTTAAAAAAAAATATGTATCAGTTTCAGGTGCACAACTTAGTGTGAGACAATCGTACACTTTACACAGTGCTCCTCTCGATACTTACTCCCAGCACCCCGATTGGCACCGTGAGAAATGCGTCAGTCTTCAAGGAACACATCTGCTCTATAAAGCGAAGCCTCTGAGTTCTGAAGGGAAACCAACAACCCTCCTTCAGAAATTAATTATTTTAAGGGAAGAATTTAGGTTAAAAATTGAGACACAATTTTGCCTTTAAAAGTTAGTATATCAGTGCATTACCAAAAAATACTACAGAGTCTCTATTTCTAGAAAAATAATTGTACCAGCTAATGACATGACTAAGTGTAATCTCACATGCATACAGAAAGATCAAGTAGATTGTTTCTTCCGGAACCTTCCTCAACCTGTGTGTCAATGTAGACTGAATAGACATACACCAAATCCCATAGATATCACACTTATTTTCACCTATTCTTAGCCAAATGTAGAAGGCAGGGGAAAACACACGGACATAGGTTCATTTTCTAAGCAACATCATAATAGCACTCAAGAGAGACTTACATGATTAACATGTATGAAACAGAAAAATGTTTGATAACACTTAACCAAACCATGCACTTCTCTTCCTCTTCTCTGCCTGTCCTCATCTCCTCCTCCTTTTTGATGGGAAATAAGGGAAGTAGTAAAAGTGGAAGCCCCCTGGCCTCCACAGAAACTTGAAAGTTATTTCAGGACTCTCAGAAGACTTCTTGACCTACTTGTATGCTGGGGGGAAAGAGAGAGAGGAGAGGAGAGAGGAAAACTGGCAGAATAATGTAAGATTTTTAAGAAGTATGATAATAAAGCATTTGCACTTGAACCTGTATATGTAACAGTGATCACACTCTATACCTATATAACTAAGATAAGGTCATCAGTTTTTCTCCTTGTCTTGGCCACCTACAATTTTAAGATAGGACGATTATGTATTCCTCTCTTCTGAGGTTGCCACTCTCTATCTACCAGGGAAACAATTCAGGCAGCAGGAGACACTAAGAGAAGACAGGTGGACCCACGGTACATTAAACCAACACCGTAGGCCCTGTGGTGCCAGGCATCAAGGTGCAAAGCAACATGCACAAGATAAAGTAATCGAAGCCAGATAAATTGGGAGCACTGCAGAACTTAGCATGTGCAAGGATGAAGCTAAAACTTGCAATGACTTCTTCCTTGGCTCAAGCAATAATTCATTTAAAAATATGGGTTGGCAGGAAATTAGTCAGATAAACAAAACCCCTGTCTGGGAAGAGTGTTCTAATTCTACTTGCTGCTTTCATAGTTGGAATTAGTCTTCAAAACAGCCAGACTTTATTTTTTATTAAAAACAAAAACAACAGAGGCAGCCACCAGGCCCTTTGGCATATTGCTCCACAGTCATAGCACAGAACTAGGAGGCCCATTCTGGTCGCCCCAATTATATCCTTATGCCCTGGAAGAAGATCTTCTTGTGATTTTTCTTTTCTTCAAGTGATATTCGTTGCCTATTTATTCTGGTCTCTCTGCACTGACACTAATCTGCCTTGAAATTGGCTGATTCCGCTCAAGCCATGTTTACAGGGAAGCGAGTTTCATCAGGCTGTTCTTGTTCATAGACCAGTTTACGCTCTATAGCAGAGAGATTATTAAAAACTATATATTACGTGCATACACTTTAAAATGACTCAACTTGGGGAAGATAACTGTATCATATCTGCATTTCATTGCCTGGGCTGTAGAAAGGAGCCAGGTAGCATTACAATCTTGAATGGATATTGTTTCCTAAATATATGATCCTCCATAAGAAACATTTAGCAACTGTTAGTGCCCAGGAGACAAAGGCTAAGGGGAAAAAAATGTGTGTAATAGAACGTAGAGAGGGATGGGAAGAGAGGGAAAAAGACTCATTCAAATTACCAAGCTGAGCATTAACCACAAGGAGAGAAAAACAAATGTTCTATGTTTTGCACAAACATAAATTACGTCTAGTAATTTAGCTAATTCCTCTTACTGAACAGGTGCTCTGGCTGCAATGCATCATGAAAAGCGTGCACACCACTCTGGCTTCTATAAAAGTTACCAAGGGCCCTCAACTTACTCTAAAAAAGATTTCCAGCATTCCCTGGCACTGGTGTTATTAGTTTTTCCCAAGCCCCTGCCAGCTATGTGGCCGAGTGAGAGAGAAACCCACCCTAGAGATAGCCTACAGATGAGGTGTTTTGAGAAATTATGCAGGTGGTCACAGTTTTAGGCGTGTTAAACTGACTGAATTATGCTTGAAAATGAGGAGCAGGACAAATGCATTAAGTCCACAGATAGCCACAAAGGCTAAACATAAACAAGAGATTTAATGTTCTCATAGACTAAGCCCAAAACTGCTTAAAGAACCAGTCAGTCATTTAATTCCCAGACCCTCTTCTATTCAGACTGTAAAAGCGAAGTGACTCAATAACATAAAACAAGTTGGGGGTAGGGTGGGGTGGGGTGGGGTAGGGGTGGGTAATCAAAGGCCCGGCTAGTATCCAAGTGAGCTAAGTAGCCTCCAAAAGGAGGAAACTAATTATAAACAGACAGGCTGGCACACATGGATCAGTAAAAAGAAAAAACACTCCTCTTTTCCATAGTAAATATTTAAGAACTGTGGAATGACGCTGAACTACATGGAGTTTCCTCTGCAAAGAGGTACAAAGCTGGTAAGTGGAGCATCCCCCAAGTGGGACTTGAATGGGGCAATTTGCCTGTACCTTTGTTATTTTATCACCATCATTAACAAAAAACATCCAGAACAGGTCATCCTTTAACACTCATTGTTTACTTTCTACCTTGGTTATTGATGTTGATTCCAAAACAGGAGATGGGTTTCATCTGTGAAAGCAAAGTCTTAGGTGCGAAGGCAACTGTTTGCCTGAGCTTTTCCCCTTGGTAACTAAACCTAAATGACGGGTTGTTCTCTCCCCGCTTATAGTTCCTAATTCCTAAATGTGTCCCTCCATAAACTCTGCCAGGAAAAGATTTCCCTGGGTGCACCTACCTGCCTCTGACAATGAACTGCTATGTTCCTTTGTCTTATGTAAATACATGACGACACAGTATTTACCTAGGACCAGGAAACAGCCATTCACTCTCTGTGCCCCGGCCCAGCTCACGGACACTGGGGTCCACGCCTCAGTGCCCAGGAGGCTGGCCCAGACGACGCAGACAGAACTTCCCCCTCAGGACTGTTAACTTGGGCTCTCGTCAGAGATGGTGATCTTGGACAGACAAGTCCAGTGTCTCTACCTTGGTTTTCTCACCTATACAAGAATGCCTTTTCCCAAAGCAGTTTAAAGCATTAATGTAAACGACTAGGAAAGGCTGTCAAGACCTCTATAAAAATGCTAAAAGAAACAGACATAACTCAACTCCTCTCTCGCAGTGGTAGTTCCTTCCTCTATCCTAAAATTTAACCTCCAAACCACAACCTTAGGAAGAATGACATTCTTGAAATGCTTCCCACTAAGTTCCATCCTGAGGGAGGAGAATTTATGGTTCTGTGTCAAATGTCAGTGATCTGGGACCTCTTGAGCAACCAGCACAACTGCACCTTAAAAGCAAACGGTGTGCACGTGTAGGCAGGGCTCTCACACGGTTCTAGTGCCGCAGGCTGGAGCAGGCTCGCCGTGGCTTTCGGAAGTTGTTTTGAGAAATAATGTGATCAAAACTCATTGAGATAGTCATTCGGATAGTTTATGCGCCCATATTTATGAGCATTTTCCATACCAATAATCATAGATGCTTATAACCAGTTTGGTTCTTAATGCAAAAAACTTAAACAGTTGTGTGGGTGGGTCAAGAGGGGAGTGTGTGTGTGAAGTGAGTCTATCATTGCACACATTTTATTACCATCTGTTGTTTCAATGATTTTTAATTACTTAACATGCAATTCTCAGCGCTGAGAATGTATTTAAAAGTGAGCTGCCCGGCTCACGTAGTTTCCGTGTGTTGAGGGCAGGTGGGCAGCAGGAAACAGAGTTACCAGAATCGGGTCACAGAAGAGTCCTCAGCCTCATACCTGCTCCACTTGGCTGGCACAGATTTGTTGTTGTTGTTGTTGTTGTTGTTGTTGTTGTAAACTTGAGCTTAAAAGTCAATGTAGAATTGACAAAAAAAAATGACCTAGATTACTAGCTTTTCATAAAAATATAGTAACATCTGGCAACACTGTTCTGATTAATATTCATGCCCAGGCTTAGAGCTGAGCAGCAGCCACCCCTGGAGGCGGGGCCTGTGCTCTCCCTGGGAACACAGGCCCATTTCTTTGTATATATGGCACCCTGTCTTCCTCACTGATCAGTGGTATTCACTGGGCCCTTATTGGCATTTGAGGTGGAGACACCTGAAAGACACCAAGGAATTTCACACACGGCAGATGCTTAATAACAATCTATTCAATAAGTGAGCCAATGAGGAACCAAACCTTAAGAACATCTGAGTAGACAAAGCCCCAAATATATTTCAGTCTGGTACTGAAAGCAGTTACTTTTTCTATTGTCAATTTTATGGATGTATTAAGGTATATTTTCAAATGGATGCACGCCATTTAAAAAGCAGCTGGCATCGAGGAAGCTTCAAGTATACCAATGTTCACTCTCCACTGACTCACAGTACACACTTGGTACGCAAGTCGGACCGTGAAGCCTGTTGATGGGCGCACACAGCCGCCGTTCTTGGGCAAAGCGAAGCCAAATACCACATCGTTGTTTGCAATATGACAGGTTCGAAATACTCTATGAATTCTCTTTTTTATCTGAAAAACTGACTATACCCAAACCTACTACTTTAAAAATTATTGAAAATTGGTCTTGAGTTGAGGAAGTGAGGCAGACCAACGACATGATTCTTTTAGATGGCTTTAAACTCATTCCGTAGAGGTTAGGGGAGCACCAACCCCAGTCTGAACACTTCCACCGAAAGCTGCAGAGACAGGCCCGTGTAGGACAGGGCCCCTTCAGAACGGAGGGCCCCTGAGGTGGGGCAGGGCTCGCCACAGAAATGTGTCTGCGTCCGTAAACAGGGCTCATTGGGGAGCTGCACACCGTTACGGAGGTGAAGTGTGATCTGTCACCAGGACTCAACCGTCACACTCCCTAATTTTTTCACCAAAATGACAAACCAGGGAGCCCTCTGCCATTTTTTTTTTCTGTAAATGAGCCAGAGGGGAAACAGGAAAAAAACCAAGCTTCTTTTGCCTCATTTTTCTGGGTGGCCCCAAGAAAGCATCAGTGAAGCAAAATCTGTCAAATGTAATGTTTCAAAAAAGCAGCAGTGAAAAATATGAAAGAGGATGTGAGAAACTAACCTGCAGACGTTGCAGCATGTGACCTCTGGCCATGCCATTAGCAGTGTCTGTGTAAGTCCTTGCTGTCCGAGGATGTACATTAGCACCTGTTTTGAAACAGCTCTGAGAGCAGCTGGGAAAAAACACTCATCAGATACTCGGCCATTCTGTGTACTCCTCGCTGTCCATCATCCATCCAAGACTGTCACAACCAGGCCTGACTGCTTCCAGGAGGCAGCTCCCTCCCATCCGAGAACTGGACCTTCGGGGTTGAGCCATGCGTGGCTGTGCACCAGAAGAACAAATCTGTTCTCTCTGGAAGATGAAGAGATTTCCAGCCAATCTGCTTGATTCCGCTAATGCAGTTGATATTGCCAAGACTGTAATGGGGAAACTGCACTGCTTTTGACTTGAAATCCAACCTCCTCCGTGGATCCTGGGGCATGCCCAGTTTTGTCAGAGGTTTCCAAACCCCTACAGCGGAGGTGCTCCATCCTGGCTGCACGAGAGAACTACCTGGGGAGCTCTCAAACCCACCAACACTGGGGCCTCACCTGACTCAAATTAAACGAGACTCTCTTCCTCCCCCCAAGGTGATTCTAAACGTGCAGACAGTGCTGTTGAGAACCACAGATCGAGGAGGATTAATGTTATAAAAGGAAACAGAACTGGAAGGGAAATGCTAACCCCAAAGAAAAATGCAGAGTAGACCAGAGGTTGCTATGAAGGGGCCCCTCCCCACGCAACGAGAACACACTTACCCTCCGCCTCCCGGGACCGCCCAGACCTGTCCGTTCTGCTCCTGACCCAGCTGTCACCCTCTTTCCACCAGAAAATCCTTTACTTATTCATAATCCAGTCTTTTTTTTTTAAGCTACTAAACTAAAATTACATTCAGCCATCTGAAGAATGCTTGCTTCTTACAACATGGTTATTTACCTAAAAGTAAGACAAAATAAGATATGTGCTGTCCTCTGCCTTTTTCTCATTATTGGCTCTTTGAACAATCAACCCTGATTGGAAAAAAGACAAACATCTTGTTTCAAATAGGACCGTAAGCTTGGGTCCGCTGGCCCCACTGACACAACCTGCTCCACGCGCACCGAAAACGCCAACACCGTGAGAGTGCTGACGACAGTAAGTACTCCCAGAGACCAGCCGGGAGGTAAAAAGGGCTGTTAAAGGTTATGTACACTGACACTTACTCGTAGTTGCCTTCTAAATAATGTAGCTGGATAAGGCACCAAAGCTACCCCAGGCTAACAGAGGGGCTCTCTGGTGGTGGTACTGAGAGGCTCGGGGCCCAGAAAAGGGAAGCAGGAAGGTAGGCGGGGTGGAGGGGCCAGGAGGAGAGAGGAAAAAATGAGCACTGTCCCTGCAGGGTGTGACAGCAAGGGCTCTGGGTAATGCGCCAGTGGCTGTAATCACCACCATCCACAGGCCAAACCCTTACACATAGCTCAGAGATGCAACTTTTTTCAAAAGTTAATTTTTAAAGGCAAAACCCAAGTTAATAAAATGTTCCAGTAATCCCCTATCATCAAATTTTGCTCAATTTGTGGTATGGAACTCCATTTATTCATATTTTTAGCTACGAAGTCAGGGCCTGCTTCCTTCCAACCATTTGCTCATCCTCCCCTGCACATGGTGTCCCACGGATATGCCCTGTCCCAGGCCCCGGCCAATGGGGGCCCCTGCGCTCCCCTTAAATTTAGGAGAACACAGAAGAATGGAGCACAAGTCAGTGTTTCCAAATACAGGTGACATTTAGGCCTTTCCAGGGCTCCTTTTCGTGACCTGGACACTCAAGGAGACTTCTGGCCAAAACGGCGGCTGAGTGGGTGTACCACTTCTTTTATTACCGTATCTGATATCGCATAGTTTAACTGCGTGTCGTCTGTGGCATATGGCTGGGTTACAAGAAGAAACAAAATGGAATCAAAGAAAACAGGGGAAAAAAAGGAAGTGGAGTCACTGGTACCCCTCTGTGGTAGCCAAAAAGTACATTATAAAACCAAGATTGAACCATTGGTTAAAGAAAAAAATTTTTTGACTTCGATTACACAGCTGGGCTGGCTTGTGAATATGGTAATAAGTATAACCTTTAGAATGGAAGGCAGGATGAGCAGATGGAACCTAATTAATAGTGAAAAATTACTAATCTGTCTTCCTAAGAGGAAGAAAAGTCAGTCACATTTTACAAAGAAATTTCCCTGTACAATTTAATAAACACAGGACTCACTAGACCACTGGGGGCTCATTATGAAATGGATATGTCTGATGTAAGCCTGTACCAAATCCCAATAATTAAAATCACCTCACCCTATCCTATAAAGCTTAAATACACCATTAACATGAAACCCAATTGTTATATATCGCCATGCATCCTTTTAAATCCATTATTCAATAAATATCCTTTATAGAAAAAGAAGCAATAACTCATTTTTAGGAAGCTGAGAAAGGGAAAGATAAAATTAATTTACTATGAACGTGACTTTATTATTTCTCAGAAATTATAATGCTTTTTTACAGAAGGGTTCACTCACGGTAGCCTCTGCACTACACTCCCAGGAACTCCGACCCCCCTCAGTGCCCACTCTACAGTTCAGCCGCGGGATTAAGAGCCCAAGTACGATGCTGAGTGACATAATCCAGCCACAGAAAGACAAATTCCATATCACTTCACTCATATGCGGAATCTAACAAAACAAAATAACAAACAAAACAGTAACAGACTCATGGATAAAAAGAACAGACTGACAGCTATCAGAGGAGGGGAGTAAGGAGGTTGGGTGAAAAAGGTGAAGCGATTAAGCAAAAACAAAACAACTGCAACAAAACCCGAAACCTCATAGAGAGACAACTGTACGGCGACTACCAGAGGAAAAGGGGGTGGAGGAGGTAGAAGAGGGTAAAGGCAGGATAAACGGTGATGGAAGGAGACTTGACTTGACTTGACACAATACAATGTACAGATGATGTATTATTACAGACTTGTACACCTGAAGCCTGTATAATCTTATTAACCAATGTCACCCCAATAAATCATTAAGAAAAGATTAAAATACATACGTACATACATACATACAAGTTAAAAAGAAAAAAAAAACAGCACAGGATCCAATCAAAGACAGTTCATCATCAGCTTTGCGACTACTAGCCGTATAACACAGGTTTCAATTAAGCCTTCCAATCCTCCATTGCCTAATCTCTAAAGTGGGGCTAAAATGCATACTTCAAAGTGCTTGGCACCTACATATTTAATAAATGATGCCCACTGCAAGAAAATGGTACATACAGCTTAACAAGCAAAAGTGAATAAAGGGGCCCCTATATTGCTAAGTGGTAAGTAAAAGTGCTTCTACTCCTAGCAGGTGATAATGAAAACACTCCAAATATTTATTTTTAAGTTGTCTAAAAAAATACTTCCTGATTTCCAATACTTATCAAAACAAGATTGAGAAATAAAATTCAAGGGTAAGAAGTAAAGCTCTAACTTTACTTAAAACAAAATAGTTACAAGAAAATGTAATTTCCTTAGTACAAAGTGATAACAAATTTTTTATTAATTATCAGTAATAATTTTGATGATTTCAAAGGCAGCCCAAATTTATCTTTGGCCTCAAAATGTTTGAAAAGTTATTCAACATGTAAAATTGAAATTTCTCTATTTCCTGGAAATGGGAGACATATGGAATTAGCAGGTTTGTACCATCTTCCTCCATCCGCATCATCCAAAGCAGACAAACCAGAAATACTGAAGACTATTTTTGTCTCCACTAAGATTCTATATTCTGAGAAAATCAGCAAAAAGCCAGCCCTAAAGTGGAATCTCACTGGTACTTCACTAGTTTGACAAAAACAACAACAACAAACAAACCCAAGAATCAATCAATCAAAAATTGGATCAGGTAGGTCAGGGCCACAGAACTCCAAGACTCAACATCTAGTTCTGGCACTGAGTACGCTGTGTGGCCTTGAGTAAGTTACATAACTTCTCCGAGCTTATTTCCTCACCTGTAAATTGGGGTTAATAATACTTTTTTCAGGACTGGTGCAATGACTAAGTGAGATAATACAGTTGAACAGCTAAGCACATAAAAATTATTTTAGAAAATAGCTTATTATTTTTTTAAGTTTTTCTTTAAAGATTTTTTATTTATTTATTTATTTTTAGAGAGAGGAGAAGGGAGGGAGAAAGAGCAATGTATGATTGCCTCTCACATGGCCCTCACTGGGGACCTGGCCTGCAACCCAGGTATGTGCCCCGACTGGGAATCGAACCGGGACCAAGACCACGCTCAATCCACTGAGCTACACCAGCCGGGCAGAAAATAGCTTATTATTTTAAAATACGATTTAAAATACTTTTTTAAACACCCACCAAAAAGGAATTCAGTAAGAGGAATGAAGCTACTATTTTAATCCTTTTAAACCTAAAATGTCCTACCAAAATGGAACTATCCTGTATACATGAACAGCATAAGGTATACGTGAGTAGGCGAAGAGAGATAACATATATAGCTTCATTGTGGTCAAATTTGGTTTCCATCAGAAAACCTAACAAATTCCAAGTAATCTTCTACTCGGCCAACATTACTTGGAAATGGATTCCTCTTCCACAAAATTATTTCCTTCCACTGGCACTGACCCATCACCACAAACATCATCTAGGGTTGTTTTTTTTTTTCAGAGCACTGAATTAGTAGCTGGATGCAAGCGCTGAAGAACATCTTGAAACACAGCCATATTGTATATAGCTTGGAAAAATATTACTTTTCACAAACAAAAAACTTGGCTAGAGGAAAGGAAAAGAGAAGATTAAAACAAAATATCTCCAAGTAAAAAGTGTAGAAAAGGAATTGAAACAAAAACACTGAGAATTAAGTGCACTCGAGCCCTGTGCATTGTTGCTGCTTCCAAGAGATGCATTTTGAATATAACAAGATGAATTTCAACAGACCATGAACCAGAGATTTTCAACATGATAAAGGGGAAACGATATATATTCAATTTTTACAAGCACTGAGTGAGCAGAAAACTGAAAATTCTTCAGCTGCTGATAATGTGCTGATAGAAGTGCATCCCCCAGCAGAATTCCTAATGAGCTGCCAGAAAAACGGAGGAGTATTAAGTAAACTAGAGAACAAATGATATATAAAGCACGCTAACAACAGGTTAAATTATACCAGCATGCTAGCATAGATATCTAATAACTTTTACAGCCATTTTTGTATTTTTGAATGAGGAAGTGATTAAAAATCATTTGAATAATTTATTCGACCATTTAGAATAACCTTTACAAGCCCTCGAAGACAACAGAAACTCATAAAGTAATACACATAGGAGATAATGTAAAACATCCACTATTTCTACTAGTTAGCGAGTGCCTACCACAACCCAGACACTGTGCCAGGCACTTCACATCCCTCACAACACATCTCTCAGTGCCACGAAGACATTAACCACATACGACAGA
The DNA here is from genome assembly GCA_004026765.1 of Micronycteris hirsuta. NCBI lineage: Eukaryota > Metazoa > Chordata > Mammalia > Chiroptera > Phyllostomidae > Micronycteris > Micronycteris hirsuta. The sequence continues at coordinate 156,539 of PVJI01000101.1, read as the reverse complement.
GGAGGAAGAAGAGGAGTTATTTTCCTTACCTGAAGTCCTGCCCTGGGGTCTGCATTATTTTTAACATCTTACTCATAATGACTAGCTCTGACACCAGTCTGTATGAAACAGTAAATACTCTAAAGGACAGATGATAAGCAATAAACTGAATTTATCTGTAATTGGAGGAAATTAAATTCTGGGAAAAGAGTAGTTGTGCTTAAATACAGAAAGAGCAAGGTTCATAATGGATGACAGATTGTGCAAAACCAGATGTGATAGGAAATGCAAGGGGGAAAAAGGCCTGGAGAACGAAACAGAATTATTCCCTTCAAAGTTTACAATCCTCCATTCCTCTTCCCATTCCCCTTTCCTTCCCTTTCAAAAAAGCTATGTATTATAAATAAACCCACAAAGCGACTTCTGAACCCATAACTACATAGAGATCAACATATAAAAGGCCTATAAAAGTCAGAATTCAGAATCAGAATTATGGACCCTGCCTGACCAGTGTGTACTGTGACACTAATTTGTTGCTCATCCAGTTACATTTATCTTCTCTACTCTTAAAGTATAATACAGCATGTTTCATTCTTTTTCTCTAAAGTAGCCAATAATCTAATTAAAATTTTAAGATTTCATTGCATGGCAAAATACTAGAAAGCTCAACTCTTTAGCTAAATCTGAATGTGGAATACTTCTTCTTAATTATATTCACTGTCTTTTAGTTCAACTCACTGGGTTAAAGATGCCCACAGGAGCCAGAATGGAGACTCAAATGAAATGGAAGAAGTCGGGATTGGGGGCATCCTGCAGTTCAAGACATTGCTTCCTTAGTCAGGAACTATTGTGGAAATATTAAGGCAGATAAAGAATCATGCTAATAATTATTACTCAGTTTCACAGTGGCTTACAAGGCCTACAAGGAAATGGGCAAGGAAACAAGATAAAGATCAGTAGGCATATATTTGAAATGATGTGTGTACAAGGTATTCATTACAGCATTATCTGCACAGCAAAATACTGTACACAACCCAGGGGCCATCACTAGGGACCGCCTAAATAAACTACGGCACCTCCACACAGTAAAATGGCATGAAGTTGTAGAGAATAATGAGGAAGCTCTCTATGCACTGATATGGAAAGACCCCAAATTTAAAAAGGAAGGTACAGAAGTGAGTAGATAATATGCTCTGAATATAAAATGCTTTGAGTAGGAAAATAAGGTTTATAAAAATATATATTAGTATGTGCTTATATTTGCACAAAAAAATTAAATACTCAAAAAACTAATAAAAGAGATTCTCTGTAGGGCTAGTGGGAAACAGAGGGGCAAGATGGGGTAAAAGGCAAGACTTCTTTGTATATCGTTTAATATATTTATTTTTAACCTCTTAAATGTATCAACTATAAAAATATAAAGAAGTTCTGTGGATAATTAAAATTTGAGAGAAAAATTCTGATGGTATATATTCATTATAAGCATCACTGTAGCCTAGATGGACTTATCAAGTATTTCATAAAAAGTAGCTACTATAGAGCATGTAACAAAACTCAGGAGAGTAGCAGAGGAAAGAAGAGTACCCGCCCACGTAGGTTTCCAGGGCATCTCATTGTAGTGACTGCTTAAAAGACTCCAGTGAGGGCTCTCATCCTCAGACACACATTTCCCAGGGTGTGCCTTGCAGACACTCAAGGGCAGCTGCCTCTGGGAACATGCTGGGGAAAGCCTAAAAGTATCACATAGTCCCAAGCAGCAGCTTCCCTTTCAGAACTCTCCCCAATCTCCAGAAAAACTCCATACCCAGGAAAAATGCCTATGAAGTAGGCAGACTCAGGAAATGATAATTATAACAAAACCCAGAATGACAGAAGGACCTGGATGCTGAAGTTGCTTATGATGTCATCCAGATGACGAGCAGGAATGATCAGCGTCGGTCAGGGTTAATCACAGGCTACACCCCAGAGGAAGGCAATTGGTGCCAAAGGTTTGAAGGGGACAAAAGAAATAATGCGGAGTTGACCAGAGATGAGTTGCAGTGAAATTTCCCAGGGCTGTGTCAATAGATCCACGGCACAGAACTGAGGTGTGGGCAACTGTAACAGCACGCATTTAAGGAAAATGAAAATAAATTACGCTGGGAGGATCATCAGTGGGCTACCAGGTGTCAGTTATAACCCAAGAAGAGGAACTGCTGGCCACTGATGATTTCTCTAAAATTTACAACCTAGTGTGCTGCCGGAACCAAAGGACCAACAATAAACCGAAGGCTCTCGGTTTGTTAAAATGTCTCCCTCTTAATGTACAAATCTGAAGTGGGTTTATACCTGACACTCCATCTTAAATCTGGGCCCTACCTCCTTAAAGAGCTAAAGACAGTGCAAGGAGAGACACTATTGGGTTGGCCGAAAAGTCCGCTTAGTTTTCTCCCTACAATGGCTCCAGTAGCACTTGGTTGTCTTGAACTTCATTTGAAACAATTTTGTTAGATTGTGTGGTGACAGTTTATCAAAATTGCTGATTTTTGTGCAGCTATTTTAATACTGAAGATAAAAGAACACATGCTACATTTTTGGATTATGCTTTATTATCTCAAGAAAGGTAAAAATGCAACTTAAATGCAAAAAAAAAAAAAAGGTTTGTGCAGTTCATGGAGAAGGTGCTGTGACTGATCAAAAGTGTCAAACACGGTTTGCGAAGTTTCTTGATACTATTCCCATTTTCACCAAATAATTCTTTGCTATGGAGCTGTCTTATTTATTGGAAGATGTTTAGCAGTGCCCCTGGCCTTTATCCACTAGAAGCCAGTAGCGGGAGATAGCTGACATATACTCAAAATATCCAAATCAATAAATTTATTGGTAAAAATGAGAAATGTGTTTTGTATTGTATGGAAAAAGTAAACAGGCTTTTTGCCCAACCCAATAAAAGTGACTTCTAAGCAGGTTTAGATTGTTTCATGGGAAACAGATTGATAATATAATACTACTAGAAAGCTAGACTATTTGAAGTATGTTTCAAGGGAAGGAATCCTTGGCTGTCTACCACCTTTTGTCCCGCTGCCCACAAAGACCTCGCCACGCAGCCTCTATCTCAGGTCTGAGTCCCACTGGCAGGGCTGGCGGAGGGGAAAGCTCAAGGGAAGGGCACGGTGACCACAAGGTGCAGCCGCAGAGAAGCACGAGTACCCACTATCCGTGTTTGTTCGCAGTTCCTGTGGGCTGCACCCTCTTAGGACAGTAGCAATAAACACTATTCCGAAAACTCGGCTCGGACGAATCAAGTATAAAAAAGTAAGCAAGGTTAGAAAATCTGTACAATTTAATCTCAAGAAGACTATGAAATGATATGAAAAACTTCTCAGTTGATTAGGGAGGTGAGGCAACAATCATCTTCGTGAATGGTCCATAAAACATAAACACAGACAGGGCTGCCCGCAGCAGGCACTACAAACGCTGCCCAAGGGTGAGGGCCTAAACCGAGCTCCGACCAGCTGCTGCACGCGGAACCCAGTGCTCTAAGGCCCGGAACTCACATTTTCTTCTTTACTTTTGATTGACACCTTTACAGAAACAAGGAGGAAAAAAACAGATGATTTGTGGAGGTGACCTGGAGCCCTGAGAATGTGACTGCATGAAGATGACTCGTTGAGATAATAAGCTATACAAGCCACAACACTCATTAAGCACACTAGATGTTTTCTCAAAAACCTATGGTTTTGGATAGAGTGATTCACAGCTTTCTAGGAAGTAATTATTATTCTCTTCTGAGCTTTAACGCATGTATTTAAATTCTCCTTAATTTACTGAATACTTACAATGAACATCACTATGAATTTAACACTCCGGTTAATCTTGGGAAAGAGATGAGCACTCACAAGAAGCAAAACTGAAGTGAGAATTTGTGATCACTCAGGAAATGTGCACATTATTAATGGAATTCAGAGCAAAGCCATGTCGATACGAGCAGCCCTTTCAACAGTTTCTATTTAATTTAGGAGTTAACTTTGAAAAATCAACAGACACTTCACTTAACTACCTGAAACCCAGCCTTTTATAGAATATTGGTGATTCCAAATACTGCAGAGCGGCACTGGGCAGCGTTGGGGCTTCCTTACTTCTAAATGAGCTTGATACTGTGTGTGGATGCATATAGTCCTAACAAATAACCATTCTGAGAAAGAAAAAAAAAAGGCAAAGAGAATATGGGACAAAGACAGAAATCAGAGCCCGTTAAATGATTTTAGAAGGGAAAGCAAAATTGTTTCTCATTTTGGAGTCAAAATTTAATCAGGAAACCCAGAATGTCGGAAACAATACAAAAGGACATTCAAGCTAAATGAACACGGCAATTACAAAGCCCACATACTTGAACAAGAAAGTGGTCAGCCCTGCTTCTCCTCCGCACCAAGCATCTTGTAGGAGGGGGACAGGACTAATGTCTGACTTAATTACCAGTTCATTGTTATCTGGAGGCAACTAGAAATCCTCAAACTGGTCCTAGGTTATAAACAAAGAAAGAAAAGAAAAAAAGCAATTTGGGATTCTGGAAGTTGGAGCAGGCTCCTGGTGATTAAAAGGGGCAGAAGAGAATAGAAATAATCAAAAGGGAGCAAAAAAGAAAGAAAAAAAAAACACTAATTAGAAGAGCACAGTGACCAGAGGCTGTGAGCTTTGGCATAAAAGCCCTAGACATGGGCAGGAGGCAGGAGAACCAGCCATCTGGGAAAAATCATAAGAAAGTCAGGCTAAACCTATAGACCTCAAAGGCTGCGGAGAGCACTCCAGTATTACCAAAGAGTTCAATAACTGGTGTTCTTAATGAGGGTCCTGGTTCATTGAGAAAACTCAGCATACTTTACCGGCCCATGTCTGGTAATGACTGTGACATGTTAGAACCATTTGCAAGGAAAACAGTTATAACTATTTCATTGTTTAAAGGATTAAGCAGTTTAGGCAGAATTCCCCCTTCCTGAACTCTCTAGATAAATTAGTTACTATAAGGAAGGTTGTAGATTTAGATGTATCAAAGTGTCACTATTTCTTTTACTGGAATTCCACCCGCCTCCCTCAATCCCACTCTTAGTTAGAAGGACAAGAATACACAGAATTGAATATGCATCTCCAAAAAAATATCCGGGCAATTTTCACTCCTTACTTTCACACAAATTAACAGGCTTTTCTAAGTAACGGGATAAACCGCAATCTCAGTGACAGGAGGACGTACACTTCAGAGAGATTAACAGGCCACACCTCAGGAGAACGGGCTCTCATTCAGAGCCTTACACAGGAACCAAAGGGAGGGCTGCATGTCAGCCGCTTACTTCCACAGAACGCAAGCTAGTCATTTCAATGGCGGCTGCGACTCACCTGCTAACTACTGGCCCCCAACAACATCAAAGATAGTAAGTCACCAAATTTGTCCCCAGTGTTTTATGCATTTTTTGCCCATGCTTGGTAAACTGCATTTGTTAAGAGAAGAGAAATGTTAAGTGTGGAAGCACAAGATAGACACCACTGAGGTTCACCTTGCCACTCTCCAGCCATGAGGAGTTGTGATATGTCAGCCAGGGAAAACTGGTAAGCATGGCATTCCTCTTACCAAGAGCAAGCCAAAATAAGAGCAGGTATTTACTTTACAGGTAGAGTTCCCCAGAGCTGCAGCATGGCTGCTGTTCATAGGACAAAATGAGCTAATCTGCTTTGAAACAGACAATGACTTTTAAAAACAAGCCATGATAGGTTTATTCCTTACTTTACCAAAAAAACAAAAAAAAAAAAAAAAAAACAAGATCATCAGTTCTTCAGCAGAGTCATCAAGGCAAGGTGAGTTTGTAAGGATTCATTCAGGTACTCCTTTTTCAAGGTAAAGTACACACATTTTTCACATCTTAGAGGACGTGAGCGTAGTATGCTGCATGTATGCAATAAAATTCAGATAATCAATAAATCTTGAACAAGACATTATTCGAGAACTAAATACTGTAAGAGAATCGCTGTTGTCTGTCACTAACACCAACCTTGCTTTTCTTTTTAAATCCCAATTTCATTTTTTAAAAGTCACGGGAAGAGGGCATTGGCAGCATGGGTTTCATGCCTTAGTTCTCAGCAGCAATAAGAAATAAACACGTGCTGGAAGGGGGAGAAAGAACTCTCGTTTCTAGTTTCAGTGTAGGAAATAACTTCATTCGGTATTCTGCCTGCCCTAGACGCATCTGTCTTTGCCCTCACTGTATTTTTTAAAAAGTAAGTATAAAAAACATGTAAGAGGAGAGAATGGAGACATGAATAAAAGACACAAAGAAATAATCTAGAACTTTAAAAAAAAAAGATGAATAGCGTAATTTGCAACCCACTTCCTATGGAGACATGTTGGAACACCAACCTGTATAAGTCTGCAGTCCTCACTTTCGAGCATACTAAAATAGAGGAAGAACGTAACAGGAAGGATTTGGGCATGCACGTGAACTTTTTAAACACCCCAGATGATTCTGTTATCCCTCCCTTACCCCGGCCCCAGGTCAAAACCACTTATCCGTTCAGATCACAAGAGTCCATCCACTCAGTGACTCACAGTTTCATTTATTTTGTCAACTAACTTCATGGAGTGCTTAACTGGGGGATATTTTGATAGATCCACTGGCACCAAATGGGTTCAGTCTGGGTTCTAAGTCTCTACCAATCAACAAATGGTTTTCTCCTTCCTCTTCACAGGCACCTGCAAACCAGCAGCCTAGTGATGACAGTGACCTGAACTAGTAGGACTAGCTGATTCCTCACAACTGTTTGCTGTCACTCAAATCAGGCAGCAGGAGAAGGGACAGGGGCTCCGCTGGGAGAAGAGCCATGTGGGACAAATTAGGTGCCGCTGTAAGATTTAAAAGCTGGGGGGAAAATACAGCTAACTAGAGGCAGCTGTTAGGATGTGGTTTCTATGTTTATATTCTTCTCCTTCCCCCTAAAGCCTCTTAGGGGTATTAGGAAGAAAAGCATGTGTACGACCCAACGGAAAGGATCGGCTCTCCTCACTGTACGTGAGGCCGGAGACCATAACTCAGCATGTTAGAGACTGAAGTTACCTGCCAGGAGGATGAGGTAAACTGCTGTAAACCTTTATGTGATAATGTTTTAAAATCCTCTCTATCTAAATACGGTAGTACCGCAGAAAATTGCACTGTTAGCAGGCAGCCGTCCTGACAACTAAAAGAAACCCTATAGGAGCAATAAACCTGACCTAACTGGAGTTAATTTAAGGCTGACCTACCAGTCTGCAAATGGTACATCCTGTTGCTGTTGTGACCTTTGCACTGCTCCCCCCACCCCCAATTCCACCTTCAAGCTCTTTGCCTAAGATTTCAACATGGCTCACTGCCAGTACCTTTCTCCTTTTTTGGGTGCAAAAATGGTTCTGTTGATCCATACATATTTCACAAGGCTTTGACTTTTGGCTTTAACTGATAATTAATGTCACATACTATTTAAAATAACACAGAGAATGTATTGTTCTCACAAGATCCTCCCTTTCCCCTGCCTGCCCTGACCTCTCTTCCCTTCAATATTGTCCTCAATAACGGGCTTTCTTCCCTCCTTGTAAAGCCAATATGGGGGACCGAGAGGAAGCAGGGGGAAGGGAAGTATTTCTATTTCTCTTGGCACTGAATAAAATGGTTTTCTACAGGATGGAGTATCACTCCCATTTTAATAAAACTCCTGTTTCCTATATAATATTACTCAGGTCACTTCAAGGTGAGAAGGTGACCCAACACAGAGACCAGAGCAGGAGACTATACTGCTGAAGAGTAAACAGCAGCCCACATGCTGCAAGTCAACATGGCAGGACCAGCAAGCCCTCTACCCCAGGCTCCAACTCCTCAAATGCAGCAAGTCTCACACTTCATGTGCTCAGAAAAATAGCTGGTGCAAATACCTAACGCAGAGAGGCCACATTTTACTCAACTTAAAAAAGTATTCCACTGACTTTCCCAAACCCTGGTATTGTCACCTGTAAGATCAAAAACACCCACTGAAGTTGACCTTTTCTGGCTCCTATCATTTACTTTAATGCAGAATAAAGAACAGATTAGAATAGCATCGGTTTTAACTCTTAAAATAGCTTCTCTCTTCCCACTGGGTGCATGAGTACATTAATCCTGCTGATTCACAAAGGGAAATGTTTATTCCTTCCTCCCACCCTCCCTCTCATCCATCCATCTGCCTGTTTTCTTTTTAATTGCTTTGGTGTTTCAGCCTCTGCTACTCTACCCTGATCACAGACACACACGTATTTACAAAATACACACATACACTCCCACGGCTAGTAACGTGAGCTGGCAGAATTTTTACCTGTACCACTCACTGGCTGTATGGCTTTGGCAAGTTGTAGAACATCTTCAAAACTTCAGTTTCCAGGCCCAGCTGGTGTAGCTCAGTGGATTGAGCGTGGGCTGGGAACCAGAGGGTCCCAGTTCGATTCCCAGTCAGGGCACATGCCTGGGTTGCGGGCCAGGTCCCCAGTGAGGGCCCTGTGAGAGGCAACCATACATTGCTCTTTCTCCCTCCCTTCTCCTCTCTCTAAAAATAAATAAAATCTTTAACAAAAACAAACTTCAGTTTCCTCTTCCACCATTGAATCAAGACGGCAATTCCAGCCTCACGGGGCCACCACATACTATCACAGCATAGCAACGACAGGCAGTCCGTAAGTACCAGTTCTCACCTCTTCTCCTCACCCCGGGCACAATGCAGCTCAACATCCTTTAAACATACACTGTACAGAGCAGTTCACTAGGAAAGGTTTTTTCTAGAGTTTGCTGATTCTGGAAAAAGTTCTACATTCATTTTTTTCTTTCTATTGTCAGTTTCTTATTTAAGTACTTCTTACCTCTTCTTTCACAAATTTGTATTCTCATATCTTCAGTGGATTAATGTTTTCTTTGTTTCTCTATCTAATCTTTCTTATAGGTAGAGAAAAAAAGAGATGTAATCTAACTATACTAATAATAGATAGCAATTTGAAAGAAAACCATATATAGTCATCCTGTCATTAGCCTTGAAATTTAAAGCTATGTTTAAAATGTTAAAAATTTCCCTCTGCAGTAAGAGCCAATATTAAGTTGATGCCCTAAAAGAATCATCCACAAGTTCAAATGACAACAGTTATGATCCAGACTGTGATGAACAACAGAGTTCAACGCCTTCGCAGGGAAGACAGAGAGGATGGCGGTCTACCCTCACACAGCAGCACGCCTACACCCGCTGAAGGAAAACGGCGAGCGCACCAGCTGCTACCTGCTGGGGACGGCCCTGCACGCGCTTCTCCATCTCCAAACATTTGCAGTAGAGTTTGAGTCCAGTTAATCAATATCTTAAAAAAAACTGTTTTAAGACAATTCTGCCTATTGTACTTTCTGGCCATTTAATGTACAAACTTTTAAAACCAATGATTTCCCCCCAGGATGTCAGATTTTACAAACCTAAAGTACAAGCAAACAACAACAAAAAAATAGCCTGGCGCTACATTTTAAACCAATACTCATCGTGGCAGAGGCTGTGATATTTGCTGGCTGGACTTGCATTTTTCAGCTGAAAATTTGACGTTTGTCCTTTTTTTCTTCTTTGCCTCTCAACAAAGTTTGAAGAGGGGGACCACAGGAGAGAAGAAAGTCAGACACAAATACACCTGCAGTGTCAAAAAGGGCCTCCGTCTGCTTACCATGCATGACTCACGTCTAAAGAAAAGAACTGGACCAGACAAACCTACTACACGTCCCTCAACGTTTCCTCAAATCCGTAACTCTTCCCTGGGACCCTCCCAAAGCCACCACCTTCACCATAAAATGCAGACAAGCTGTCAGAGCCTGACAGGCCCAGGCATCTACTGTACATCTGCTCACAAACTTCACTGCTTTTAAAATTCAGCACCATAGGAGGAAAATGGTGCTCAGCAACACCAAACAAAACAAACACAGACCCAGCCCCTGTCTGAAGAGTGCTGGCAATGCCGACATCAGTGCTGTAGTTAATTCGGAAGCCGCAGCTGTACTTGTAATATAGAAACATGTAACTTTCACTGAAGCAAGGGCTTCAAAAATTAGGTGGCTGGTCTGGCCTCTAGGAGTCTTGTTTGCCATTCAGAATACATGCTTCTCAGTTCCGTCCCCAAATGGCTCGGCATTTCCTAACCCATTCCGCAATTCACTTGTACCCCCTCTTGAGCAACTGTACTAAAAGACCTGATCTAGCCATCAACAGAACAAAACAAAGCCAGATTCCCATGCGGTGGCCCATAGCCTCATACACAATTTAAAACGTTAAGCCTCATTCACCATAGAAATACACTGCTGAAGTCCTAGGCTTCCCTCTTGCTCATGCAGACATACTTTCAAATGATAAATCTCATGCAGTCAGGTCTTTCTGCCTATTTCATCTGAATACTCTCTTTGCAAAATGTTCTTTTTGCCCCATGCATGACATGGTGTCAGCAGGCCACGAGCAGTGGGGTCCCAGGCTCCTGAGAAGGGGCCCCCTGGGGATGAAGGCTCAGAGGCCCAGCTTGGGCTGTCGGCACACGCAAAGCATGACCCAGTTCTTCACCGAGGAGTAGGAAGGGAGGCAACTACAATCTCACAGCTGGGCACTACCTCCCTGCTGGGTGAAACCCACGGCTCCTCCGCAGGGCTTACCGTCCACAGAGCAGCAGCAGAGCCCTGTGTGGCCGCAGCCCCCCTCCCTTAGCCACAGTGGTGCTAAGGATGGCCACGAGGTGGCCGCTCTGGGCTTGGCTGATTGCCGAAGCTGAATGAAGACTTCAGTCTCTGTGAGCATCCAAATACTCATCCAACAGAGCACTACCACAGTTTGCGGGGAATCTAGGTTTATAAAATGAACCCGAAATAGTGCTTTCTAGTTGTGATCTGCTCAGTAAATGGGCACTACAAAACTTTCTAATCTTATTCACACATGAATCTGGAGTGTAATATCTCCTCTTGCAAAACACAGATTTTCTGTATTCCTATATATTTATATGCAGCTACAATGATTAATAAAAAAAAGAAATCTCAAATAATTAAGTGGCTGTTAAATTAAGTAAGAAGGAAATTGGAAGGAGACCAACTAAAATTCACAGTGTAATTAAAAGGGTGTCCTTTCTAAATTTCTAATAAAATGCACTTGGTTGTTACCATTTATGACTGTGTACGGTTTTTATGCCAGTATTCAATATCACACAGAGAAACAAAAACAATGAAAATTTACTATCAATAATTTCCATTCATTTAAACAAAAACTAAAAACTATCATTACGAAAATTACCTATAAAACTGGTCATTAAAACTGTCTGCCCTGCCAGCCAGGCTGCCCTCCTCCCGCCTTCCCGGGGCTCGGCCTCCTTTGATCTCTCTCCCCACGTTATTCACATCACTGGCAGGAATAGCAGATCTACGTGAAATTTAGAAAAATAATTTCTAAGCAGAAGCGGGCTTAACACGCAGCAAACACCCAAAAACCTGATCCATGCAAAGCGGGGGAGCAAAGTCACTCCCGAGCCCGCCTGGGACTCGGAGGCTGGACCACTGCAGATGCCGCGGGCTGCGTCCCACCACTCAATCCATGGCGTTAGGCAGAGAGAACGGGCCATTGTTAGAATCATTTCTGGCCCAAATTACTTGCTTCCCAAGACCACAGGCCTCCAAGTTTACAGCCCTCTGCCTTCCACGCTAGCACTCCTCACACCGCCCGGGCCCCTGCCGGCCGCCGCCGATTAAAATAAGACGACTGAGCGGTGCCTCTTGAAAGGTCGCGATAACAAATCCAATTTACGATTCTCAAAGGGACAAAACCAAAAGGTGGAAGAGTCTGAATAAGTGAAAAATTGTATTATCATTTAATTTTATTCATCAACAAGATCCCCTCTCATTTAAGAAGCTGGGCTAGACAGCTCCGTTCCATGGAATGCAAAGGGGTGGGGGCTGCAGGGCTGGAGGAGGGTGGGGGGATCCCACCTGTCCTTCAAAGTATAACCCTGAGTTAAATTCTCTCCTATTATTTCCGTCCTTAAAATAGTCAGATAGCAAGATGCTCAAAGGAACACAAAGCAGTACAGTGGAGCTGCCTTCTTTCAAAGGGCCAGAGCAGCGATTCTAAGTTATTCAGGTCACAGAGAAATTACACTTCTTTATGCATCTATAAAGAATTCAGAGTTTTCCATTTTTATTAGCATTATTACAATAGTGAAGGTTTTCAGGCATGTCATGAGAGGAGCATTTACAGAGAAATGCTGAGCAGACCGGCCTCACGCAGCAGCCGCCTCCCTTTATGAGGTGCCACAGCCTGGCAGACATTTTGAAAAGCCTAATAAACACATACTACTTCAATTGCAAGATCTTGTTAATTTGAGTATACAGAGAGCCAAACACTTTCTGTGAAAAAGCAAATGATCAGTTATTTTCGTCAACCATTATACAACAGGACACCTTTGTCTTTATGAAGGCAGACTATCTGGGGCCACCCTACTTGTACAGAATTGTCCTGCTGTCATAGAATCAGCACACAACGTGTCTTTTTTAAAATCCCTTCTCAAATTTTGCTATTGAAAACTAAAATTATCTTTCGGTTCTTTTTCAATGCAGACCATGTCAAAGTCCCATGGTTCTAATATAAATTCCACGAACGCTGAAAAAAATACGGCCATGCCACCAACGGCTCATGCTATTCACATCCTTCCTCCTTCTCCCTGGCACTTCTGATGGCAGCCCTGATCCTTCCATAGCTGCACCAAGGCACAGGCACATAGTCAAAAGTGGAGGACCAAAAAGGTCAATATAGCAAGCAGAGAATATTCTAGCAACGCAGGTTTCGATCTATAACACTATTTCAGTGTTATTCCCGCGGAGCCTCGCGTGCCAAGAATACCACTGGCGCTGTTCAGAGACACTTATGATGACTCAATGGAGAATCGGGAGACCTGGGCACTTAACTATGCGCCTATTCCCAATGATATTCTGTCTCAACTCATTTCCATCTTCATAGAAACATGAAAGTGGGGCAATGACAGATATGAAGCCCAGCATGAACTGCCTGGCAGAATTCTGCCTAGCAACACAGCTTTATCACTCCACCACACACATGAGGCCAGAGAGAGTCCATGGACAAAAATAACGACATAAAAACCAAGCTGCAAATGCCATAGTTTAAGGGAAAGCTACATAATTCATATGGCAAAATAAAGAGTGCTTAGTTTTATACTTAATCAGCAAGTACAAATCAAATGTTTGTAAATATCTTAACCCACAACGAACCAAATACTGTGTTGGCATAGGCTTTTTTACTAGGTAAAATCATGCACTACCTACAGAAAGTTCCATGGAAGACAAAATAAAATAATTTGCTCAAGTCTTGACTTAGCTTTGCCCTTGATATAGGAAAAGAAAGCTGAGGTTACGTCAACAATCATTCAGATTTTGTATGTAACAGGTTTTCTTTATTCTATTTCACTGACAGACACACATGCATATATGCAGAATGTTACTTCTTTTGGTTTTTGTTTTCCTTTAAGGATTCTAGGTTCCAATTGTAAATACATGGCTATGACAGGAAACAGACATGAGCTTACAATTTTTTTTTCCTGAGAGGATATGGGTTTGTACTGCTATAGTCACTCTGATTTTTCAATTGGTCCCAATGATAAATATTGGGGGAGCAAACAGGCCACAGCTGGGGTGGGCATTGTTAGCCTTAGAGGAGAATTAAACTAGCTAGTCTGATTGATGCAGCCTAAAGCCACATCCTTGACCTGATTAATAACTAAAAGCACTTTAGTGACAACCAAGGAATGAATGGATGTGTCAGTAGTAGTTATTTCAAATCATTTTGTCTGCTAGATTTCATTTAAAGAAGCTGAATGAGGTAAGTGCGTCTGCATCCAGCTAGGCAACAACTCAACAACATGGTAACATAACATTAACACAGAATAGAAAGTGGTGAGTTAGGGATGACTAACAGGTATTTTTCAAATGTATCAACTTTTCTTAGAAGTTGGAATATGCATTTCTTATAGATCATCATTCAGTAGGAAACTTCTAGATATTTTTGTTACATTATATTATATATGATAAAGCACCTGCATGAAAATTATTTCAGGTTATTAGGTTAGAATTGTATTTCTCTTATTCATTTCTGATGCTTCTTAGGAAGTAAATTTTATTGATAAATATGAAACTTGATTAATTACAACTTACATAAAATTTATGAGTTGTGCTATAGTAACATAATGAAATTGTAAAAAATCAGAAAAATATACAAATCATTGAGGAATGTCTAGTAAGGCTATCTTACTATGGACTCTGGACCCTTACAAACAGGAAAGCTTGTACGTGAATAGAACGTGCAATCATCAGTAGCCCCGGCAAGCAAGAAAATTCTCTCAAAATATAGTTGATCCTTGAACTACTCAGGTTTGAACTGCATGAGTCCACTTCCATGTGGTTTTTCAATAAATACAGACAGTACTATAAATTTATTTTCTCTTCCTTATGATTTTTTAATAATATTTTCTTTTCTCTAGCTTCCTTTATTGTAAAAATACAGTATATAATACACATAACACATAAAATATCTGTTAATTGACTTTTTTGTTCCAAGAAGGCTTCTGGTCAACAGCAGGCTATTAGTTAAATGTGAGGGAAGTCAAAAATTATACTTAGATTTTTGACTGCTCAAGGGTGTTGGTGTCCTTAACCCCTGCATTATTCAAGGGTCAACTGTAGAATTTTAAATATAGTGAAAAAAATAAAAGTTCATCCAAAATAACTATGTTGATTGGACCATAAACCTACGTGGTAACTGTTGAGGTCCATGCAGATTTAGTATTAAGAATCTATCCTGGAGAGCACACTCTCTGTTTGATCAGAACATAGACGCAAAGAGACGCCCTCGCTGCAATGCACAACGCAGGTCTGCACGGAGCTGTGAGCAGCGTCCCCGCGTGAAGGCCCCGGTTGTGATATTCCGTCAGTCACTTTACTAGTACAGGGGAAGCCTACTTAATGAACTGCTGAGAACGGAAGACAGCCACTACAAGAATACATTTTGTGTTTACCAGACTGTAAAATCTGCAATAAGATCCCAGAATCCTCTTAGATGACTTAAAAGTTAAAAGAAATAACCTTCTAGACATACAAACTCAGTAGCAAAATGGGGAGTACAACCAGTCATTTCCAAACAAAATCTATGAAAGACTCACTGCTTTGGCAACAGCCACAAAATCTGCTTTATCTTCTGCAAACAGTGATAAAGTAACAACACAACTGAAGATAATTTCCTAAAAGACTTTAACCATTTTTTTCTGCAATTAAAGAAAAAAAAAAGATGAAGGTAAACCTTGGGAAATGTGATGATACTGTTATTTTTATTAACTGAGCAATCTTAACTTGAATTATATCACTAAGTTTATTTGCTAGTTACTCATTTCTAAGTGTCTCACACTAATAAAAATAAAATCTCAAGTGTTTTATAAAAGTAATGGGCCTGGAAAAATTGCTGAGGGTGTTTTTTAATATCATATAAGTTCTTTTATTTTCATGCCTTTGGGTCTGCAGAAATGACATGCAAGTTATTAACTATAATGTGGCCGGTGTAGTCACTGCCACCAAATTAAAATAAATGTAATCTGCAAGATGTTTCAAGTCTCCTAAAAAGGAGAAAAAAAAAACAACCATCACCCTGAAAACCCATTATCCATTGGCGTTAGGATGGCACAGCACGACCCCAGCAGTGTGAACTTCTGTCTACATTTCTTCCTGACAGATCATGCTCTACAGTGACATAAATTAAAAACAATTTTCAACTGACTGATCGCTTTTTAAACACAGTGCACCTTGAAGGAAATCATTTACATAAAGTATTTCAAGAGTTACTCGCTAAGTTAAAAATCAAAGTAATGACCCCAATAAGAGATTCCTGAATCACTAAGTAATTTCAAAGAAATGAAAAGAGAATGAGTGTCATTTTTCTCACTGGATGATAGATTCCCGATTAAATCTTCTTCTGACACTAAAGCGGGCCTTGTAGTAATAACAACTCTTCATTTCAACTAAGGTCATCTGAAAAGAATGATTATCAAATAAACCCAACAAGAGAAGACCTCAAATTTTTTCAGGACCTCCAATTCCTTAAGATTTTCAGGCACCTTGACTGACAGTCTTATAAAACATAAGGGTAATTAAACTGACATGAAAATCACTATGCTGCATAAATCCCTAAGAGCAGTGTATCTAACCTTTTGATCCTCAGAGAACTCATAGTCGTCCTAACACCTGTTCCTACTCACCATCCAATGACCTTCATAAAAAGATTAACACCCAACTATCACACCCTATATAGTTCACACACATAATCCACACCCCCCACAGCAGCGTGGCTGCGCTAATTACACAGATAATAGTCTCGCTGGTACTGGTTCACAGCCACTTCAACCCCCTCCCTAGGCACGAGATAGAACAGGGTCTTCCAGAAGGAAGCTTTGGGGTGTTGAGATAAAATAAAACTTTTATTTTAAACCATGAAGCACTGAATAGTTAACATATTAACTTGGTGTTGACTGTGTTTAAATAAATTTAAAGTGGTTTCATAAAATGAGGTGGTGTTTTAAAGAATCTCAAGTCATAAACAAATTGATACCTAATGTAAAATCTGCAATTATTTTTTACTGCTACTGAAATATACTGATAAAACATAAACTAGTCCTATAAGGAAACACTTAGCTCTCACTGGCTTTTCCCTAGGTAGAAAGGTGTTCAACCCATTTATCATGTGTCCATGTATAATTCTGCCTTATTTTGAAGGCAACGCATGCGCTATCTTTGAGTACCTGCAGCTGACTCCAGATAAGGCTCTTTTCTCTAGCTTTTGGGAGAGGCACGCAGATACATTAACATGTATTTCCTATAAGATAACTAACGGTGTAAATATTTTCTCTCTCAAAAGTCCAGAAACAACTTTTGAATGTCTGTGTGATCTTAAAGAAAAGCAAAAATCTCAGCAAGGTGGTCAACCAACCTTATCAGGAAATTACATTATAACCAATATATTTAAATGCTCAAAGGATTCCTTTAAATGATACCAAAAAAAGTACCATGTGTGGAGAGACAGCTCAATGTTTATTTTTACTTTCTTTTACTACATGGAATTTTACTTGATCTTGTTCTATTCTGAATGAAAACAAATTATTTAGGAACCACACTGTTTTTATGTTCAAAAATACCTATGTGAACCGCCAAAAGAAAATCAGGTATCTATCTACTTACTAGCTACTCATGCAAAAAGCATTGAGAGAAATGGCAAGTCGTGTTTCTAAAATAAATTACCACTAACCTCTTTTTCTTTCATCATTTTTTAAAAATCTTCAAAATGACATGGTAATCTGAAATTTTAAGGGGCACCTGACTGGCTTGTCAGACTAAAGTGGCACATTAACTACGCTCATTGTAGCACCATTGCAGCTCAGTTTTTATCATTTTGATATCCTCTCCAGGGTTTCAATCCTCCTTCTTAGAGCTCAATCATACTTGGTGATGCTCTGTTCCTATATGAGGATGCAAGAAAATTTCTATTTAAAAATACATTCAGGAGAGGGTGGGTGTCAGGCGCTACTGATTGAGAAGGCATTCCATGATGATCCCTATTTTCAGTTAAAATACGCACTTATGGTTTTGGATTTAACACCCCTGCCTTTGCAGTCAGATAGTCATTTAGCTGGAGTCAATCAAGCGTGTGATTAGAAATAATAACTCACAAGCAATGAATTCAAAAAGATTAGATCTTCGCCGAAATGCACAAGTACAGCATCCCATTATACGTCCTTTCTGGTTTCTAGATAGCAGACCAAAAACACAACAGCAAAAACAATTCTCTTCCTGGCTTCTAGAAGCTGGCTCACTTAAAATCTGACTAATGAGTTTCTACTCCATGCTCAGAAGCTCAGTCATTTGGAGATCTAATCAGCAAAAGGAGGGTGTCTCTTTCATCTTTTCTTTCCCCCAGTTATGCAAAAACCTATGTTTTTATACTGAATAGGCAGAAACTGGACACACCTCTTCTTATTTACATAGAATGGCAAAGATATACAGATGAAACATGATTAAAACCCCAAAATGGTTAATATAAAAAACAACAGAGAATAATTTTCCATTTATAAATTATTCGTCAAATTATGTCACTTCAGGATCTAGTATTTTATTTAAGTAAGGGGTTAAAGAGGTAATCAGAAAAAGTATGTTTGAATTTAACACGTATTATATTAAAACCAGTAACCCCAGTTCTAGCAAATCTTTCCATGTAGCACCTTAGATCAAGTCAAAAGGATTTGACCCATTTATAAAGTTTGGAGAATTCTAGTAAATCATAAGATTTTTATATTATGTAGTACTTTATCTTTAATCAGAGAGCATATAATTCAGAGTTAACAGTGCTAATAATGGGTAGGATGATTCCAAAGAGTAAAGGATCTGCAAAAATGATGAGTATTGTGCCTCAGAATATAATAATAGAGGGGATGGTTTGATTCGCCTTCGCAGCCATGCTTGATTTAGGTGGCCCTACCACAGCACACGCTGACGACATTAGCATAATTCACACAGATAAGGATAGCAGAGAGGAGCCTGGGAACTGACAAATTCCACAGATAATTTCCAAGTCTGAATAAACCACACATGGGTAACTACAAGCTAATGTAGGGTAGGAGAGATACATGAATAAAGTCCACAAACACACTCTCAAAAAAATAAAAATAAAAAACAAAAAGCTCCAGAGGCTCATATATTGTTTTAAAAGGAAGAAAGAGAAGATCACGTTTCTGTTTCTAATGGAAAGTATCTTGCAAAGTAAACAATATTTGAACTTGTTGAACAGTGAACTGCACCACTAAAGACTTATTTACATAATGGTCCACTGTATTCATTACCAGTTGTGGTCTTAGACAATGCCACTAAGAAAACTTTTAGAAGCCAATCCTTTTTAGTCAACAAATAAAATTCATATTTTAAAAAATCCAAATATTAACTTGGACAAGTTTGGATATTTTCTACTGAATATTTTTCTGCATCTATTAAGACAATTACAAATATTTTTCTTGTATTCTGTGAACAGGATGATTTACGTGACAAATTCCTTGTGATACCGTAACAACCCAAATTGTCCAAGACAATGTCTCTGTGTGCATGTATGTGTGTACACACACCCCTGGGTATAAAGTCCGTTTGCTAACATTTTATGTTGGATTTTGCATTCTTGTCAAGGTGGCAGACTAACCTAAATTGTTCTATTTTTAAATCTTTTCGTTTTTATCTTTTAATTGCAGTTGACATACAAGATTACATTAGTTTCAGGTATACAACATAGTGATTACTTACATAACTTACAAAGTGATGAGCTCGATATGCCTAGTAGAGTAGGGTATTTTTGACTACATTTGAAAATAGCCAGACCTAAAATTTTTATTTTCTTCCAGGAGACAAGTGGGGGATTAATTTCTACCCTTTTGCCTAACCTTAACGTCCAAGGGCAGAGGGCACACCAGTGGTCTTGTGGAGTACACACTGACCCCCTTTAACCACCTTTTATGGAAGGATCTTCAAGAGCCAAATCTAAATACTGCTGCATTTCTCCGGCTTTAACCCAGGAAAAATTTACCTTGACTCAGCTGGAACCATTACTTCTTATGCAACCTTGCCATTACATTTCAGTCCATAAAAGTCTCTCTCCCTCTCTCTCTCTCTCTCTCTCGTGCACACACACAGACAGTTCCCAAGTACAGTAGTAGAAAATGGAACAGGAGCAGTGTTCCCTATTCCTTCAACCATTCAGGTTCAAGTTCCATTCAAGAAATACTCATTCAATGCAAACCAGATGCTGGTCACTGTACCAGAAACTGAGAGAGATGTTAAAATTGATAAAATAGATTTCTGCTCTGACAAACTTACCTCCTAGTCAGGAAAGCAGGTAGAAAGTCCCCTTCTGCACCACCCCCACGCACACAACTTGCCCAGCTAACAGCAACTTTAGACTTTACAATAACAAAAGGAAAAGGAAGTAAAATAAAAAGGAAAAAAAAATCCATGCTGAGAAGCAAGTCTGTCCCAAAGAGTTTCATTTGTTCAGAAGTGAAGAAGAATTTAAAACCACTAATAAAATAAATACCATTCTTCTTTTCCACCTTCTACTGGGAGAACCATGAGAAGTGTAATTAATACAGGGTAAGCACTGAGGCACTCTGCGGGGGCCACGGTCAAGTTCGAATGGAAGTGAAAACAAAATACAGTTTAATTTTTTCTTTTTGGCCATACAGGAAGGCACCCGTTAAAATAAGTGAACCTATTAAACATTTAGACTAAAAGTTATGCATTTCAAGAAACAAAAAGAGATACTCCCCAGCACAGTATCTACAATCCTTTATTTACTCAATGAAACAGAGATTTGCTGCGCTCCTACTATGTGCCAAGCCCATTCTAGGCACAGTAACTTTATGTACATAATTCATGTGCCATCCAGAGAATGCATCTTCAGTGCTGCCAGCAATTCTCCTCTGACTCCTTTAAACAAGTAAAGCCACAGAAGGAAAATTTGAAGCTTTCGGTGCTGATTCAGTAACAAAATCTTAATGTATTTCTGTTACTTTCTGTTGGTAAGAAAATGTGTGAGCATGAAATTCACTTTAAACAAAATTCATTATATGAACTTGTGAGATTTTCACGCATTGTTTTTTTCCCCCTTCATCTCCAAACACTAATTGACAGCACTTGAAAACAGTGATTCAGCTTCCGCATGTCATAGGATTCTCAGGGACTGTAGCTCGCTAGATTCCTCAGGCCAGCAGACTGACAAATCAAAAGATAAGAAGTACCTCTCAGCTTGAATCAACTGAAATGTGTCAGAAAATACATTTGGCATAATCTTCAGAAATGTCAGGTTTGGCAGTGACAGGAGAGGCACAGTTTTCCTGACAGTTTTAGCACACCAAAGTTTCAGAGTCCAAGTTAGAATGAGGAGGGGAAAACCCACTTTTGTCTGCTATTTTGGAGAAAACTACTACATGCATCAAGAGAAAGTATCTAACATGCCACCTGAGTCTGTGACAAAAATATTATAAAATGCCTGACTGCCTAATTAATGGAACACACTTGGAAAATGTCCACTAAGACTAAAAGGATTAAGGGATCTTTTAGTATCTCTGCTTATGAAAACTATCATGCTCACTCTTCTCTTCATATTCCCAATGTGCCTTGTGCCAATTGGGCACTTTCATAAATGTGTGTCAAATGAATGAATGAACCAATAGCATCATGCAGAAATGCTGAGACACCAAAACTTAGCTGAATACATTACATGACTTGCCTCTATTGGACCTTGCCTGTCATCTGTTAGCCTTAGCAAATTAAAAAAAAAAAAAAAATCAAAGAAAATTAACACACAAGCAAGCAAATTCTAATAATATATCACATTCCTTTCTGAATTCAATATAAACTGGACTTTCCTCTACAAATTGTGGCTAAAAGAAGAAACAGCTTAATCGGTTCTCCAAGAGGCACTACAGTGCAGAGCCAAGGCCCCGGTTTCTACCTCAGCTACAAAACTCCGACTCCTCCAATTTCCCGTTTGTAAATAGATCTCCAAAAGAAATCAGCCTGAGGGCACTGGACGGCTACAGATCTCTGCGGGAGCGCGGGACTCCGACACTGCCAAACCCCTGTGCGCTTCGCAGACAGGAGTTTCAGTCTCTCGTCAGACACACACCCTCCCAGGAATCTCACAACTCCAGTGCTGTCAACCTTCATCTGATTTTCATTTACAAATGAAGTTGCACAAATCTGCAACGATAAAGAATATTGAAAAAATCTTTGTTAACATTTGGCATCTCTCATTTTTTAAAATACGAAAACGAGATCCGCATTAGGGGCAACTCCTCACTGTGCTGGCCGCGTTTCATTTCCTTTCACCACCAGTGCAGTCGCAATCTGTCAATATTTGTGCTGTAAATGACCAAATACTCAAAAGAATTTACTTCAAACTCATCATACACTTACATATTTATGAATGTTATGCACTGAAAGGAAGTTAAAAATCATTTCTTTATTGCCTAAGTCTATACATACCATTTTACAAATGAGAGCTGTACCAACTCAATTAAAAGAGATACTTAAAAAGATACATTTTTCTGACTTAATATGTGTTCTGTATTTTCAGTGTAGCTTCACAATCTAATTCCTTTGCAAAGGAGCAAAGTCAAATGTAATTTTTTCACTGTATTTGGCAAATGTAACATAATGCAATATGAGACATCACTGCAAAAGACTGTTATTCCACCATCTTTCAAGAGTTAGTAATTTCAGGATATGTATTCTTTCATAAACACTTACTGAGGATGAACTGTGCCTTCTACCATGGCTGATTAAAGAAACAAAGTGAGAGAAACAGACTAGGACGTCCCTACTTACAGGCAAAAGAAAAGAAGAGAAGAGAACAAGAGAGAAGAGAAAAAAGACAAATAATTAGAATATAAAATACAAGGGGGGGCCCAAATAAACCAAAATCCAGAATTTATAAAAAACTGTGCCTTGTCCTGGTGTGGCTTAGTTGATTGAGTGTTGGCCTGCAAAACAAAGGGTCACCAGCTCTATTCCCAGTCAGGGCACACGTTTGGGTTGCAGGCCAGGTCCCCAGTGCGGGGCGCACAAGAGGCAACCACACATGGATGTTTCTCTCTCTCTCTTTCTCTTTCCCTTCCCCTCACTCTAAAAATAAATAGATAAAATCTTTTTAAAAAAAGTTGTGTCTTTACTCTTACATGTTTAAACTTTAGTCACCTTCAAAGTCTCTCCATTTGATGCAATACACCTACTGAGACTTTTTTCCACTGCTCAAAACAGTTTTCGAACTTGTCAATTTTGACGCCTTTTAGTGCTTCTGCCATTTTTTGTTTCACTTCTTCCACATCAGCAAAATGTTTCTCTTTGAGGACTTTTTTCATTCAGGGAAACAAAAAAAAGTCACTTGGGGCAAGTTTGGGTGAATAGGGAGGGCGGAACATGGGTGTCATGCCATTTTTTGCTCAAAAATTGCTGAATACTCAGCAGGTGTGGGCAGGTGCACTTGTAAATGACCCGTCATGAAATGGGTAAACACATTGAAAGAGTCTTCAAAAAAAATTCACTGAAGCCAAACCAATCTCTCACAACAACGCCAGCTGGCACACTAATACAGATGGGTTCCTAGAACACTCATGTAGCAGGGGAAGCCTGTACTACAAGGCACCCACCCTCCAGAAGATAATTCTAGGTTTTGGGGGTTCCCTCTCGTAATTAGTACAACTACAGTTTTGTGGGTAAAATTTTAGGTGCATGGAAGCAGGATAACTACTGTGGACTGAGAATGGAGGAATGGATATGAACCAACAAGGTGGAGAAGGTGAGTACAAATATCCCAGATTTGGATCACCGTGTGTGAAAGAAGGTGATAAAGCGTCGAACTTGAAGGGAAGGGAAAGGAATCTGGTATGTCTGGAAAGTCGTGGGTTTGGGGGCCGTTGTAAACATTAACATGAGAAGGTGGGGCTAGAATAGGCACTTACTATTAGGAAATTAGGAGCAATCAAAGGTTTTTCATTAAGGCAAAGAAAGGTGTGATCGGATTCACGTTTTTGAAATGTAACAAGATAGGTTACCCTCTGCCAGAAAGGCCTGGCGGAAGATAACTTTAGCAGAGACATCTAGCAGAAAATGGGTTGGGGAAACAGAAGTAAGGACAAAGAAACATTAAGAAGCCACTGCGAGGTGAGGTTCTGTGCTCAGCCAGCTTCCCTTCCAGCCACCGCACCGCTAACCAAGGAGGGTCCTTGCCTCAAGAAGCAGTGTAGCCAGTCACTCATCACACTGATTCATGGGCAAAAAAAACTCTTAAGTGCCAATACTTCTTATATTAGTCTTCTCAACCAAGAGTCCAATGAAAACACTGTGGCCTGGTTAAGGTCAAGCCGACAAAACTTAACAGGTTCTGTGTGGCAGGCCAAGGAGCACAGAGGCTCAGAGAACGCGTTTTGGAAACTGGCAGGACCTAACACCTCCCCTGGCTGCCGAGCCCCCCTGAGCCACCTGACCTTCAGACAGCTACTGACCAATCTGTACTCTTATCTGTCACAGAAGAACAATACCTATTTCATGAGTCTGTTATGAGGATTAAATAAGGGTTACAATAAAAAACACTGTAACTATCATCATCATCATTAAATACAGGATAAGAAAAATTAAAGGAGAAAAGGATGTTACGGGTAGTATTGTAAGAGATTTGAGTTGATGTTAACATGAAAGAAAAAACAAGTTAATGTGACTGGTTTTAGATGAGTTGTTTTTAGTGTGAAGACAGGTATGTGTTGGGGACAGAGGCATTTAGACAGGAGATAATACTCTCCTACTATACGTGGCTTTCATTTCATTTGAAGTTCAGTTTTCAGAACTTTTAATATATCCTTGTATCTCCTCGATTTTTAACTAAATGCATGGCTGCCTTAAAAAAAAGCAAAACAAAAAACAAAAAAAAAAACCACCTTTATTTCACAGCCTAGTGCCCCCTGGCAGCTCGGTGACTAAGTAGGAAGTAATGACTAATGTGTCTGTGGATGAGGGTGGGGGGCCATGTGTTCCATGTCATTCTTTTTTTCTGTTCTGGCTCCTAAAAGGTGAATCTCCCGTCTGGAGCTCTCGCAGTCATCATGAGCCATGAGGACACAGCCTGCATCCTAAAAAGTGGCAGAATAGCAGGGTTCTGAACTTGTCTGCAAGGCTTGGCTGCACAGAATCACCCAGAAAGCTTTTTCAAAAAATACCCACGCCCCACCCTCAAATACCTTGACTTAACTGTCTGGGTTGGGACCAACACAGGTGTAGTGGGTATGGGTATGAAAAGCTCCCTAGATGACTAAAATGGGAAGCTAGAGTTAAAAACCACTGATTTAATTAAACACATTATCATCACCCCATTATATTGCACACTTAGTCCATCAAGACATCTGTTAAAAATGACATAACTACTATAAAACAATAATAACAGCTACCACTTATTAAAGCTCTCCATTATGCCCCTGTGCTAGGTAGTAGGCTCCTTGCAAATCACTTTCCACTGATTCTCTAACTCGATCTCTCTAACAACACTCCGGTGTCAAATATTATCATTTTCTTTGTACTTCCTGGAAAAGTGAGGTGCGTTAGGTATGAGTAATTGACTTAAAAGTCCCTCAGGTTAGTATTCTAGCCCAGAACTGACTAAATCCAAAGCAGTTCTAACCACAGCACAGTCCTACCTCTCCAGATGTTTGACTTCCTTTCACTGTATCTAAGGGTGCCTGCCAGTGAGGGTGCTAATGAGCCACGGAAAGGGTTCAGCAGGGAAAAGAAGGAAGAGGATCATGGTAACATTCAAGATCAATCTCCTCTGAATTACCTGTAGTTAACTTCAATTCTTGGGTCATATAATCTGCCCAACAATGGACTTACCTGAAAGTCACTTTAACTCAAGTAGAGCTACCTGATAACGGTTTACATTTGTTTTCATGTAAACTTCTCCCTGATCGAGATCCAAAAATGTACCAAGTTCAGATTACATTCCAAAATGTGAACAGAAGCACCAAATCCTCACCTACTTTCAGCTTCCTGGTTAAAAGTTTAAATAAATCACATGAAATGTATAGAAAAAAAACATCTCTTTCTCTCTCCTAATGTTTAATGATAATTTACAGCCTTAGAACATTTGTAAATTCAACAGCCCATCAAAGTGTCCAAGAGCACACCCGTTCTAAGGACTCGTTAAATGACATTAAACATGACATTTCATGAAGTACTGTACAGCATGAATGGCTGGGCAGGCTGGTGAACAGCCACCACCAGAATAATTTATCGTTCGTAATTCTGCCTTGCAAAACATTTGTTAAAGGGGGCCACTCAGTTACAAAAAGAAAATTTCACTACTTCGTCAATGCTATTAATTACAAAGGAAGAGAAAACCTTTATGATCCTAAGGATATGCTCATTCTTTCTCTAGCCACCCAAAAATGGCAAGGAAGAAGTTCTGTGGTAAAGTCTTACAGGTTTTTTAAAATTTTGTTTCCCTGAACAGGGCTGTATTGTTTCCAACTCACCTCATCCCCATATTCCAAAGAACATCAGTGAAAGCCAATCAAAACGGTAAGAATTTTTTCCTAATATACAAGTAGGAGAATTCCCTACTTTATCCAACTCACAGTCTTTAAAAAAAAAAAAATTTCTTAATGTTTATTGATTTTAAGAGAGATGAAGAGGAGAAGAGAGAGAAAGAGAAAGAAACATCGATGTGAGAGAGAAACATTGATTGGTTGCCTCCAATATGCACCCCGACCAGGAATTGAACTCCCAACCTTTTGGTTTAGAGGCCAACACTCCAACCAACTCAGCCACACTGGCAAGGGCTCCAACTCTTTAAATGGAATTTCTTTTGCTCCAGAAATACCAAAAGAGATGAGGCTGGAAACAGACCTTTGTGCAGTGTAAGGGGGGTTTTACAATACCATAAACAATGACCCCAATTTTACCAAGGCATTCTCCCCACCTTATTAAACAAAATTAGGACAATAATCCAATCTGTAGTGAAAAGGAAATGTTAACTTGAAGCTGACAGTGACCACAGACTATGTTAGAGGGACAAGCGTCAGTGGTCAAGGTTTAGCATTCCTACCTGCACAGTAAACGCCCTTCATGTTTTCCTGAAAACAACCCAGCCGTGCAACCTTCATGGTTTTCCTTCTTTCACTATATACTATGTGACTGCAGACTTAATAGAATTCAAATCTTTTAACTCTCCGTGTATTAAGCATAATAAATTAATTGCACTCACAGCATAATTTTTACTGCCATAAAGTAGATCACTTATTTAGTTTAAGCTTAGCTTAAAAGACTGGTTTTTTTCCCCCTTGTCTTTTAGACATGAGGTCCCGAAGTCCCAGCACAGGAGCCTGTGTTTCTTTGCCAAATTCTGCATATCTCTTTTACGAGTTTTGTTGACTGAAAATATTCTCTCTCTAAGCTTCAATAACTCGGTGATGAATTTCTGCAGCAGAAATGGTTTCCTTGTACAAAAGTTAAGGCATGGAATTAACTTCTCCTCAAAAAAGCACTCATTTTGAAAATGACCCCACCAAAGTCACAAATAACCACAGCTCACACACTTTGGACTGTTTTTCCGCATATGTGACAACCTATATGATAGTCCCAGCAAAATCAGGGGCTGCTACATGTGAGCTGTTGAATTGCCTTTCTGAACAACATTATTTAAAGGAACGAAATACGGCTTTCACAACGATTACATTTTCCTTATAAACATTCACTTGCCAACCACTTAATATAGTCCCAGCCAAACAATTCAAAAGTAGTTTTAGTGATTTTTCTTGGATTAACTGTAGCGTTTCCATAAACTTTCTGTGCTTCCATCTAGCATGCAAAAGGCTGGCCCGACCACAGCCCAAAATGCAAACATCTAAATACAGCTGAGAGTTCATCAATTAAGACAAGGAAAAACTCTCACCAAAATAACTGCTGAATTTATGCTGCAGCAATGATTTTTAAAACTCTACTCAGAGCTAAAAAAAAAACAAGGGAGCTTTTTTCATTTTTGTCCTGAATAACCAAACCAGTTGTTTGACTCAGCTGAGGGAATTCAGTTGGCTGTTTTGACTTCCGGTGACTTAGCTGACATACATGCTCTAACTTGACAGGTGAGGTGTTTGGAGATTGTCTCATGTACGTTTCTGTTTTTAGCAACCACCACTAAGTTAGCACAACTGTTCAATTCACAATTAGCCGATTTCTGCCAACACACATGGACAGCGCAGAACCAAGAGAAAGAAAATCATCGTCAAGCAGCATGCCTTCTTGATCTTTTCCTGTCACCGTATCAATTTATATAAACTATACAACCTGTGACAACTTGAAACACTTTCTTCATATCGAAAACCCCAATTCTAATTCCTTATTAATTGGTGTTAAGTAAGAATCACCAGATGATTCCAAAGCTCATATTCCATAATAGCAAGCAGACACAAGTTGAGCCGTCACCTAAAATTAGCTTATTCACTGTAAAATAAAGATTGAACGTTAAGGTATAAAATTATTCTAAATCCCCAAACACACCAGAACCAATTGTGAAATTAAATGTGACACTTTCCATAATTCAAACTACAGTACTTGGTTTTTGTCTTTCTCCTCAGCTACCTCTAAATTAAATTAGTCTTATTGATTATAACTCAGAAATCCCTGTCTTGTTACCATGATCTTCAAATTTTAATAAAATATACAATTTAGTTGCACATATTTAAGCTGGTTTTCTTAAATTACAACATAGGAGATTAAGTGTAGGCTCAGCGGCTATTTCAGTATCACATCTTACAGACACAATAAAGCCAATTTCTTTGCTAGCTTAAAACAATTGATAAATTCATGCATCCCCAACCTGTTTTCAGTCCATCACGATGGATGATCACTCATCGTTGAAGTGAGATCATATAAATTGATTAGCAATGTTATTTACCTAAACACTGACTGCACAGAGGTCCTGGAATAAAATAGAGGCCCTAGTCCATTTAAAACATGTTATAGGGTACAAATGATGGTTAATAGCTTTAGTAAAAGCAGAACTACCAAATTAAAATTCAGAGGTCATTCGCTGGACAGAAAACAGAAGAGTGCACAGTATCTGTTCTGTGTGTTTGCTAATGAGACATCCATACTGCGGACAGCAGCTCTGGTGGACCGAAAGCCCACAGTGGGTGCTTTGTCCTTATAAAATCTCTCTTGGATATAATAATAATTACATAAGAAACAGCCTCAAAGAACACATTATTGAACTTTATAGCTTTGCTTTCAATGTACTGGGATTTAAATTTGATTTTGACTTTTTAACTTAAGAGAAAAACATTTCTTAACAGCATTTCCTTAACAATCATAGCTGATGGAGCCCTGAGCACTACTCTTTACTAAAAACAGAAAGGATTTGGTAACCCCTCCCCACCTCCAGACCTTTTCTCCTGCCTCCCCATCCAAGGCTGTGACACCAGCCACTCGCAAGCTGTCCATGTTTGTAAGCAGTGCTGAGGTGCCTCTCTTCATGGCTAATACATCTTTTACAGCACCATCAAATACGCTGTAACAATCCCTGTTACTTCGCTGACAGTGGCTTTTTTCCTATGAAAGACTAGATACATACCCCTTTTCAGTCTTCTTGTCATAACAATATTTAAGTGATGTATTTCTATCTTTTACTTTTTTTAATTAACTTTAGTGGAATTAATATAAAATATTACTGGAGATGGATATTAGAGTACCTGGATGAATTGATTTGAGCTCTCATCTCTCTTCTTCCCCGAAAATGGAGATGAAACATTCATTTTCTCTGCACAGATGTAATAATAAATGTTATTGGCCACTTTATCACCTGACAAACTGTCACCAAAGGAGAGTTTTACATGCAAATACCTGAATCAGAGTTACCTCCTTCCTCAACAGATCGCAAGTCAAGCCTTCATCAAATAATGCCTGGTCGTGAACACCACACACCAGAAACAGCCAAGGACGCTGCTTCAGATGAGGACATGTCAGCAGTCACAGAGCATTCAGCCATTGTGTCTGTGTCACGAGGCACCGGGTCTCAGCTATAAATACAGTTACATGTGTGTCTGTGTAATGTGGTACTTATCAAACCATGTATTTTATATTATACTGAATTTCAGTTTCAATTCCACCACGATGTTCGCACGAGCTGCACACATTTGTTTTTACTAGAGGAAAGTACGTCCTATTTATTAACACCACTCACTGTCAATTTGTGAAATTCATTTTCACCATTAGAGCTACAGAAACTAGTTTCAAAATATATGTCATCACTCAATGAGAGTAAGTTAAAATGCGGCATCAAGAATAACTAAGCTAGATCTACAGTAATCTATCACTCAAATAATTAAAAACAGATGCTTATTAATTTCTTACAATGTGCCACGCACAGAATCAATCATTTCATGTGTATGAACTCAATGTCACCTGTAAAACAACACCGCGAGGGAGGTATGGTTATCATCCCTATTTTCCAGGTAGGAAAAAATGATGCACCAAGAATTTCAATTACTTGCCTAAGACTACATAGCTAGAGAGAGGGAGAGAGATAAATAGTGATTTGTTGTTCAGCTTATTTGTTGTTCAGCTTATTTATGCATTTATTGGTTGCTTCTTGTATGTACCCTGACCAGAGGCTGAACCCGCAACCTTGGTATATATCAGGAAGGATGACTCTTGAACCAAGTGGCAGACAATCAGTTCTAGAGCTTATGCTCTAAATTCTAAAATGATGGCCAGTATGTCACGATGCCTCTTAAGAAGCCTTACATAAAGCAAATGCTGCCTATTACCAGCACCAAGAGTACTTAAATTTTAAAAATAAACTAGTAGGTTTCTTAAGTTATGCACATTGTCTCAAAAAATGCATTAGCACATAAGATGAAATATAAAACACAAAGTAGCCAGAATACTTCATACAAATTGATTGCCTCCTGTTCTACTTTTCCAAATCCATTCATTCTGAAAATCTGTCACTAGGTCTACATAATATTGAAAGCATTTATTTTTGTTTCCTACTCAGACAACAAACTATTCATAGTCTGGAATAAGAGCTAATCTATACATTATTGAAAATGCCACACCATATTGTACCCAGAGAACCTTTGATAAATACTAAATATTATACTGACAATGAGTAATGGCAACTGAAAACGAAATTACAATGTAACTCAAAGATGAAATATGAAGCCGAAATAAAATGGATGTGAGTCCCACTCAAAATGTCCCTTAGTATTTTGAGGTCTATGAAAAGAGAAGTCCTTATTTAGGACAAAGGTAGGTAGCATTTTGGAGGTCTGGGAAAGATAACATCGCTCCTGACTAATGTCAGAACACTAAACAATGAACTATGTGAGAAGGACATGAGAAACGAAGGATGGACAAGCCATCTCATATAATCGTTTTATTTTTTGCATATACAGAAACTAAATGCAGAAGGGCTAGTATATTATCTGAAAATGTGGTTTTTAGATATTCTAAATGATTTTCTCAAACTTTCATTTATTTGCTTTTAGTGAAAAAATAGTTAGGAAGGAAGATGTTTTCATTCTGTACCTCTGACTGCTTTTCTACTGTTTGAAAATTACTTTGCGTATATATTACCTATTATTTTAATAATAAAAATCTAAGTGTCAGTCTACAATCAATCAAAACTTGCAATAGTTAACAAATCCTACTTACAGTTAACTATTTAAATAATAAGTGATTATTGAATAATTCTGAATATTTTGCATCTGAAATAATAGGCCAGGGAGAAAAATACAAAACTATGTTTAAATACACATAGTGAGATAAAAGTAGATTAACAGTTGTGAGTACACAAAGCATAATTTATTCCTTATTTAAATGTATTAATTATTGTATTTTTTTTTAATATTATTTTTTTAGAGAGAAAGAGGAAGGGAGGGAGGGAGGGAAGGAAGGCGAGAGGGAGAGATTTAAATAGTGGCTTGTTGTTCAGCTTATTTATGCATTTATTGGTTGCTTCTTGTATGTACCCTGACCAGAGATTGAACCTTCAACCTTGGCATATCAGGAAAGATGACACTTGAACCAACTGAGCTACCCAGCTAGGGCCAATTTTTGTATTATTTTCCATACAAACTGTAAATCTACTTTGGCCCCACCCTTTATATATAGCTCTATACTTTCCATATACATGCATATACAGATATACATGTACACATACATATTCATACATACATGTGTACTTATACACGCACATATATACATATACGCACATACAATTTGACCATGGTAAAATTATAATTATAGACATCCCCAGAGCAAACAATTTTCCTGGACACCAAAAATAGTACTGGTTTATATGGAAAACAAGAACAGTTCTTCCTACTGAAGACTGATAGACAAATGTTTATTATACCTACTTTTTGATACAAATGAATTGTCATTCGGAGATGCAGAGATATATATTTTCATAATGAAGCACAGGAGATAAATACAGCCTCATTAATGAACCCTACAGAACAAAATATTTTAACATGCTTCAATTTTAAAAATTGAAAAAGTGTTAAATTTTCCCTATTAAAAAAGAAGAGAAATAATAAAGTTATCAGAAGAGCTTTTCAAGGATTTAGCTGGAGTCAGATTTCACAAAGTAAATCATGTACTGGGGTGTCTGGCATTTATTTGAAAGTTGCTAAGTATCACTAATTTTCTTCACTAGTCCGTAACAGAATGGGGGCCAGTCTCTAAAGGAAGCAAGGACCAGCCCCGTGCAAGGGAGCCCCCACGAGCTGCTCAGGGAGGCGTGGCGCCACCAGCATGCCAGCACAGGGTGAGGGGACAGGGCTGTGTGGGAACAACTGCTTCTCTCCCTTTGCCCTCCTTAACTCTCCTCTCCTCTCCTTCTCCTTGCCTTTCCTCAAGGGCCTTGTCTTTTTTTCTATCTTTATTCCACTCTTCTTGTTCACTTTGTTTTCCTCTTTTACTCCCTTGTTCTCCTCTACTTCCTTCCCCAGCTTGTCTTCTCTTCTCTAACACATTTCATACAGTTGTAACCTGGGACCTTCCACTAAAGCCTTGGCATACTCACAAGAATAGACAAAATTATAACAGTTTGGGGAAATTCCAGCAGGGAAAAATGTAGGTAGCAGCAGATGAGCAAGACCAACAAACACTGGATCTTTCAGCTCTCTTCACTACACCTCCGTCCCCCTCAACTATTTGCTTCTTTTCTCTTTTGAAGCACATTATTCCCCACCCACTCATGTATCCCCTCTCCAGCATCCTTTCCCCCCTTCTCTGTTCTTCATCTTTATTGCTCTAGTTGAACAATGTGTTTTCAGAATTAACCAAGTGCTCCACAACCTCCCCCTTTGAATATGCATAAAATCTCACCAAATTTTATCCAGAGAACACCTCCTTCTCCCATCCTTTCCCCTCCTTAGCAAGTCTGCAGCAGTCAGGTTACAGGATGTGGCTCGAACACTCTCTTAGGATGGGAGTAATAGGTATCAAACATTTTCATCTACCATAAGAGATCCCCAATATCCAATGATACTGTTGAAGATATTCTTTCTTTCTTTTTTTTTTAATTTTATTCATCCATTTTCAGAGAGAGGAGAAGGGAGGGAGAAAGAGCAATGTATGGTTGCCTCCCACATGGCCCCCACCGGGGACCTGGCCCGCAACCCAGGCATGTGCCCCGACTGGGAATCGAACCGGGACCCTCTGGTTCCCAGCCCGCGCTCAATCCACTGAGCTACACCAGCCGGGCTGAAGATATTCTTTGAAAATATTTTCCTGATCTATTCATGTATCCAAACACATTTTATTTAAACTAAGTTTTAAAACTCCTTTCAAAATAATTTGGCCAGAAATCTTTTCAGAATTCACTTCAAAGTTCAGTATTTTATGTTTCTTTACATGCACTGAATCTGTACTAAAGTCATTCTCAACATAAGTGCACTTTTATGTACAATGCAGAATATTTCTCCTAGCCTGCTTTCCAATAAAAGCATACAGAAGTATAACAAGAAGGACAAGTCCTTCAACAGTATAAATTGAGTTAATTTTTTATGTGTACTCTGCTTTTTAAAAATTTCTTCCTGCTTTCACTATTTGTGGGTCATTTGTTCATCTTGAAATCAATCACACCAAGACTCAGGGTTCTGTTCTGAAACGAACAACTCTTCCAAACACATAAATGTTTTTCTTGACGAATTATATGTGAACCAGCTAGCTGTATTCAAGAGTCAGGATCAGAGGTGCAATTAAGCTGCAAAAATCTGATGTTCTGATTCTTTCCATTTTTCCTGTCCCTTTATGCATGCATGGAAAAAGAAAGAAAGGAAAAATTTCCTGACCAGATAGCAAATGAGCTCTGGAATATGTCAGGTGTCCTGGGCGGTGGGCAGGAGCTCCTGTCCCACCGGCTCCAGCCAGCAAGCCCCGCAGGCCCAGGGCACTGCTGTGGCACATTACTTCCGCTTTTCTAACTTTTCCACTTCTGAGCACCATCAATTATGCACTAGAATAACAGAGGCCTGGCAAGGCAGTGTAACATAAAGGCCGATTATGATAATAAATAATTTAAACACGTGTGTGCCATGTTCCCTTACCACTGATAGGAGGCCAGGGGAATGCGATGCATGTTGCAGATTCAAATGCAACATAAGACTAGTTTGAAAAAAGCAGACAGTGCTCACCAATGACCCTGGTCACTGCCTACTGGGAGGAAAGGGGCAGAGTAAATGAACTGTTCACATAGGTTACTCATACTTGCACAAACTGATTAGGAATCACAAAGGCCAGAGATCCTAACAGCTGATGAGTGTTTTGGCCCCAGATGCAGACCAGGAAGTGTAGGGAACAACATATTGGAGGTTTTTGGCATCTTACACCTTCCAGAAAAGGATAAACAACTACATACACAAATATTTTAAGAGAAAGGACACACTGTTTCCATGTAAAGTTATTCAAACTTCAGCGAAATTCAAACTTGGAGACTCTCCGAGTCTATATATTCATCGGATGACTAGAGTGCATCCGGGAGCTGGCTGTGGGCAACAGATGCAGATATTGCTGATATTGCTGATCTAGTCCCTTTTAAACTACCCTCATCATCTCTCAACTGTGATTCAGAAACACTCTTCAAGTTTCCTTATTAGTATTCTATTTTTTAAATTGCGATGTGAAAATTCACAGCTGAGAAGACACTTTTATATATTCAAATACTACAAAGAAACAAGTCACCTCTCTGCAAGGCCCTGGGAAAGTTCAAAACTCAGCTCCAATGACAGCACCTGAAGGCTAGGAGGATACTGTCATTCCTTACCCACACTGGCACACTTGATTTTAAACTGGATCTTTAATGGTGTGCACCCAAACTTAAAAAAAAAAAAAAAAAAAGACAATTTCCAACTGGAAAAAATTCGGATAACGGACTCAAGTTTATTGATCTCCTTGATGAAGATAATTCCCAAGGTATAATGTGACATTTCTAATGCTTTAAAATGGTAGAATATGCAACAGTGAAAGAATAATAAAACTAAGTGCCAACAGGGATGATGATAAATCAAAAGCTGACCTTAAAATATATGAAATTCAGGAGAACAGCAGTTAATTCATGTCAAATGATACTCAACTTCAGTTTTGGAATGAGGCTCCCATTATCTAGAAATATTCCAAAATTAATCCTTATTCTACATGAGAGCTAATATTACATTTCTAAATGTAAATTGATGAAAACTCTAGGGGGAAAAACCATTTTGAACTGTGGTTTCCAGAAGGCTTCAAGTTTAGTCATGTCAAATTAAAAGGGAGCAAAGCTTCTTAAAATAACATTCTTCTTAAATCGCATCCATATGATTTAGCAAATTGATATGGCCAAAGTCAATAAATCATGATGCAAAGTTTTTATTTTAATGTATGACTGCTTTTATTTTATTTTATTTTATTTTTGCTTTGAGCCAGCTCCTTCTAATTTGGAACCCGAAGTTGAATGTATGTTCTTGTCAAGGTAAAACAAGCTACTTCTCACGTCATGGGTTCCTGCTTTTCCATGTCAACCCACCACAGTGAGAGGAACTGTCCCCAACATCTCAGCCAGGCACAGAGCTCGCTGCCTCTGCGGTTGCACCAACAGGCAACCTTCAGTTTGCTGCCTCCAGTCAGCAGTATTTGAATTTGTAGATTTTTCACCACTTTTCAACATGTAAGTGCTTCTTTTTTCTTAACCAAGGGATTTCATTTTGTGCTGACACATACCCAAGAAGCAATCTCCATGAAAGCTTGCCTTTTAAGGCAAGCATTTTGTGCACTTCTTAATGATGGGTGTTTAAGAGAAATGGTAATTATGATAGATTTTGAGCCTTAGGTAACAGACATCCTCACAGGGAGAGGGTTCACTACATTTAAGACGACACCAAACTCCTCATTAAGAAGTGTAGATGTATCAATTCATTTTCGTGCAGACACACTGACAGTGGAGTCCAGGTTAGTAAAAGCAAATGAAACTTCTCAGGGTCAATTACAACTGAAGGACTTTGGTTGGAAATATTATTAAAAGTGTCAATGCTTTAAATATCATCGCCCTCTTTTTTATCCTCTGTATGACTTCAAAACTTTTTTGTTTAAATGAGTCACTTATGCGGCCACATTAGATACTCTGGGCTACATGCTACAACAGATTCTGAAATCACAGCTTCAGACCATAAGCAGTCTACAGGGTCTTCAACTAATGTTAAAAATGAAACTACCATGAAAATATTTTCATATATATTTTATGTGTGTGTGTGTGTGTACTATGCAGTGTGTGTGTATATATACTTGTGACTCATATGTTCTCAAATCACACTCCAGATCAACATTACTGTTAAAAGAACATAAAAAATCCTTGAACCAAGATGCCATGACCTCAATCCCTTCTATGTGTGTGCGTAAGTTTTCCTGCCCAGCTTTCCTGCAAAGATGGCAAACAGAATTTAATATTTCATGGAGCCCAAAGCACAAAGCATGTTCAAATTCAATGCAAGGAAATGCTTTATCTCATCCTTTGTATATTAATAATTCAAAACTGTGAGAAACTTCAGAAAGCCATGAAAACTTTTAACCAAATGCCCTATAAGTTTCTTCTGGACACTCAAGCTATGAGTTAAATTGAAAATCTGAAATAAAAAATGTATTTAATTTATAAATTTACCTTAAGATAGTTGATTCCAGAAGAGTTGCTGTATAATTACACTACTATAATAAATATATAATCATAATAATTAGCTGTAATAAATAATGTAATATAACAATTACATTATTTATTACAGCTAAGATAATCATATTACATGTTATTACATTATTTATTACAGCTAAAACAACAGAATATCATATCCAATTTTTTATCAAGAAGACAGGACCATGTTCTCTAACATGGATAGCGTAAGTTACGTACTTCTGCGTAACAACACCTGTTTTAAAAGCTAAACTCTATGAAGACTATCTAAAGGGGAAAGAGTGAAACATGGGCAAACACGACCCCATCATAACCAGCTGTGAAGGCTGTAAGGTTCTGGTTGGGGGGGTGCAGCGGGGGGCAGGACATGAAGGCTCTGATACCCGCCAGTAATCTGTAAACCATCAGGAAAGAGCCATGAAACGCATTTAGCATTTCATAAATATCTGAGAGCAAAGCAAGCATCTCTGGTTTAAATCAACCAGATTTTTAAGCTTTCTGGTTTTATAAGAATATCCTACTATAAATCTTTCTAAAATTTGCCTGCTTTTTGTTTATTTTATTTTACTCAGGCCAGTAATGACCACGACAAATACCTAAATGCTGAACTAAGCAAAGCTTCTATCCCTAAATTTTATGTGGGAGGCTTAAATTTCTTCTATAAAGCCAACAACAGTAAATAAGTTCAGCATTGGTTACTTTCCTTTTGTTAAACAATAATCAAAAAATAAAATCTTTAAAGAATCTTAAGGGGAATCAAAAGTTTGGAAAAAAACAAAATTATTGCCATATCCTCTCAAATCCTTAGCCCATTCCTCCAAAAAGGTTTCTGGTTAAAATATGTCTCTTCATTCTGTGATATTCAGAATGACACAAGAAGTCCTGTGACTCTGTCCTGCTTCCAGCATCTGTCAAGAAAATCACAAACCCACCTCTCAGTTCATGGGAGAAAGCCACTGGGAGACGGATAAGGCTCCGAGGGAGCGAGCGTGTGATTAGAAGGTTTCAGGACAAATATTCACGGGGAGCAGCACGGGACTTTTTTATTTTTGGCTTTTCAAGTATGAATTATTGAATGAAAAATGTAGATGAATAAGTTATTTTTAGTGAAAATTCTCAAAATAGAAGAAAAATATGATATATGAGTGTATGCATGTGCCTATATATGTACATATAAGCATTTTAAAATTTAAAAGCCCCTAGAAAGAAAAATAACTAAGCTAATAGTTTACCTTTCTTAGGTTATTTTTGCATTTCAAGTACTTTTCATTATACAACTGCCTTTAGGGGATTGCTCTTACTGTCCAACCCATAACACAAATCCTATCAAAGATACTCACATGTGCCAAACTATGGAAGCATACCGTCTGCACTGCACCTGGTAAGAATCCAGACCTCAGTTATGACGGTGTTTCTTTGAAAACACAACGTATTACTTTGAGCATTTCACACTCTCCATCCTATGTCCTCAGACATAACACGCATCGACTGGGATTTTTAAATATGGAATATCATTTACACTTTATAAAATATTACTACTTTGGGTTTTTTTTTTGTTTGTTTGTTTTATTTTTAGAGAGAGGGGAAGGGAGAGAGAAAGAGAGGGAGAGAAACAGCAATGTGTGGTTGCCTCTCGCATGGCCCTCACTGGGGACCTGGCCCGCAACCCGCCCTGACGGGGAATCGAACCGGGACCCTCTGGTTCCCAGCCCCGCGCTCAATCCACTGAGCTACACCAGCCAGGGCACTACTTTGGGTTTTTTTGATGATTCACCTTTTACTGTATTTTTCTCATCACCATTTAGTCCCCTCGTACCCCCTTTGTGAAATGGCAAGGGCCAGGCAGCGAGACCGCAGCACTCATTCGGTAAGTTACTACTACTCCACGTGCCAGCTTGCACAGCCGCGGTAGCGGAGACAGCACAGTGAGAGTGAAGAGCGCTGCCTGTGGAACCCCCCGCCTGGCTTTATAATCTCAGCGCTGCCACTCCCTCGTAGTGTAACCTTCCTCAGTATATTTAACCTGTGTCTTAGTTTCCTCACCTGCAGAACGAAGATGGCGACAATCCAACCTAATGCATCAGGTCATTATGCAAATTATGTAACGTAAGAGATGCACACTGCTTGAAAAGAGATTGGTATATATTAAGAGCCTTGTAAATGTTTTCTCATTTTAAGGCTGTTGTGACAGCTCTGGGAGGGTGGGGGCGGCTAGACACATGGAGGGCTTGAGCAAAAAAGAAAAAAAAGAGAAAGAACTCATGGGCACAGACAACGGTATGGTGATGCGGAGTGTGGGGGTGGAGGTGGCAGAGGGTACAGGGGGGATAAACAGTGGCGGAAAAAATAAAAACGGCTGTTGTGCAGGCCACGAATGTCACGAACGCCACGAACGGAGCGAGCGCTCAACGCAGGGCCTGATCCAGCGCAGCAATATTTTATTCTAATGGCACAGGTTAATAAGAGCAAGCGTTATCAATTACCAGTGCCTTTATAAACAGTGTGCAAATAAATAAACAAGCACCTCATCTCACTTATTGATTCTCAAAGAAATGTATATTAAAACAACAGCTCTTTCTTGTTTATTAAATGAGATTCTTCAAAAAAAAACTGTTCTGGTAAGAGTATAATTAAACTATAAAGCAATCTGACACTATTGCCAAGAGTTATACAATGTTAATGTGGTTTGACCCAATAATCTTACTACTCTAACTCAGAGTAAAAGCAAAAGATGAGGGAAGCTTTAAGCCAAAAAAACAAAAAAGTTACTTATGTGTCACATTATCAAAAAATTGGAAGCAATATATATGTCTAGCAATAAGGAATAGTAATTCTGTATTTTTAAATAGTCAGCAGGTTTGGGATGTGCCACATATTAGATTTCTCCATCTTGGCCTGTCAGTGATTATCCATCTGTTAAAGGCACTGAAAGGCTCAGACTTAATGTCATTTCTTTACTGCAGCATTTCCCAAACATATAGGTAAGAGAAACATTGGGTTGTGGTGCAGTTACTATCTACTACTTCCCACTGAACTACAGTGTCCTTCTTCCTGATTTGGAAGTTTGGTTTATTTATCTGGTTGTTAGTTTAATAAGGCCTGAGGGGAGAATCCTTACTGAAAGTGACCTGTAACAAGAAGGTAGAAAGCAAACAGTGATCATTCAGCTTCACCAGAGGAATACATGGAAGCAGTCGGCCCTGTCAATTTGAAAGAGGCTAATGAAACATTATCTGCAGGTGAGCGGACTGTCTCGCGGTGTTACAACTCTAAGCTACAAATGATTTCCTAACCACAGAGGTAACCACTATACAGATACTTTGAAAGAAAAATGAAAATACTGCCACATGCAAGGTCAATCACAAACCTCCCAGAAAACCTGGACATGTCTTCTTTCCCAGAAGAAGACAGCCTGGGGGTGCCACTGGGCACACCTGAGTGAGCCACACCACAGTCACTTCTCTTGTATTTTAGTCTGAATTCCAGCAGCCTGTATACACACCTACTTACACTTATGTAGGACTAAATAAAAGGTATGTACATATAAACCAGAGCTCCAAAAAACTTTGAACACTGTGATTTTCATTGTGTTAGAGCAGCAATTTTCAACCATTTTCATATCATGGCACACATAAACTAATTACTAAAGCTCTGTGGCAGCCTGGCTGGTGTGGCTCAGTAGCTTGAGTGCCAGCCTGCAAACCAAAGGGTTGCCAGTTTGATTCCCAGACAGGGCACATGCCTGGGTTGCAGGCCCGGTCCCCAGTTGAGGGTGCACAAGAGGCAACCACACATTGATGTTTCTCTCTCTTTCTCTCTCCCTTCACCTTTAGTAAAAAAAAAAAAAAAAAAAATTAAAGTTCTGTGGCACACTGAAAATTATATTTTTTGTCAATGACAAAAAATAGGTATAATTTTGATTCATTCACACCAGACAGCTATTGTGTTTGCTGTTGTCATTTTTTATTTGACAATCTAAGAGTAAAGAGATCAATGCCCCTGACTAAATAGTCAGATACTGCATGTTTTAAAAATTCTTGCAACACACCAGTTGAAAACTGCTGTGTTGGAGAAATGAATAAACATCAATTTCCAATCCTTATAATTATTTGATTATAGTTAAAATAGTTTCAGGAAATCATTATATAAGAGCATGGTAGGTTACAAATTATGGGAAGAGAAAAACAACAAAACCTAATTAATAATGGTCAGTTCAAATTTATCTATGAACTTTATTAATACATCAACTCCCCAGGTTCATTGGGACCATGATTTTATTTGATGCAATACATTCTATTCTGGGATTTTTTTTTCCTTTCTTTTTATGACCTAATGATGCATTTAATTTTTAATTAAATTTCATTTTAAAAGTATAGAGTATGTATAAAAGCCAAAGCAAGTGTTCAGCATCTGTTCATTGCATTTGTACTCACTACCACAAAAATTAACCTTAATCTAAAGGGGCACAAATGGGATTTTATGCCATCAAGCGGCCCAAGTATTGAAAAATCAATGACTGTCCACCCAGACAAAGAACAGCTGTTCCCTAATATTCCAGCTCCACCTTGAGCCCGGGCTCAACCCCCAGTGACTGCCCACCCTCTCGCTTTCCCCAGCTGAAACTGTCGGAAGGACGCTATCTAAAAGCCATGAGCTGGATAAAGTGGAGACGAGACAGAGTGGGCTTGGCCTACCCAGATGGCACTCTGAAAAGCATTCTCTATCACCATCAGTCAATGCTTTGGTAAAATCATAACCAATCTTATGTCCTGGGTCCAGAAATCTACCCAATGAGACTCTATCCTCACTTGTGTTAAAAAGGCCAAGGAATGGTAGGCATGGACTGACTGCCAACCCTCTAACACAGGGGTCCCCTCGCTGCACCCCACAAGACCTCTAAGCAACAACACATAATCGGCAGTCAGAACATCCTCTGAAATGTGTGTGCTTTCTCCCTTCCTGAATGACATGAAGTCAAGATATTATGGGGAGAGAGAAGGAAAATTAACAAGTGCAAAATGTAAAGAAAAAGAAGATACAGAGTGTGGCCATGTTTTTCCTCGGCACGTGGGGATTTTCTAGAAATCCTTTCAGGGAGAGGAGGGAGAAAAATCTCAGGGACTGCAGATGAGCAGACAGATCCATGTTCAATGTGACATTAAAAATGTCATTTGGTCTACTATTTCCCCCACCTAAAGACAAAACAAATGTTAAAAAACTAAATTATAGGAACTTGAAGAACACATGTGGCATCAAGTTTATATAGTTTTCCTGATTCGCTCTCAGAATTAAATTTTTAAAACCACATATTAGGATAAATTTCTGGGTTATAGATGAATACTACTAAGAGGGCTACCGAAAGAATTAAGAGGCAGTGACACATTCCTCGCCCTGAGGCACTCGGCACCACCTGACTTCCAATAGGCTTAGCTCTTTACGGGACACCTCAGTAGATCTAAGAATGAGGTTACCACCTTGCCATGTTAGTTAATGTCCCCATCACGGTGGTTCTGATAAGCTCTGGACCATGCAACTTGAGTGGTAGCAACTCAGGCTGGTCACAGATTCAGACCCAGTGATTTAAGGGAGCAGAAGACAAGTGGGCTGCAAAATCATGAGAAGCACCTCTACTGAGGGCACTAAAATCCATCCCCTGTTGACTGCTTCCAGTCCACCCTTTGAGGCCATGGACTCCCCGCGGCAGTGATGTGCTGTGCTCCGTGTATCCTGGGGTTCTGCCTGGACACAACCATCTGCGCCCTGAAAGGGTCCACAGTCGCCGGCCTGAATGGTGATTGTCTCCAGAAGCGTCTTTTCTGTGTTTCAAGCATCAGGGCTTATTAAAACCCCAAAGGGAAGTAATCCCTGAATGCCACTAAAAGATCTCCAGCTGCTACCATTTATGAAGTAGGCTTGACAAGGGGGGGAGGGAGGAGGGGAGGGGAAGCAGGAAGCAGGGAAGAGAGAAGAATTTAGACAAGGGTAAGTTATCCAAACAGAGCCCCCATCAAAAAAGAGTCATGTTTTATCAGCTTAAGCTTTCCTGCCTCCTTTCCCAAAAGTGTTTTCCCCCCTCAACTCTCCTTAATTCTTCTTTATAGTCTATTTTCTTTAAAAAATAATAATAGAGATAGCACATGGCTAGGGAATGTCCAAAAGTGTATGAAAATTAGAAAGACTAGCTAGATGAATTACCTGGAAACAGGAATTGAATACATCTTTCCTAAAAATCTGAGAGGAAAATGTGTGTGGGGGGGTTTTTTTTCAGGGAAAAGAATTAGAGTAGCTCTCAGTATCAGTCTCTCCCTTCTTCATTCTTTTGAAAAGGTCTTTTCATCTCATTAAGTTAAGCTGATTAATAAAAATTCAGCAGTTTGCCCATGGATCCTTTAGAAGTGGTGATACAAGCCGAAAGATGCAGGCGGAAGGTTTTGTGGCGGAGACAATGCGGGGATGACTTCTTAAACCTGCTGTTGCCATCCTCCGTCAGAGAGAAACGGTTCCGTGGGCTCAGACTCGCCAAGCATCACATTGCTATTTTGTACTTCCAGGAACCGCCAGAGGAAGTGTAGTGCTTACGTTGAAGCAAAAAGACAGACAAGAAATTTAGAAAAAAGTACAATGAGAACATTCTGCTTCATTTCAAAATTATCTGTACAAATTAATGAACAAAGCATGGCCTATAGAAAAAGGTTCATTAATGGGGAAAAGCAATTTTATCCCAAGGGACTTAAGATGTAAACAGAAACTTGGACTTTTTACTGTAAAGCAAAGCAAACAGATGCATTCAGTTATTTACTCATGAAGAACTGTTTACTTCGTCATCCAAAAACATATCTTGTTAATTATGTAGTCAGTACCTAACACCTAGTGGATACTCAAGAGTTAAAAAATGAATTTCCTCGACAAATTTTAAGACTGTTTTTTAAAGATACAAAATTTAAGATTATGAGTTTCATCCAGAAAATAATTATAAAATGTCTATTATGTGACAAGTTCTAAATAAGAGGACAGACAGAAAGATGATTACATCTGCTTTGTAGAAGTCTTTGCCTAGCCACCTTTTACAGGCATAATACTACAATGTACATTTGTGTTTCATGAAAAGCATTTTTCCCAACTGACTAAATTTAAATTTATACTGCCATTCACATTTTGTTTAAAAGTCCCCCTAAATGGCATTCACTATTCATATGTTAACAATGCTACCGAATTCATTTCTATCAAATCTCTGTGTGTGACAGTGTTTTAGTGCCACCT
Source organism: Micronycteris hirsuta (assembly GCA_004026765.1). Classification (NCBI taxonomy): domain Eukaryota; kingdom Metazoa; phylum Chordata; class Mammalia; order Chiroptera; family Phyllostomidae; genus Micronycteris; species Micronycteris hirsuta. The sequence goes on along the minus strand of PVJI01000101.1, from coordinate 112,436 downwards.
TCCCCAATTTGCCCGTAATATATTGGATCAAGTTTTATAGTCCATCTGGGTCTGTCATTAAATTTGCTCTAAAACACTAGACCAAATAATTAGTTTTGTCTAAATCTCACTTCAAAAGGATTTTGGGGGGAAATGTTATTCTTATATCACATGGACGGTGCATATACTTAAAGTCATTAAGTCTATAGAGAATAGCCCTAAAATTGAAAAGTGTTAGCAATTTTTTAAAATGCAATTCTTGATTAGAAGATTGCTAAGAAACAACAAGCACCATTAAAGGACCACCCTAAACCTTGGCCAAATCATCTATCTCTATTACCATTTTCTCTAGACAAATATGGAGAATCCCGTATCATTAAGAAAGCCATACTCATTTGACCACACCTTCCCTGTGGCCTGAATCCTGTCAATGGTTTTGCCATCATCTATCCATCTCTTCAAACACCTAAAAGGCTGAGACCAAACAATGCAGCTGAGAAAAACAATAAGGATCTACTTACACTTCTAATCATAGGTTAGCTGTGGCTTACAATACCCAATAAAAACGGGCTACCTAGAGCGTGGCTCCTTTTCTATGAAATGAAAGATGAGCAAACTCTTAATAGCATTATCATTCTCTTATTTTAAAAATACTACCTGCTATATGCCAAGCACTATGCCAACTACAGTAGAGAAAGGATTAACAAGGTGTGACCCCCAAACCTAGGCAGTTATGATGTATCTGGTGGAACGTCTTTAGTGAGGTGAGAAGTTACTGCTGAGGGATTCTAAAGGGTAATGGGGAGGACACTAATTAAACATTTTGGTGCTAGCTCTTTTTTTTTTTTTAATCAACTAGTATTCCTGGGTGTCCCTATAAACAGTGTCAGGAAGGGTCACACACATTCACTCATGCTGTGTGTCATATTGAAAGAGGTAGCTGTTGAGAGAATGTTAGAACTACTGCTTCTGAAGAAACAGAGGATTTACATGGGGATAGCAGTGGGGAGTATTGCTCCTTACTACAAGTGGGTGCTCTCACTTAAGGTGGTTCTTAAAGTGGAATTTCCTTGATTCCAAAGAAATGTGAAACAATCTTACTGAAAAAGCTTCACTCTGTAGGATTTCCCCCCAGGAATAGTAATTTTATTATATAAATTCCACTGGAATAGGGACTTTTGCTAATAAGCATGTTTAAGTCAAATATTACATAAAATGCTTACAGAGGACCTTGTAACACAAATCATAGACTTTTTTCCAAAAATAGCATCTTCGTGATGGTGTTTCTCTGATAACAATATAAAACACAAGCAGATGACATAGTAAATAAAATGCAGTTTATGTGTTATATGTATATTTAAATAAAACAATTTGTTTTGTATATCAATACCAATGATTTCCTATTTTATGCAATTATTGAAACTTCAGCATTCAAATTTTTCAGGAGGAAGTACATCTATTATATATACACTTTCTTCAGCATCTCACAATGGCATTATGGGTACAGTTGTCTATAATGGATTAATAGTAGCTCAGTATATGTTAATAAAGAAACAGGTGTGGCTCAATTGGACGGGTGTCATCCTGCAAATCGAAAGGTCACCGATTTGACTCTTAGGAGTCATGCCTAAGTTGCGGGTTCATTGCCCAGTCAGGCCACATCTGAGAATGTTTCTCTCCCTCTCTTTCTCCCTGCCTTCCCCTTTCTCTAAAAGAACAAATAAATAAATAAATATTTAGAAATACATTTTAAAAAACATCTTACAATCCTAATCCCATAATTAGCACTGTTACGATGAGTTCTTATTTTAAGAATGTCTTTCAATAAACATAACTATATTATTAACCAGACATAAATATTAGCAAAATGAACCCACCTTAATACCCATTCTGATAAAAAGATTACAAAACTACAAGCTAATAAAAAAACAGATTCTACAAAAACTAAACTTGGGTTCTTAAATTTAGTCAGATGGCTTTTATTAGGTAACAAGGAAATGAAAAACATTAAGTTCATGTCCAACAAATTACTTAAAAGCAGAGACACACTGGAGAACACACATCCCAGTATTGGTAATAGTTGCTACTTACAAATCAATCTACTTGGGTGAGAATAAGACCTAGCCTCTAAGAGGACACATCTTCATGGTCTGTGATTGCAATTAGTCCACCAAAAACCCACACTGCCACAGGAAATGGGGGGAATCTAATCCAATCCACCCACAAAACTGATCAGGAATAATTCGACTAGAAACTGCTGAGAAAAAAGACCCTAAAGTGGGCCAGGTGTCTCCAAATAAATGAAACAATTTCTACTCTGTAAGCAGGTCTGTGAAATGCAAAGAAGGCATGAAACAGGTGAGTTAGCTAATAATTGCTCATTACTGTTTATATACCTACCTCTACACTTACCATCATCTTGATGCAAATGCCTTTAATAACTTACTTAAAATTTTAATTGATTTTTTTAATTGAATCATTCTTTCTTGTACAGTGAAATGGTATCTTGGAACTTATTTTAAAGATTTAGCATATCTTGCCCTGGCAGGTGTAGCTCAGTGGATTGAGCATGGGCCTGCGAACCAAAGAGTCACCAGTTCGATTCCCAGACAGGGCACATGCCTGGGTTGCAGGCCAGGTCCCCACAGGGGGGCGCATGAGAGGCAACCATACATTGATGTTTCTCTCCCTCTCTTTTCCTCCCTGTCCCCTCTCTCTAAAAATAAATAAATAAAATCTTAAAAAAAAAAAAAGATTTAGCATGTCTTGTCCACTTAGGTTTTCACTGATTATTAAGTTAATTTTTGAAATGGTCATTTCATAATATAAAGTCTACCATAACAGTTATACATTTTTTTAAAAGACTTTACTTATTTTTAGAGAGAGGGGAAGGGAAGGAGAAAGAGAGGAAGAGAAATATCAGTGTGTAGTTGCTTCTCACGCACCCCCCACTGGGGGCCCTGGCCTGCAACCCAGGCATGTGCCCAACTGGGAATCGAACCGGCAGCCATTCGGCCTGCAGCCTGCACTCAATCCACTGAGCTACACCAGCCAAGGCCATTTATAAATTTTAAATAATCATATATTAAAACAAATATGCAAAATTAGATGAGCTATGTAAAAAAAAAGGACAAAAGACTGTTAGTGAGGTCATACTTATATAACTTGATAAAGATTTATATTGCATATGCTATGCTGTGTTCCAATACTTATACATTTATCCAATTTTCTAAAAATCTTCCCTATTCTACCTCACAATTCTTCCAAAAGACAAAGGAAAAAACAAAGAAAAACAAACAGTTTCAGTAAATCAACTTAAGGCACATCTTATACCCATGAAATGGAAATATTCCTTAATCTAAGTTCTTCTTTTCCTTCTTTTAAAACACTTTTTTAATCTCTTCTAACTGTTTAGAGCTGCAGTAAATTAAGAATGTAATCAGACACAATTCAGTCAAAATCTCCTGTCGTATTTCATGATTGGACTCATCAACTCGAATGACGGTGTCTGGCTAGTGTGTACAGTTGAATATACGTTAAACATTATTTTTCTTACTGATTAACTATAACTTCAATATGGTTTTCCAGATAAATCTTTAAAATCATGTTTAAACTAACACAGAAAAAAACTGTTAAAATCATCTTTAAAGTCATATTTGAAAGTAAAAATTTAACCTGTGTGTTCTTTTCAAAAATTTACACTTGTTGTAGATACGTAACTATTACTTCCCTTGTCCTGATAAAAACAATATGGGGGGGGCGGATTGTATGTTTTAACCAAGGAAGTCAAAAAGACCAAAAGATTCATGAAGTTGAAAATGACCTGCCAGAAGGCAACAATCCTCTCATTTCGCAGATGAGGAAACTGGACTTGACCACGATTAAATGACTTTTGCAAGGTTGAACAGCTAAGTAGTGTCAAAGCCTTGACACATCTCAGATCTTCTGTCTCAGATGCTCTAGCCAAAGAGATCAACTAATGCAATCACCAAGAAGAAAAACAGAGTCCCACCCAGAGCACTTTGTGATTTGCTTAAGGTCAAACATCTACTTGATAAAAAAGAAAAAGTGACATCCACATTAGCTGACTCCAGACCTTCGTGTGTGTTTTTTTTTAAACAATTCTACTTTATTTTTCAAACTGACAAAACCAAAAAGGAGAATTTTTACACAATTAGCACACGAGTTCAGTTAGGTTACCAAAACATTTGGCAATAGGCAGGCAAGAAAATGAAATGAAGAGAGGAAGTCTATGGGCACAAAATATATCTTATAAAGAGGTCAATACTCCAGTGATTAGTTCTCCAAGATAAATAACAGAACAACAACAATTCCCTAGCTTTCACTGAGGGAATATTATGCACCAGGCATTTTGTGTGCATTTACTTTCGCACTGAATCATCATGTACTATACACCCTTAGCACAGTCTTACACTAATGGAAACAGGGCTAGAAAAAAGAGTCAGCATTTGAATCCAGGCCACCTCACTCCAAATTTAGTCAAAGCTCTACCCTTGACTTATCTCTGTACCATTATAAGTTGGGGTTTTTTGCATGTAAAGAGATAATGAAAAATACAGAAATTCATTCAAAAGTATTTATTAGCTAATATTTACTGTATTGGCCAAGAAGTCCATTTAGTTTTTTCCATAAAGTAAAAGACATATTTTTCATTTTCACCAATAACTTTATTGATTTGGATATTTTGAGTATGTTGGCTATCTCCCATGTGGTAGAACATTAATTGTTTTCAATTAATGTCTCAATTTGATCGCTATCAATTTCAATTAGTCTACCTGACCATGGAGCACTGTCCAGAGAGAAATCTCCAGCACGAAACTTCACAAACACTTTGTACCTTCTCCATATACTGCACAAATATTTTTTTGCATTTCAGTTGTGTTTTTATCTTTCTTGAATAATGAAGAATATGCCGAAAATGTTGCACATTTTCTTCTTCCATCTTCAATATTAAAATGGCTACACAAAAATTCACCAATTGTGGTAAGTTTTTTTTTAATGTACATTCATATGACAGCTGTCACAACACAATCTAACAAAATTGTTTCAAAAGAAGTTAAAGACAACCAAGCACTGCTAGAGCCATCGTACAGAAAAAACTAAACGAACTTTTTGGCCAACCCAATACTACCCGCATACCATGTGCCAGGCATTTTTCTAAAGTAACACATCATTTAATCATCACAGTAACTCTATCAGATAGGCACATTATTATTCTCATTTACAGACAAGGAAGACGAATCAGGGAAAGGTTAAGGAACTTGTCCAGATCCACAGCATGTAGTTAGTGGAGAAGCTGAGAGCTGTACCCGGAATTTCAGACTCTTAACCATCATGGGCTAGCCCTGTGTCTAGTGTTTCTGAATGTAACCACAATCCCTGACCTCAAGAATCTTCTAATCTAGCTAATGGGAACAGAACACATACAAGGATGCAGATGGCACACACAAACTATGGCATGATCCACATACTGACATTATTCATAGAAACGACTGAATCAGAAGGCGGGGTGACAGCTTCCACTGCAGAGGCACAGAGGGCAGTGCGTGAAGGATGAATCACCTAACGTGTCCAGGCACACCTTTCAACTAAAAGACCTTGGTTAGTCTGGCAAAGCAGATGCCCATAATGGATAAGGTGCCAAAAGTCTTTCTTCCCCCTCCAGTTGTCTCCCTGGAGACTAGCTGGGAACCTGATCCATCTACATGTATCAGGAGTCTTTTGTCTTTGAAACTAATCAGGAAAAATTTACTGGCTGTTAAACTATAGGGCCAAACTCCTGTGATGAAGGAAGAAACAAGAAGGGAAATGAGGGCACTGGATTTGGGACAGAAAGGGACAGAGAGGCCATTCAAGCACTCATATACTGTCCCCTATAGCTTAAAACACACTCATTTCTTGCTCAAAATTGTTTACTTTGGACTACACAAAAGCAGCATTTAAAATGTAAGTAAATCTACATTGCTATTATGCAAGCCAAAAATGACTGGAAGTGCAGGAATTTAGATTAAATATAGGGAAAAGTTTCCTGACCACATGATTTTAAAACTCTGAAACTTTTATTCAAAGAATATTCAGAACTTCTTCTGATATTTTTCAAAAATAGTTTTTTGCCTTGGTCAGCCCTCAGGTTGGAGCTCACCTGAATGCAGACAAGAGCGGCCAGCTAGCCTGAGAATTCCCAAGCAGTCAGATTATTGTTCATATTCAACGTACACTGTATGAACATGGCCTCACAATTAGCTAAAAAGAACAAGTCTACAAAACATTTAGCCTCTCGTACTAATTACCTTCTGTGGGTGCAACAGTTGTGGCTTACTACCCCTTCAGTCCATTAATGCTCAACAAGGAGGAATGTAAGTGTGCATTTTTAACTCTCTTTTCACACTGGCGCAGAGCCTCATTCTCCTCCACTGGCATCCTCGGAAATTCTGCCCCAAGGTCACCTGCCAACATTTCACTGAGTTCTCTTAGGCAAAGTGTGTCAATCCATACAGGCCAGCTAAGTGTTTAAGGGCCACTTCTCAGCCAAATAAAAAGTACATAAAATTCAGTTTTCTCACCTGCAAAACAAGGATCATCAGCGTATTTCCCCCCTAAAAGTTGTCATTCTGTGCTTGGTATTTAGTAAGTGCTCAATAAATGGACTATTCAGGAATGCCTCCATTTCTGGAGGGGCATGCAAGCACTTCCGTGGCCTGTTAAAGCAAAAGCAAACCACTCCAACTCACCTCTGAGTAAACACTAAGACTTTATTTAGTTGGGAGTTTTGACAATGTGACTCTAAAAGCCCTAAGGGCTCATCACAGCCCTGCCAGCTTGGGAAGAGGTGGGCTGCACCCCGGGCAGTCAGCCTCTCCCAGATGCAGCCTGGTGTTTGTTGGGTGGGCTTTTCTTTTCTTTTTCTATTTTACATAATACGTTTCTGCTAATGACTTTTGTGAACAGTGTTTGGGGGGTGCAGCTTAAAAGAAGTTTGATAACAAGCGCTCAATCCATACATTGGTGAAGCAATTCAGATATAATAGAGCACCCCCAGGTTCCTTCTAGAAATATTAAAATCACCCTGAGTTTTACCACCACCTAACTACTTATAAACCAAACCTAAGGTGAACACCTTCAACATTTTCAACATTCAGTCTATTTACAAAGCAATTACAGAGTGGCTGAGATACACAGCAGTGCGGAACAACTATAGCACATAGGAGAGGCCGTTACTTCATCCATTACAAAGGATAATCCTTCATGATGACCGTCCCCCTTGATACCAGACACAAAGCCTCACAGTGACACCCCAGAACATGGCTAGCCGACCCATGCTTCTGGTACTTGCACCGGAGGATCCCCTCACTCCGAATTAACTACTCTCTGTGTATCCCCCAAGTCCATCTACAAGGTCACAGCCAGCAGATCTTTATCCCTGTCGCTATGGATCCCTGTAGTTCTTTACCACTTCTCTCCCTCTCTGATTAAAATCACATCATTCAAGGCCTAGACCAAATTATTCCCCTTTCCCGAAGTAATTCCTGATACCCTTGAACAGATGCGCCTTCTGTCATCGCACAGCATTCCATGCTCTACTGCAACATTGTTTGTTTGTTGTTCTTTACAAGTGGCCTGAGTGAAGCAGAACATTTTGATCACTGCCCTGACAATTAATGAATTTTCTAATTGTCTTGGTATTTGCCTGCATGTGGTCTTTAGCACTGATGTGTTCACATCAAATATCACAGGAGACCCAGCATTTAAGATGAAGGGATGCTTGCACTATCAGTTAAAATGAGTAACAATCCAAATAAGCTATTGGTTTTACTGTGTATTTATTAAAAATCACTTTGCAGTCAGGACACATGAGATTTCTTTTTAGGGATGTTTACTTTTCCAGTTAGTAAATGTACTGGGGTGGTTTTCACTAAAACATAAGTCAGCCAGCTGTTTGTTTTGGTTCTTCAGCTGAATGGCAAAAATACAGCCAGCTTTTGCTCAAAGTGCTGAACTTTAAACAAGGGAATCTGTTCCATATTTAAATGATTTAATTTTTTATAAATTTTTTTCTTTAATTTTTCACATAATGAGCACATCTCCTCTTCAGAACTTCACAAATTTCCTTTAGTTGGCATATGTTTCTTTCTCGCCCATCTGATACCCTGGGGACACAGAACCACTTAGGACACCCAAGAGAGTGTGTAATCTGACATGACAGCTTGGGGGGACGGCTGATGGGGCCTCAGCACAGGTAGCAGGAAGGAAGAATGTTTGTGCTGGCATCCAGGTTCACCCCCTATCTTTCACACCCACCAAAATGCCACATCTCCTTTGTCCTGGAGAAGACAGCATTGCTGGCGTGGAGGTTTCAATCAGAAACGAGCTGGACCCACCAAGACAGCTCCATGCACCTTAAACTTCTCTGTAACAGACAGGGCGATGGTGATTTTGCACGTCATCTCCCCAATTCCCTGTAACCCAGAGTAAGCCCCCGCTGGCTTTGTAGCCGGCTTCCCTTTCCTCTCCATGGCGCATTTACGAGTTCAGCTGTGGGCCCCATTCGCTGCCCTCACAGCCTTTCTTCTCTTAACACATGCATACTTGAGCCGGCTCTGCAGTGCTGACTGGGGAGGAACAATAGGAGGCTTTGAGCCGGCCTCAGCCCCAGACCCAGTCAATATTTACTTCGGTGTGGAGCCACTGTTTTAAAGCTCCTTCCAAGCAGAACTCAACAGTTGGGAGTCCCCAGAGGTTTCTAGGTTTTATTTTAACAAAGGAGAAGAGGGGTGTAGAGATTGAGTAAATAGATTAATGTCCAAATCACTTTCTCAGAAAATAAGGGAAGTTCTTCCACAAAACAGGTTAGACTCTCAGCACTAATGAGCAATGTGTAAGGGGAAACCCATCACTCTGCAACACGTTACTGCAGTCTTAGAATTCCATGTCAGACTGCAGTGCAAACCCACCTAATGTGAGCCCTGCATACCTCTGAGTAGGGCCCTGGTTCCATCGCCCACCACGGCTCACCACGTCTGCCTGCTCTGCCTGGAACAGCGTGTGAGGGCCCCAAGTGAAGCGAGCCCAAACTCCTCGACTGACTTCCAAACCATATCTTATGTACGTGACCTATTCAAATGTGTCCTGAAAGTTGTGATTACCAAACACCCCGAATTAAGAGTGTGTTATGGTCAATACTAGTCTGCGTGTCTGCTATGTCAGCAATAATGCAAAGGCTGTTCTATGGTTTTGAAGATAGTACCTGGAAAAAAAAAAGTCACATTCTCTTTCTGACAGTGAAAGTGGCTTACTCCCAGATGGCAGGTGGGGGGTGAGACAGGGCAGGACCAACAGCTGTTTCTAACACCATACTGGAGTAGGTGGGGTTTTCCTGTGCACCTACATTGCCTTTTGTTGAGCTAAATGCAGAAATCATCTATTAAAAATAAAATTATTTAACTGTAAATATTTTTGTATTTGCATAGTTGGTTTAATTTTTTTAAGTCAACTGTCAAGTGACAATTGGGAAATCATTTTACTCAAATGACTAAGGCCATATAAAATTACTAGAGGTTTCAGTCAGAAAGAAATTCATAGTTGTCTGCTGTAACCAATTGCTCATTATTCCATTCAAATCAATAAGTAGGCTTTGTTCTTCTTTCTAAAAGACCTGACTACACATTCCATTCACATTTTACAATAGTTCCATAAGACAGAAACAAATGATCTGAAAAGTATAAAGCAAGAGAAACAGAAGAGAATTTGCAACTACCTAAACTTAAAATTCTAGCTAATGCCAACCCTAGTATGAAAGAGCAGTTCACCATCATCTATATTCTAAACATATAAAATACACTGACATAATTTGGCATTTCGCAAAGAGAAATGAAGGGACATCCAACTATCCCACCTCCAAAAATTATGAGGTAAAAGGTTAGGTATACTTGGATTGACCTGTTGTCTTACATTTGTCTAAATTCATCAGATGTACTGGAATATGTTCAGCACTAGCCTTTACTACATTATCTACCATATTAATAAAAGCTAAAATTAAAATGCAACTCAACTGCTTCAACATCTTAAGGAATTATTGGATTGCTATCCACTCCATTTGGTCAATCACCACACTCTTCTGGAAGGAAAATATTGAGTCAGCCTAGCTGAGATGAAGTCTCTAGCTGATACTTTTAAACTGATATATGAGAGTATATAGAATTATATGTTTAATAATACAAAGTGTAAATAACTAAGTCATCAAAATTTAAAAACTTTTTGACTACCCTTTTGCCAAGAAAGGAAGCCTGAAATGGGAGAGACTGTAACCAATACTCATTCATCAGACACCAAACCCAACTAACATAAAATTACAAAGTTTTAAACTTGAAATAAGTTCATAGCAAGCTCATCCCATGAACAAATCTTAAGTTCCAATTTACGGGATGAAAGAAATCCACTTTTGTATTAAATAATACAAGAACAAAGGTCTGTCTAGTATTCCATTGAGCACAGCAATTCTAAATATTAAAACTTTTTTTTAAGGGAAATCAGGGATGTGGAGTTTCAAGTACTCTTTCAAATAATTTTGGTATTGCTAATACTGAATTCAGTATTTTTATTGCTGGCTCAGTGCTGCCCTCAGCCATCACTAAATTTCTGGGTACAGCACATAAGGAGCATTGGTAATTTCCCTTATGAATTAGTACCTTCTATTGGGGAGCATAAGTGAGGTTTATACCTTCAGGAGTAAAACAACATTATAAAATAATTATGTAAGTATATGACTGCAATTTTAAAACTAGGAACAGGCGCATTTGCTATTCTCCAAAATAACTATAAACATATGAAGTAAAACCTGCTTTGAATAACCACCAGACAATTGTACAGGAAAGTGGCCCTTTGACAGTAACCTGTTACTCAGGTTTCAATGCATTAAAATATGTTCCTTGACAAATTCCGTTTCCTTTCTCAGCTAGATGGTGTTATGACCTATTTATGATACTAACATTAATGTGCATATAATTAATATGTACTAAGTTTAAAGGCAGTTGATAACAAGCGTTTTTTAAGCACACAGGTGTCAAAAGGTTAAAACGTGTTCAGAAGAACCCAAGGGTCCCAGGGACAGAAAGGAGCAGCCCTAGACAGGAATTGATTTGCTTCGATAAGCTCCTCACTGGAAATACAAGTATTCTCTAAGAGGGTGTTCATATTCATTAATTTCTCCTTCGAGATGAAGATATCTCATTATACCTGTGAAGTCCAAAGCAGAATATTAGTGTTTTAGAAGTCTAAAGAAGGAAACACATAGAAGAGACAAACTGAGAGGGGGCGAGAGGACGTTAAAAATAAACTTGACCAACTTCACAAAGGAGATCAAAATTCCTTTCTGGGGGAAAAGGTCCTAGCAGACGTGACTCTCAAGTGTCATTGTTCACACATTATTACTCTTGTAGAAACCACAAGATAAATCCTAAAGCGTGAATTCCTTTCAAAGAAAACCCAAAGTAAATGCATAAATCATGTCTATCACGGACAACATAAATGCAAAATAATATAACTCAGTCTATCTTTTAAAAAGTCAACTCTTCCATGATGCTTGGAAAATAAGTTTTCATTTATAAGAATATTTTCTATTCCACTTACAAAACATACAGAATCACAAAGTGAGATGCAGTACAGAAGTAAGGTGACCCTCTTAATGTCTGTTCTTTTCATTATGGTTTTCTAAGTTTATAAAGTCCTGTCAGATATACTTTCCTTTAAATTTTCAGAACTCTGAGGGATACATTACTTTTATTATGCCTTTTATTTATTATGGTGAAGAAACTGAGGCTCAGATTCATCACTATAAATGGCCTATGTACGACTCAACTAGAATGGAAATTTAACTAGGTCTAAAATATAACAAGAAAATGCTAACAAAGACAATCGAAAAATCCAATCTGACAAAGGTTTTTTAACATCTCTCTCTCCGTACAACATCCAACCGCATCTGAAGTTTTATCCCACACAGATGTGATTATAAAAATGCAAAGCAAAAGTAGTACATGAACTCAGTGCTCTGACTTCATGCAGTCAAAAAAATCTACAAAGGTACTCATATCAGTGTACCTGAAAACTTGGTTACAACTAGTTAATCTGATGACAAATTAGTGTTAATAACCTTGAGTTAAAAATAAAAACCATTCAATGTGTTTCTCCCCTTTGAAAAAAGGGAGGGGAAACAATAATTAGAACTATTATTAAGCATCTTCTTTAACTAAACACAGCAATGACCACAAATCTCAGGTATATCAACTCCATTTTGAACAAAGCCATTGCTTACATATGTAAATGACTTCATTTTAATCAGTAAAGAGATCCTATTTTTTAAGCCTAATAAATCACCTAATCACACATCACATTTCTCTTTTAGAAACCACTTAAATTCACACACAGTCACAGAATCTTCTTGCATTTCTTTATCTCCCTGAATCATAACACTGGACACCCTGCGGCTGTCCCCTCAAAGCCCTTGCCTGGGTCTGCCTGTTTACAACGAGGCAAGTATAAACACAAACTGCACAACACAAACACACAGTAGTGTCTTAATGTACTACCTTAATACTCACCCTGCCCAATGTTTTCATTAAATCCATTTACAAAGGATTTAAAAACTAAAAGATTTGCTTCTGTTCAATAATTAACCATAAAAAAGCATTGTTAAAATTGTTATGAAAACAAAAGGATACTTAAATTAACAGCACTCACCATCCTTCTCCTCTTTTTTTTGGAAAAATACAGCTGATTTACAGTACAGTTTCATCTTCCTTCTTATAACCATTTCATAGAGGAATACTGGCTAGTAAGTCTACTTATTGAAGCTTTCACAGCCTTTAAAGTCTACTTAGGAGATTAGTCATATTGTATTTATACACCCAGAGTGAAGAACAACAACAAAAAGTAAGCAGGCAGAGTAATCTGAATTTAACTAGTTCCACTCTTTGTTAATACAAGCACCACATAATATTTATTTTGAAAAAGCAATTTTTTATACACACACACACACACACACACACATATGCATGCTGTGAAAAAGCAAAAGCATATTTACAGACTTTACACTTCCTGGACTCTATAGGAACAAAGACTTCTCACTAAGAACACAAGCATCATAGAATTTGAGAGCAGAAAGACATTTCCCCCCAAGTCATTTATAACTCCACTGGAAGTGCAGGCTCCTGAAAGCCACCCACAAGAAACCCCGCCAGTGGGAGCAGAGAAACTGTTAGTCATTCTCTATGCTGAATGCAAAATGAACATTTTGGGTTCATTTAACTACATGCATTTAAATTTGAAAGTGTTAAAAAAAATGTGTTTCTGAGGTTTAATTCTGGCATGGCAACATAACGTACATCTGGGGAGGGTTTGCAAATAAATATCTTTGGACTTTTATAACAGGATCCTCCTTAACTTACAAGTGGTGTATTTTTAATGGTGCATAATCCTGAATGTAAAAATCTATTTTATTTGTCTGAGATTTGGGGGAAAGTGGCTAGAAAGGAAGTCTACCAGTCCTTAAAACAATTAACTTTCATCATGCAAATATTAAGCCTATCTAGAAACTGTAGAACAAATACAACCAACAGTCCTTGGTAAGGAACCAGCAGTAATCTCTGGTTTATCTAGAACCTTGCTACTCGCACTGTGGTTCCGGGCCGGGCCCTGGTGCATCCATATCACATGGGAGCTTGTTAGAAATGCAGAATGTCAGGGCTCAGCCCCACATAAGCTGAGTTAAAGTATGTATTTCAACAAAACTCATCCCCAAAGGATTTGAATGCAGATTCAAGTGTGAGAAGCAGTGATCTAGAAATTGCCAACCGAATGCTTCACGATGCTTCGTGATGGCAGGAAGGCAGCTCGCACAGCTCAGTGTGGCATCTCTAGCACGGAGAATAACACCTGGCCCACGTGGACACCTGGCAATTCTCTGCTGAATAAATCTGAATATCAAGTGAATATTTCTTATACAGTAGTTTGTACTTTGCACTGTAATTGTGTGTACACAATTGTATCTGCACAAAACTGCAAGTTCCTTATGGGTACAGATGCTCTCTTATCATCTCTGAATCTGCTGTATAACTCCCATTGTTTATACCTATCATTTAAAAACTATTTTATCGCCCGGGCTGGTGTAGCTCAGTGGACTGAGCACGGGCTGGGAACCAGAGGGTCCCAGTTCGATTCCCAGTCAGGGCACATGCCTGGGTTGCAGGCCAGGTCCCCAGTGAGGGCCATGTGAGAGGCAACCATACATTGCTGTTTCTCTCCCTCTCTTTCTCCATCCCTTCCCCTCTCTCTAAAAATAAATAAATAAAATCTTTAAAAAAATAAAAAGTATTTTATCAATTATAACTCTTAGAGACTCAAGATAGGAATATATAATTACTTTAAGATATTAGCTATACTATTGCTTTAAGGTGAAAACTTTGGAAAAATAAGTTAAAAACAACATATAATTCCTAATATCACCCATTTGGCTTTGGTTTTAAATACAGTAAAGAGAATTAGCACAAGGAATCCAAATGTAAACACTGTATGTTATACCAGAGAACAGGATGGCGTGGGTGACTGGAACCCAAAATTGATTCCAAAATCTCATGTGATTCAGTGGCCTCACAGTCTCTCCTTACCAAAGCCCCCGTAAGTTTCAGAAAAAGTAATTTTTTAGTTTTCTTTCTCAAATCCACCTTCTAGTACACAGACCCAAGGACAGTGAAGCAGCCAAAGACATCACAGGAGAAAGCGCAACAGAGAGCTCTCTGTATTAATGAACTAATGATTAGTCCTCAGCCAACAGCAACACAAAAATCTAGAGTTAAGCGCGGAAATTATTTGTAAGTGATAATTGTAAGAAATATCAGAAACATCAATAGCATAGATGTGTCAATGACAAGACCATTCCAAAATACTATGCAAAATAACGAGATATTCAGAGTCACAAATTTTGCTGATTCTCTCAGTCCATATTCTACAGGATACTAAAGCAAGGAGCCCCTCCTTCCCCAATAAAGAATTTTTTCTTTTTAATTAATTGAATTAGGTTGTCCTTTATATATATATATATTTTTTTTTTTTTTCTTCAGGGAATCCAGAGTTTAAAGCTAAGCCATGACATATGTCAGAGATGTCTGGTGTGTGTGTGTATACACACACACACACTCTCTTACATTATATATACACTCACACACACACTTTCCTGTATACATATACACACACCCGTACACACACTCTGTCATGTTGTTTTCCCAAGACTCTAGTTGACAATGGTGATGGCAGAGTGTGTAATTAGTTTTCATTGTTCCCCTGACAGCTATAGTTCCATACAAGACCCTTTTCTTTTTATGTTGTAAATGCTATGGAAAAAATACACTAATAACAGGCATTTAATTATGGATCCAGCAACCATAGTGCAAACACTTCCAGAAGGGACTAGAACCTCTGGGACGACAAAAAACATGTATTTGCAGTGGAGGAAAAACTTTTGCTCTTCAATTACAGTAATGCTCAAAATAATTGATAACAGGCATATAACAGAAAAAAGTGTCTGTTTCCCTGAGACTCCATCAGCAATAACAGTATGTACACAAGGTTACAGCAGCACTACAACCGAGGATACTATCGTACCTAGATTCAAATGCTAGTAAGAATAAAGGCATTGCGTATTAACAAGGGAAATACTCCTTAGAACAGCTTTATGCTTTAATACTATCCATGAAGAGTACAAAAACTCCATTTTTTATTTTGCTTTTCACACACTTAAAAAAAATAGTACTTGTGATATGAAGTGTCTGGGTGCTACACCCCCGGAGGCTTGCTTTAATTTGTTTCATGCAGTATTTAAAGTTAAGCCTCCCCCGAGGTGCTGTCACGGTGGACCCCAGATCTGTCACGAAGGTCCTTTCTCCCCTGATTAATTAGTAATTGGGAGACACATTTTGGCAGCTTTCATTTCCCTATTATTTTCTCTAGTTTGACACAAAACTCTGTCAGAAGCACCACTATTTGAACTGTACCCCTCTTAGTGCTGGGTCACTAAATTTTAATAAATGGAGCCCCTGCCAGAAAACTACCAAAACAGGCATAAAAGTTTATTGAAGCAGTCACGATAAACAGATATATGAAGAAAACACTGAATGCCACAGTATCTAAAACATTAATGGTCTGTCTGAACCCAGGGGTTACTAGTGAGACTGCAGAGCAGAGACTAAAAGAAAAGGACTTTCATCTGTCTTTAATAAAAAATATACAGATTTATTATTAGCTTAATAAAGCTAAACACTTCGGTGCAGCAGAACCATACCTCTGCCCCTCCTCCATTCCCCCAGCCCAATGAAGGACTTTATGGGAGGCAAAGACTGATAGTGACCACGGGGACACAGAACCCACCAAGAAGTCATGAAAGCTCTGTCTTACCAAACAAAGGAACAGTTTTCATAAAAGGTAAGGTGAGGAACTTAAAATTGAAGCTAAAAAGTCTGATACTTTGGAGAACTACAAATAACTACAGAATCGATTTCAGGTTCCCCCTCTCAAAGTGTCAGTCACTTCTAAAAGGCATCCTGCTCCGATGGTGGCTCGGGACACTTGTGTGCCCGGGCAGCAGCCATGCTGTGCGGGGCAGAGGTCACAGCTCCCGCATTCCGACATCTGTCTGTATTTTTTCTTGCCCTGAAACAATGAAAGGGGAACTAGGCTCATTTGCTCCCACTTTGTTTAACCTAATTGTTAAACACAAAGGAACATTTCCCCATATTTAGAATTATTTTCCCTTTTTTCCCCATTTCCATTCGTCTCCATAAAATTAAATCCCATAAAAACTTAACCAAGAGGTTACGTCCTCCACACATTATTGAAGTTCAGTAAATGTGACAAAGTCGTAGCCCACTGGGGCCTGTCGAACATGAAACATCGGGCAGCATGGCCACCACCTTCAAAATCTAGATAACAATCTGCCCTATAATTATCCAACCAAACTATGCCATGATTTGATTTTACTCCAACCACAAAACTGCATTTTTAATGGGAAAATACTTTCATTTATTTTTATAATATGTATTTTCAAAGTAAGAGGCAAGAGTTAATTGTTAACTAAAGTTTCTACATATATAAATGAGTCACTAATAAAACTTAGAATGGGCACTCTGACAGCTTAGAAGTAGCAAGAAAAAAACAAAAGTATTTGTTAGTTCATTTAAAACAAAAGATCACTTTGAGCACTCAGTTATTTTAGGTTTCTCCAGAAAGTCAACCAAAAAGGGGTGATGGATACCAGAGGAAAGCCATTAGGCACGAAAACTATCAACTCATACCTGGACTTCAATAAGGACTCCATGAGGTGCATATTCATTCTTAAAAAACGCATTTTATTTATTGCCTTTACATGGTGTCTACAATCACAGAAAAATCCTACTTCTAATGAACTGGAGCAATCTGTGATATAAGTAGTGTTCAATCTGTGCCCAGTTTAATCAGACTGACTGAGTCAGGTTACTTTGAAATTAATCTTAAGTAAGTTCTGTTTTTACTGCAGTATATGCGAATAATGTTCCCAAACATCGTCAAACAGATGCAGTAGCAAGAAGTGTAGTATAAATTTTGGGTAAAGTTTACTAGGCCACATGTTCTTCCAAATGCATTCAAAAATGCAAAATATGGTGGAAAATATAGCAGACTCAGTTGATATACTCTTATAAATTTTAATTACAAATGTGAATTTACTTCCAAAGGAATTTTTATAAGAATTCACAGGAACGATTTAATAATGAGATAGTGAGAGCCTATATTTTAGAGACAAACAGGTTCTGACTTTATATAACGCTTCTTAAAACACCCCGAACGCTTCCTTTGTACAGGTACTCACATTTTTATCAAGGCCTCTCTTACCAAAGAAAGATCCTTGGTACCGCTGAGCAATTGGAAAAAACAAAAATCAATCAACAAATAAAAAAAGAGTAGTTCACACTATCAGAAAAAGGAAATCAGGATGGAGAATGATAATAGAGTTTATTAATATAGTACACTGAAATTAACAATAAGTTATAAACTTTAAGAGTAAATTACCTATGTAAACATGGTACAGCCCAAAATTTAACCTTAAAAATATAATATGCCTGAGTTAAAAATATACTATGACTAAGTTAAAACATCCTTTTCTAACAACTAAATACAAGCAGAGTATTTTAATTAACTCACAAATAATTTAAGAGAGAGCTTTAAATGCAGAGCCCTGACAAAATGATTATAAAGTGGTTTAGTCCTTTTCTATCGTCCATATTCATTGCCGAACCATTTTCATGAGAGAAATAAAATCGGTCTTAAAACAAGATGGCTGCTTCTAGGGAACAAAAAAAGAGAAAAAGAGAGAGAGAAAGAAAAACGCTGATTTAACTGAAAGCCAAAAACCTAGCTTTCCTAAATCGGGAAACAAAAACTTAGTCATATTTTCTAATCTCCAAGTATGTATTCATGCACTTCCACAAAGGAACCTATCGATTACACTGTGCAGTTATTTAAAATTGTTAATAGCAAAGAACATTTTCCAAAAGCTCTAATATTTATGTGCTAATAACATGACTGTCCAACACATATACACACAGAGATATCACATGACCAATATTCCCACTTATACTTCACATGAGAATAATGATCATCAGTCATGAAAATCAGGTCACTGGATAAGTAACAACAGAAGTAATATTGATATCTTATATCTTTAAAAGAATCCCATCAAAAATGCCCAGTGATATCCTGTTACGAACACATCAACTGTATTTGGAACTTAACTTGTTAGACAATCACTCCTCGAACTTCACTTTGCTGACCTTCCCTGAAGCAAATGGAAGATTAATTCTATGACATATACATAAAAATTAAAGACATTTTCTACATTTTATAATAATGTTTAAACAGATTTTTTAAATCACTCTAAGCTATTTTTCTTTCTCACTGAGTGGAAAATAAGACCTGACAGTAACATTTTCCTCAAGCTGTCACCTGTCAATTGTATGAAGGATATTTGTAAAGATGACAAAGGTTTATTTTTCCTTATTGAAAATGATAGAATTCTACCCGAATGAAAGCTGAGCTAAACATCACTGTGGTACCCTACTGTCTCTCAGCAACTAGACAACTTTAACTAGAAGTTTTCACTATTTTAAAATAATGTTTTTACTGAAATCTGCAGCTCACTGTTTGAAAACGATATTCAAAAGCTACCAAAATCAAGAGTTTATATCCACACATACTTCAGAAAATAGTGCAGAGATATCAGTAGTTTACAATAAATCCTTCAAAGTACATTAAGGAGTATAGATTGAATACTAAGATATAAGGAACTTCTTTGTTTATAGTGAAAACTATTCATAATAGTTATGGTGCACAGAAACTTGCATTATTACTTTTTAATTTTAAACTAAGTGTTTCTATGTCATTGTGCTGCTTTGGCTATGACTGACTTAATTTTGAAGATATAAATGCGGACAAATTTAAGAGGAAACAGATCTGGTAGTGAGTAATATCCCATTCAGAAACACTGGAAGTTCAAATTAATCACAAGAAAGTTTTCTACCAAACAGCTCAGGATATAGCTTTAGAAGCAGATGAAAATATAAATCTAATAATATAAATCAGGCCCTTAAAAGAGACAGTAATTTATTGATGTTTAGCTAAGACCACTATCATCAGACACATTCCTAAAAGAATATTAATACCTCATTTCTTATACTCCTCTTGAGTTTTTAATACCTGAACATGAAGGTATTATCCATCGCAAGGGCTCAAAAGGCAGTTTTTTCTCAGTTCAGAAGACTGATCCTGACTGAGTATCCAGTGTGAGCGGCCAGGGCCTTCCTTACTGTACTTAGGGACTCACAGGCTTATTCTTCAACATGGACATTCTAATCAGAGCTGCTGTTTTAATAGTTTATATACTGTTTCTGAAAAGAAAACTGGTGATTTATAATCAGTCAACTTAGATGGGTTTACTACTTAAGATATCATAGCTTTTTAAATCATCACTGCTATACTGGAAGTTATTCAAAACAAACACAAAAATAAAGGCGGCTAAGTGGCTTCTTTTTAAAAAGATATTAAGCAAATGATTTATATTGTGGGGGGAAAACACTAAATAAGCAATACTCTGAATGCTATCCTTATACAAAATTCTATTTATAACATTTTTTTATGTTTCATTCACTTTATATTTTAATGTTTACTCTTTCTCAGAGGTACATGGTTTTGCCATATACTTCTCCCAAGCTTGCAAAGACCAGGACTCCTGAAGGACTAATTGTATTCATTCATTTTCTTGGCCCAGCGTGAAGCTGGTAGCTTGCTTGGTACATAGCAACAAGGGGAGAGGGAGGTGTTCATCTTCATCTGTCCCTATCCAACAGGAAATCAGGCCAGTGGGCAAAATGCAATGAAATCCCTGTTCAGGAGGAATCTTGCAAGATTAAATGGCAAGAGATTCACTAGGTTAATTTGCCCCTAAATAAGCTACATACTCCTTCCAAACCTGATCCTCAGCATTCAAAGATGGAAGTCTCTAAAGCTATTGATTATTAGCCAGAAGACACATGGCAATAAGATATCCATTCAGTGAACCAATGCTTTAGTTAATATCGCTGAAATCAACTAACAGGGGGTCATAAACCACTAAAAGCTCTCTCGGATTCTTTCATCACAAGGGGTGTGCTAACCTTGGTCTCACACTAGAAATGCCCGATGAGACTGTCCAGACCAGTGAGGCTCAAGCATCACTGATGTTCTACTCACCTAAAGACAGCTGACTACTTCGGATAGCTTATTATGAATATGTAACATAATGCACACAATGGAAACTAACATCTTAGTAGCTAACTTCCCTTTGCAAACTTCTATGGAAACCTGGCCCCCAAAAAAGAAGCATGCTTCTCTTTTACAAATTTCTCCATAAAATAGGGGGAGAGAAGGCAGATTCACTTCAGGTCTAAATGGGTAAGTGTAAAACACATGAGATAGAAATCTCTGCCAAACAGCTTTATATTTATTCAAGTGTTTATATACATTCTGATGCAAATAAATATCAAAATAATAAAATTATCTAATTACATCTACTGAAATGAAGTAATGCACGGAGAATCAGAGTTAATAAAGTTAACAGATTCCAATTCTTAACGTCTTTTAAGTGAAGAACTTTTTATGTTTCTAACATCCAACAATATTATTTAAAACACTGAAAAGTTACTCCTTTACAAGTTTGATGATAAATCATATGCAAAACCAAAATCAACTTTCCAACTTTCTTCAAAATAAATTCTCGGAGGTAAACCAAATTAATTTCATCTGCCTGTCCATGGAAAAGGCACAGCGCTGGCACACTGGCACACATATATTAAGACACTGATGGGTCAGATTTTAAAAAAATAAAACAAGTAAATTTTGAAAGAGGAAAAATGCCCAGGGATCATGATTAGGAAAAAATTACTTCTCCCTACTTAGCCACATACATATGACCTGTGCTGCCGGAAGATTTAGGAGTGCTGACCTCGAATTCACATCACTTTCGCAACTCCAAGTTGACATGTTAACACAACTAAATGGTGTCAATTACCTGCTACTCTCACATGAAATATTTAATTTACAAGTCCCTACAAGAATTGAGAAAGTCCAAAGAAAACATATGATTAGGTTAAAATTTAGTAAATCCCGGATGAATTATAGAGGTATGTTTTCTTGTACGAGAATAACACTTTAAATTGGCGATGCTCAAACCTTAACAGAAGCAAAGCACTAAGTGAGGAGAATCAGTATTCTTAAAGTTGTATTTGCCACTACTCCACCCATTAAGCCAACCAGTAGGAGACGTCTTTAATTATCGTGGCATCATTTTGGCAACTGGTCAAAAGAATCCAAGAATTTTTCCATATATTCACAGTGTTTAAAAGAATATTCTCATTGGAAGCACGAAACTGTTTACAGCATGCTTCAGATTAAGTGGGACGTTCTTTACATTGGGTCATGTGTATCTTTAGAAGAGTAGCTACTAAAGGAGTAGGCAAATGAAGTTTTATTTTTTATTTAAAGTTGCTTAGAAGCTTCTTACATTCTTAAAGAAATCAAGGACAAATAGTTATATTCTTCTGGATTTGGATTTTCATTACTCAAAGTTACTTAGCCTGTTCAGAATTCAGCATAACATTAAAAGGATCGTTCTATTCTCTTATTACTTAGGTGAAACTCATACAGTTTTTCAAATTTGTAAAAGAGCAAATATGCATTTAGCCAAATGTTATCATATATTTCTATTCAGAGTGATAGTTTTCAGTTGCTATTTCAGAGATATGTGCCAATCCAACACATAAAATTAGTTTGGCCCACCGCCCAGTAAATACCGTCAACTAAAAAGTTTTCAGCATTTGAAAATTGAACATTCACTTCCCAGAAGTGAACACCTGGGAAGACGGATTCTAACAGTAAAACTCTCTGACAGCAAACAAGTGTAATATCTTTCCTTCTATGAACCTAAATCAAGGGATGTTTATGGCGTCGATGGAGTCAGTAACGAAACGCAATGTAGTGGATAAACTCAGGACTACACAAATTACTATAAAATATTTAAACTCTCTGCTCAAGATGTAATTCTTAATTCTCCTTAAACACAAATGTATACTATACTCAAGTTCACTGGTATAAGCGAAAATATATTTATTTCACTTGCACAGTATCATTAGTAAGAATGTATCCACTGAACTTCCAGTCTTAATGAAAAAAAATTTTTATCTATTTAAGTTGCAATTAAAGTTTTGTTTTTTTCTAAAAGATTGACATCTTCTGAGTATATTATTAATTTAGCAAAATCTTAAAAGATAGGATTTATGTTAAACCGGAAGGCATGGCTAGATTACCTTTGTAATGATAACATACGAAAAGCAAATATAAAACTGAATTTATAAAATTCAGTAAACTGGTGCAAATTTTCTAAAATAGTTCTTCACTGTCTTTTGTGATAAATGGTATTTATTTCTAAATTACTTAGTTTGCATTTTGGCCCCTTTTAAGCTATATCCAAACTGACTTAATGCATCAAAAAAAGTACCATCTTATTTAACATTTCAGAGGTAAGTCTTCCATCCAGCACCTACTTTTGAAATTATATTATTTTAAAACTAAGTTTCAGGGTAATAACATAGGAAGATAAATAAATCCACAAACCCCTAAGAATACTAAAGTTAGGGCTGAATATCTTGGGAGGGGAGGTGCATCATTCTTTCTTTGGAACGTTATGAAGCTGATAATGATCAAAGGTATTTCCACAAACCTCAAATTAGAATACTGACTTGAGAATACTCTTGGTCTTTCACAATTCTACACTTCTACAGATTAACTCTGGGCAGGTTCAAAGCTACCGTGGCATCCTGTGCAGAAGAGTGTTCGGCAAGCAGGGCATATCTACTGAAAACATGACCTGTGACAAGAATCAATGCGATAATCTTAAACCAAACAACAGTATCAAAAGCATAAAACAGAGACAACCAAGGATAAAATATCCTCCAACTAACTCAGACTAGCCTGACAGGTTAAGAAGGCAGAGCAGACTGGGAGTATGGCTGATTTTTCTGTTTAAACCCAGATAACGGAACACCCAAGTATCCAAATCAATTAAGGAGAAAAAGACCACACTGAAAGGTTTGGAGTGGGTAAGGAAAGACTACCAAGAGCAAAATGTCCCAAATTCAACTAGCCAACTTCACTTTTATTTAATAAGGCGCTAAAGTTTACAAATATAAATTCCATTTCATATATGCTGTCTAATAAAGCCCAAAGGGGGAATAAAACCAACCAGCATAATAAGGCTTGCTTTTAACACCATCCCCACTGCAAAGCTCGCTCTATTTGTCTTGTCAGCTTTAATAAAAGGCATTTCCTCTGGCAGGATGGCTTCTCTTTCTCTTTTTCTAATAGTGGTAAGTGGCATGTCAAAGAAGAAATAGCTTCCCATGCCACCACCCACCTCCAGAAGACTTTTTTTTTTTTAATTTAACCAAACTTTCAGGGATGTCTCTAATTCTGCCAGGCAAGCAATTACGCTCGGACTACCTGGGTGTGACTGTCTTTCCCGGAGTAGCGGGGTGGAGGGAACTCTGTCTCTGTTCAGCACCGTTGCACCGCCGGTGGAGGAACCTGCCCATCTTCACCTGAGCTGACATTAGTTCGAGTGGGGAATCCCTCTCATGCGTGCATAAGGAAGGAAGGCAGGAGGACCGCGGAGAGGTCCACAGGGAGGTGGGAAGCACTGGAAGCGCCTTCCAGACCCCTGTCCCCAGGCAAGCTGGGTGCGCGACAACCGTAAACTCCCCCTCGGCCTCCCGCCACTCTCCTACGAACGTCCGCTTCAGCCCAGGAAGGTGAAGAGATTTTTGGTATAATCGATGCTGTTTCCCTCCCGGGCGGGCACCGAGGCCAGCCCACAGCTAGAAGCTGGCCTGGGTCCCAGAGAGGCAATTTGGGCCCAGTGGGGCAGACTGCTGCCCACAGGCCCGGGAGAAAGTCGGGCTCAGAGCAGTTCGGGATGGGGGGGAGGGGGCGCCCGGCACTCTGGACAACCCCCTACACCAACCCCAACCCCATATTCAGGCCCCGTGAACAAGGGACGTCCGCGGGTGGCTACGGTCCAGCAGCCACGCCAGGGCGGTCCCGGGCGCCCACCTCTAGCCTCCCGCGAACACAGCGGGCTTCGGGACCGCAGCAAAAACGGTTCCAGGTAACCGCGCGAGCTTCTAGGGCTGCACACCGCCAGGCCGCGGACGGAGGGCTCCCATCTCCCTGCTCAGCCAACTCCAGCAGCTCCGCACACAAGATGTAACCCCGCATTAGATCAAAGTTTCTGGCACCCTGAACCCACCCAGGGGTGGAAGAGGTGGGAGAACCTTCTCAACTGCCAAGTGCGCTGGGCCCAGACTGACCCAGGGGCCAGATAATTTCCTCGCAGTTAAAGAGGAAAATAACCTAAAGCTTCCGCTTCCCAGCCCCCCTCACTTCACCCAGCCTGTGCGCTCTCTAAACGCACCGAGTAAAGAAAAGAAAAAAATTAGAGAAAATAGGGTGGAAAAAAACAACTTTGAAGCTGTTTGGCGGGTTCTCCCTGCAGTCCCTGTGCACCCATGATGCTGGCAGGCGCTCCTGGCGGTACGCACCCGGGGCTGCCAGTGCCCAAACCCTGCACCAGGATCGGGATGCCGGCCAGCCTGCCTGGGCGGGTAAGCGGGGAAAGTCTTGACTCCCCGGCTCCCGCCTTTTCCGAGTCTCCTCGCTGTCTGCAGAGGCAGCCAGTCTGGGCAGACCCCGGGACTCCCAGAGGCGCCCAGCCTCTCCGTGGTGGCTTAACAAAGGGTGGCGCAACTGGAGCGCTTCTGCGGACGCCTCAAGAACCATCAGCGCCCGGACGACGTAGGCTCCGAGGGTGAGCACAGCCGGCAGTCGGTGCGCGCTGGTCCCCGCTGCCGCTGCGGCTCCTTCCGCAGGGCCCCGAGGCCCCAGTAGCCCAGGCGCTTGGCCACCTATTGCCTTACCTAGGGTTGCTGCTGTTCCAGTAGACGGCGTAGCGGTCGGCGACGGCCTTGGAGCCCGGGTCCTGGCTGAACACACACATCCAGAGCACCAGAAACATCAGCGTCAACATCTCCACGTGCAACATCACGCCTGGCCAGCGGCTCCCCGGACGCGCCGCTCCGGGGAGAGAGCAGGAATCCGGAGAGAAGGAGGGAAGGAGAGGGCGAGAGCGAGAGAGCAGGAGCCAAATAAATATGAATAAATAAAAATGAAGAAGGATGAGAAAAGAAAGAGTCACACAACAAGCTGTGGAGGGGGAGGAGAGGGAAAAGAAAAGAGGTGGTGGAGTGGAGGAGTTAAATACAAACTCGCACTTCCAACTGGAGGGTTCAGAAGAAAAAAAGAAATTACAAGATGAAGAGAAGCAGGCGAGTGTGTGGTGGCGGCGGCGAGGGCGGGGGAAGGAGTGCCAAGCTGTGTCTAGGGAGGCGGCGGCAGGCCGGTCACCCGGGGAGAAGGAGGTGCGCGCCGGGCCGAGTGGCAGCAGCTCGGGTTGGGGCAGGCGGCGGCGCACGCTGCACAGTCACCGGGAGTTGCGCGCCGCGGCCGCGGGGAGACATACACTGGCCCGCCGGCCCGGCTCAGCGTTGGCGCCGTGGGCTGCGCAGGTCTCCGCCGCCCGGGGCCCTCACACTGCGCCCCGCTTCGCTCCAAGTTACTTTGGCGGCCGGTGGGAAACTGCAGGAGGGCTCCGTGTAGATGGGGGGCTTCGTGCCTGTGGCCTCTTCTGTGCTCTAACTGGACAGCCCCTAGAAATCTCGGAGGAGTCGTAGGTGTTGCAGATTCGGGGCGGTGCTCTGAGAAGGGTGGGGATCCGTAGCCACAAATCCAGCCCTGCCGGCGTCCTGGAACTGGTTAAGGGGCAACTAAGCTGGCGAGGAGCGGTCTTGCCTCGCAAACCTCCAAAAAAAAAAAAAAAGTTTGGCTCTCCGTGCCTTCCAGCAGGTCCCCCGGCGGAGTCGGACTGCGGCGGCGGCAGCGGGAGAGGACACCGCAGGCGCTGGCCTCGGGGATTTCTCGCGCGTGCTTTCCTCGGTCGGGTGTCAGTGCACCAGAGTGAATGAAGAGCAGAGGTCACCTACCAGCCAGCCAGGCGGAGCTGGGATGCCCAAATCTGCAGGACGACGCCAACCCAACAGCTTGGTTGGAGAGCGGGAGGGGAAACAATCACTTTCAAATGAATCCCTCCAACTCCTGGATGGGCTGATATCAGTCTCCGATCGCCTTCCGGGAGCAAGAACGAGCCCCCAGACGCAATGCCAAGAGCCCCAAGAGAGCTCTCAGAAGTGTCCCTGCGGCTCCGACGGGTTCAGCCCCAAGCCCAGCAACTTGTAGAGACGCATCAATCAGTTTGAAATGGAGAGAGAGGAAGAAAAAAAAAAAAAAGAGCGCACGAGCGAGTGGCACCTCCCCGATGACTACATCAGAAAACCTTTCCGAGCCTCCCGCAGCTGTTCCCCTTTCCCTCCTTGGGCACAGCAGCAACAAGAGGTGGAAACCACCAACCGAATTCTAAAACCCCTACCAGGCGGGAAAATAAATTTGAGGGCAGCGGCAGCGGCAGCGGCAGCAGCAGCAGCAGCACGGGCAGCCCAGGAGGGATTGAAACGGCTGGCGAGAAGTGGAAAGGAGTAAAAGTCAGTTTTGCAAAAGAGAAAAAAAAGAGAAAAAATGCTTTATGGGAAAAATCTCCTCGGGCACGCCCCCTCGTTAATGACCTGCGTGTAAAGCCGACAGCAGCGGTGACCCAGCAGCCGCACGAGAGTGCGAGGCGGCACGCGTGAATGTGGACGTGGGCGGCGCGGGGAGGGGCAGGCGTGTAATGCAGGGCGCGGGGCAGGCGGGCGGCGCGAGCACAGTCTGCGCTCTGGATCCAGTGGGGGGAGGCGCCGCCAGCCCGCGCCCAGCCAGTGCTGCTGCTGCGGCGGCCCGAATCGTGTGGGTCGCTCCCGTTAGCAACCCCCCCATGCAGATTACTTGGGAGGGGGGTTGTCTGGAGCAGCCAGTAAGGGAACGGCCTCCTGTTTGCTTACTGATCGAGGTTTTTTCTCTCTCTTTACGCCAACCGGATTGGTTGCTCCCTGAGAAAGAGGCGTTTTTCCTAATCTCCTCCCTTGCTCACGCCTCCTACCCCGTCCCTGGCCCCACCTTCCAGAAACCTGACTAATTGAATTACGGGGAGTGCCGAGGCGCCCTCTCCTCCGCCCAAACCAAGCAGCTGCGCGTAACCCTTTGGATGCTGAATTCCGCCTGGGCTGAAGAATGATTTGACATCTTTTTACCTAATAGTGGGGTATTTCAATTACAAAGGAACCGATTCCCATCCGATTGCGAAAGAGCCAAAATCTGTCTCTCGGGCTCCTCAGGTGACAAGAAGTCCCCGCAGACCCGCGGGCCGAAAGCCTCGGTGGTTCCGCGTTCTCGTAAACCTGTGCCCTGCGCAGGTGCCCGGCGTTGGGCTACGTGGAAACCTGAGCATCTCTCGTGTGCCTTTCAACTCCCCTCTTCCTATCAGGGATTTAAAGGTTCAAGAGCAGGAAACAAGACTTTCCTTTAAAGTGATGCTCTGAAAACACTTTTTTTTTTTTTAAATCAAGAAAACCACAGCGTAGAATGATTACCATGCAGTGTGAACCTTCAGCGGGGAGATGAATGTAGTAGGGAAGCCCATCAGAAATACGTTGCACACTTTCCATTTCAACCCGAGGTCGGTTCGCTATCACCGCCCCCCTAAAGGAATTAGTGCTTTGAGAGTCGGTACGGGAAGAAACCTAGGTTGGGGATGGCGGGGGACAGGGTCCCTTGTTATTGGAAAAGGCCTCGCGTTCCCGTACTTCAAGAGCAGGTTGCGGCACCTTGGACCCGGACCGCGACCGAAGCGCGACTGCCTGGCAGCGAGGCAGACGCAACTCCCCGCGACGCGTGCCCCTGTCCTCCAGCGTCGGGGAAGCTAGTCGGGCTCCCGGCGCGGCGGGGCAGCAAACCCTAGAGACTCGCCCTCGCCTGGCTCCGCGGGCTCGGCCCTCATGGTATTATTCTCTCTTGCTGTCTAGGGAGTTTGCTGCCTCATGGGAGAAGGCTGATCCCCCAAAAGAGAGCAGTTTAGTTTTTGCTCTCAAACTTGCCTGTGCTCCCCTTTACTTATTAGCCCAATATAATCAAACACCACGTTCTCTGTCCTGCGCTTTCCAGTCCTGGAACTCCGGATTTCCAGGCGTTTCAAAGCTGTTTGGAAGCGTCCAGACGCCCTCCAGTGGTGGGCCTGCAGTCCGCAACCAGCGCGGTATTGCCTTCAGCTCCGCAGGATTGAGTTTGATGAAGAATCTAAGATAGTGATCAATAAAGACTTGAGGGAAAAGGAACAGTTCACACCGGCATGGAGTCACCTGAATATTATGGGCCCCTTGCCTGAAAGTTGAGTAGTTTCTCAATTAAAGAAATCTTTCCTACCTGAAGAGATCCTGAAATTGTCCTAGGAAAGTACCTCTTCTGTTTGTGACTTGATATAAATTGAAGTGTGCCTAATTATAGACTTTATGACAGATCCCCCTAACAAACCACCTAATTTTTAAAAAAATGTAAATTCAAAATATTAATGCAAATACTTCTGTATATTTCACAAAATTCAAGCAGTGGGAAAACAAACTAGAGAACTAAAGGATAATCTGTTATTTTTAAATATAATTTTCATTTTAAAAGTTATTTACTTTTCCCTCCTGGTCTCTAATCTTGCTGATGTTCAAATTCTTTGTCTATTTTTGGGTGTGTTTGTTTTTTCAGTTGCAGGAAAAATGTATTTATTTCTTCCTTTGCCCTCTCTGAGAGTAGCTCTAATAGGTGTTCATATGACTGAAGCAGTTTCGCAGGAAATACTCCGGACCCTATTAAGGGACATCTGTATCTTTAGGAAAAAGAGAATGCACATTTCTGTCTTGGTGAAAATGCTGATCATCATCAAGAGAGTCTTTTTAGCCAGGGAAATATCAGGTATCATCAGGGAGTTAGCAAGCTGGCTTCCTGTGGCTTCAAAGCCAAAAAGAGTGAGGGAAAAAAAAGAATTTATATCCACTGATTTCCTATCTGAAAACACATACTGTAACCAAAATTGATAAGTGAAAATTCAATATATCAAAGGAATATGAATATAAATATCCTACTATTTTAAATGTCTCTAATTTAGTTAAAGTCTGGAGAGTTCCATTACAAACAAACCAAAAAATTACACACTGTGGCCTTCCTTAAAGTGATTCGCTGTATTGAAATAAAAGATACTGGAATTAGGAACTGTTCAGAACATCGCTCCAAACGTCTGTGTAAAATAATTCATAAATCTAAATCAAGTGCCTTCTTCTGGGATTACCTACATAATCACTGCTACTAAGTAGCAATAAAATAGACCAGCAATTTTCAACCTTTTTCATCTCACATAACATAAACTAATTTCTAAAATTCTGCAGCACACCAAAAATATACTTCTTGCCAATCTGACAAAAAGTAGGAGTAATTTTGATTCATTCACACTGGACAGCTATTGTTGTGTTGGCTGTTGTCATTTTTTATTTGACAATCTAAGGGAAAAGAGGTCAATGCCCCGGACTAAATGGCCAGGTGTTCCATGTTATGAAAATTCTTGCAGCACGCCGTGTGCCTGCCATGGCACACCAGTTGAAAATCGCTATAGTAGACGCATGCTTAGAGCTTGAAGATAGGTATTATTGATGGTACGTTTATTGCTAGTAATATGACATACTCAAGTCACGTTACTCAAGTGATTTCAATGTATACAAATCAGTACTATACAAAATAATTACAGAGGCAATGCTTTCAAGCTGGCCTTTGAGGGATTAGTAGCATTTTCCCTGGAAGGAGGTTCAGATATAACAGAAAGAAATCAGCAAGAAGCTAAAATCGTGGATGAATAAAAGGGCAGGGAGCATTTGAAGACTTCGAGATTGAAACAGGGTTGTGGGAGCTGAGACCTGAAAAGTCGGTTGAGAATGGACTATAAAAGGACTTAACTGCATTCTACAAAATGTTTGTATTTAAAGCTGCAGGCGACCAAGGGCACTGTGGTTTCAAGACAAATGACATTGAAGGAATAATCATTATGCCTTAAATTAAAACACAAATAGGGATTTGTTTATTTATGTTTAATTTTTTTGGCCTTGAACTATCTAGATCAATGTTCTAATGTCGGCTATGAATTAGAATCACCTAGGGAGCTTTTTAAGAAAGAACAACACCAGGGCCCCACTCCCTGCTTTAGTTGGTTAGGGGAGGGGACCTGGGATCTGCAATTTTTAAAAGCTTCCCAGGGAATTCTAATGAGCATGGAGGATTGAGAATCACTGATCCAGGTCATGTATTTCTACCTTAACTACTTCAATGTTTCAGGCAAAAAACAGTAAGGTCTGTACTTATTTATCTGGAGAAATGTTCCAGCTAACCATCAAGGCAGGAATGTTGATACTTCAGAAAGCTGAATTTTATGACCTTCTGTATTAAAATGAAGCAATACTTTAAAAATAATTCTCACGTGGCACAAAATAGAATGCCATCTCCAAGATGTGGTTTCAAGGGTGCAGCTTATTTTTAAGTATGAGTTAATCTTCCTTTTTGCTTTAGCTGCCGTCACATGGAAGTGGAGCTCTGCTGGGCTAAGCGACCAGACAAATAAATGAAATAAATTGGTGACTCAAACCCCCAAGTCCACGAACTAAGCAACTCTTGTTTAATATGGCAGTTAAATGAAAACTGATACCAAGAAGACGATAATAAAAGAAATAAACTCAAGAGCAAAGATTAAAGAAATAATAATTAGACAGAAAACTATGTAACAGGTGACTAACATAATGGTATTCAAGCTGACCATGCTATCATTCTAGAACATTTAGAATTCATTCCCAAGCCCCATGTTTAATTACCAAACTGTCACCCTGCTATCCTGCCCACAGAATGTTTGAAGTTATTTAAAGAAGCCGTCTCTTCTATTCACCCCTTTTATAACAGGTTACTTAGAATCTTTAGAAATAACTCTTTGCTAGCTTTTCTCTCCTTAGAGACCTTGGGAAATGCTCCTTTTCTATTTCTGATCTAGCTGTCTCTTTTGTGAACCTAAAAAAGAGAGAGAGAAGAGAGGGGGGAAAAAAACTCAACCAAATAGAATGCAAGGTCTTTAGTCTTGTGACCTTCAACTTTCATAGAATTTCCCACTTTTCTTCATTTTCCCTTTACTTTCCAGGAGTTTGTTTCACAGTGTCTCTTCTTTTGAATTCTGTGGATAAGTAGAAGCAGTTTTATAAGATTATAAATACAATATTATGAAAGAAGCATTTAAAAAATGTTTTAATACTAACCATCCCTTTGTTGTGGTTTTGCCCACCTCAAAACACGATTTATGTAAAACCTACACAGTAAACTTTTTAAACATACAGAAGTTTGAACTATAATTTTGACAAACAACTATTACTAGGCACATAGGTAAATATGTATTCTGTTTCTGTGACTACAAATGCATATGTGCTTAAATGTAGTTTTATTTTTATTTAAATACTTTATTCATTTATTTTTAGAGAGAGGGGAAGGGAGGGAGAAAGAGAGGGAGAAACAGCAATGTATGGTTGCCTCTCACATGGCCCCCACTGGGGACCTGGCCTACAACCCAGGCGTGTGCCCTGACTGGGAATCGAACCCGGACCCTCTGGTTCCCAGCCCGCGCTCAATCCACTGAGCTACACCAGCCAGGCTAAATGTAGTTTTAAAAGAAGCAAACAAGAACCAGTTGATTCAACCAATTTCCACAACACTTTTCATTATCTAAACTCAGTCTAAATACCATAGAGTTATGTGACTAGTTTTCAACCATAGAGCAGAAATTGGTAGGTGATTTTATTTCACAATAAATTTTCATGTTGTCTTTTACTATTTTATCATGTGTTTACTTTTTATTGGTCTGTATTTCCCCTCTTCAAGTTTTTAAATAAAAATTATAAAAAAATTTATTTGGATTTTATAAATCTAATTGGTTAACCAGCATACTATATACTGTCAGTATACTGTCTTAATATGTTCTTTGTAAATTATTAAACAACACTACATTCCTTGCTTAAAAGAATATACATTACCATGAATACATATGATCAAAAAATTAAATTTTTGTATTTGTTTTACTACAATGGCAATCATACAGCATACTTTTATTAAAATAAAAAGAATACTCCTGGCTGGTATGGCTCAGTGGATTGAGTGCCCAGCCTATGAAGCAAGTGGTCACAGGTTCGATTCCCAGTCAGGGCACATGCCTGGGTTGCAAGCCAGGACCTCAGTAGAGGGGCAACCACAATTGATGTTTCTCTCCCTTTCTTTCTCCCTCCCTTCCCCTCTCTCTAAAAGTAAATAAATAAAATCATTAAATATATATATATAAATAGCTTTTTCAGAAATAAAATTTATTTGTCCTTTTTTCCACACTCAAACTAATAATTAGGATTTTGCTACCACAGCTCAACTCACCAACAACAAAAAACATATAAATTTGCATTTCTGTATTTCTTTATTTGTTTAGAAACCCTCCAAACCTAGAACATCTTTTATTTCATTATACAGGGTCTGGCACAAATAATGCCCCTTTTTATTACAAAATCTTTTAGTACAAAATCAAGAGCATGTCATTCTGTAACTTAACAATATCACACTGAAGCACACCATGACGTTTTAGGTGAAATGGTCAAATTAAAACTCTAAATGATTACACCCACGTCATTACCCGACCAGCCACATCCCAGCAGGCATTACCTCTGTCAGACCCTGTATTATTCCCATGCATTGTGTGTGTGTGTGTGTGCATATGTGTGTATATAGAGGGAGATACATATACACGTACAGAGACAGAGAACATGAACGTACTTTTCAATCCATTTCAACCACGATTTTCATCAAATTCTGTGAGATTCTATTTAAAGATGAGTAGAGGATATAATCCTTAGTGAGCATGATTTTATGAAATAGGAAACATTGCGTGTAAGCCTGTTTTAGCTTTGGCTTTACTTTTTCTCCCATATCGAAACTGACTAGATAAAGTAAAGTGTAGAATTATGGCAAACCAAGAAACTCTTTCCTCAATTATGTGCTTTTTTCTTTTCTTTTTAGATAAAAGTCTCCTTTAAAGGAATGTGGATCCTGGTATTTTGGAGTGTAGATTTTTTTTTTTTTTTGTAATCATCTAAATAATTCTCTCTCTCTGTTTCTCCATTTCACTTAGCGACAGTAAAGATGGTCTTTTAAAATATACTATTAATTTTTAGAAAAAGTCTCCGTTTATTGCAGATTTATAACCCTAGTCTAACACTTCCAAATACCTTATGCCAACATTGTAAATTTTATTGTGATGCTGTAAAGTTACAGTTAAGGTATAATTTTTTAAAAGCATTTCATCTTGTAGTTTGGAATAATAGTTATAAAGCTGGTCTCTATAGAAACCACTGTAACTTAAGACTTTAGAACAGCAGATGATAATGTAGAGGATAATTGGCCAAAACTTTTTTTAAATGAAAGATGTTTTACTGAATTGTCTCTTTCTAAACTCAAGTCAGGGGAGGAAAGTGTGCTCTTAAAATGACTACCTTTTAATCAGAATTATCATTCTCCATTTCCATTAGTCTACTTTGGGGAGGCATATGATGTATACTAAATTAAATAGGATTTATCAGTTCAGCTAGATTCTGAATTACCCTCTTTTCTTGTGGATTAGGAGAGTTCATTTCCTAGCCCTTTTCCTTGAAATCCATCACGATCTTTTATATGCTCTATCTAGTATGCTGCATATTTTCAATGCTTAATAAATATTACATTAAAATATTAGCATAATAATAAATCATCTTAAAGTACTACATGGACTATTAAGTGAGATCCTATTCAGTTTGAGCCAAGACACCACAAAGTTTTATTTTCTCTATATGCACACAAAGTAATTTTGAAACTCTCTTTCCATGAAATGTCTTTGCATCCACAAAATGTCTACATATTACACAATAAAGTGACGAAGGTGTCTCTTCCAGTTCTGTATTTCATTTGTTCAATTTATTCTGGAGACTGAATTTGCCATTTTAATAAGAGGAAATTTTTACAATTGGGAAGACAGAAATGGAAATAGCTCCATTTGTCAAGTAAATGCCCCTTTCCCAGCGTCGGTTCTAAAATCTTCACACAGGGTTCACCAGGGCGGTGAGCGGCTAGGTAGTGCTCCTCGCCATGGAAAAGTTCTGTTCTGTCTGTGATCGGTTGTGTCACACGGACCCAGGCGAACAACCACTGAAAACATGAGGACTTTCTTTACAGTTTCAGAAACAAAAATGAAGTAAAAAATATTCAATTAATACAATCTTATGCTAACAGTAGCTTTGAGGGAGGTCCTAGTTTGAAAGTGTCATCAAGGCATAAAATAAAATATATTTCCCCTCCAGAAGTATTGTCCTCATCATGTACATTTTATCTACCAATATGTGAATCAAATACTAGGTTGGCCAAAAAAGTTTGTTTGGCTTTTTCCAGACGATGGCTCTAGTAGAGCTTAGTTCTCTTTAACTTCATTTAAAACAATTTTGTTAGACTGTATTTTGATGGTTGTTATATCAGTATGCCTTAAAAAAAATCAAAATTGATGAATTTTTGTGCAGCCATTTTAATATTGAAGATGGAAGAAAATAGGCAATATTTTTGGCATATTATGCTTTATTATTTCAAGAAAAGTAAGAATGCAACTGAAACACACACAAAAACATGCAGTGCATGGAGAAGGTGCTGTGACTGATCGAACGTGTCAAAAGTGGTTTGCAAAGTTTTGTGCTGGAGATTTCTCCCTGGACAGATGCTCCAAGGTCAGGTAGACCAGTTGAAATTGATAGCAATCAAATCAAGACACTAACTGAGAACAATCAACATTATACCATGTGGGAGATAGCTGACATACTCAAAATATCCAAATCAATAAAGTTATTGGTGAAAATGAAAAATGCGTCTTATTTTATGGACAAAACTAAACGAACTTTTTGGCCAACCCAACAGAATAAAAATGATGCATCATCTGTGGTAGATAGCAAAATGGCCAAAATTCTTTCCCCTTGAGAGTATGCTTTTACAGTCAGCCCCTCCCATCAGTTGATCGAGTCTATTTTTCCACACTTCGAGTCTGAACTGACCTGGGTAGTTGCTTTGGCTTACAGAATGTGACAGAAGCAACGTTGTCCCAATTCTGAGCCAGGCCTCAAAAGACACTGGAGCTTCCGTTTTTTTTATCGAGGCAACCTGCCCAGTTGCCATGTGGACACTCTGAAGCTGGCCTCCTGGTTAATGACAGACATGTAGCCCATTCACCTGCAGTGTCCCCACCAACCCCCAGAAGCAGAGCTATCCAGTTGACTGGCAGCTGCCAGCAGATGCATGAGAAATTCCCAGCCGAGGCTAGAAAAACTGCACAGCTTAATCCAGCCTAAATTGACAACCAACAGAATCCTGTCCTGAGTAAATGGTTCTTGTTCTGAGCCACTAAATTTTGGGGTGGTTTGATATACAGCAATAGATAACAGATACATCTTCTTAAATTACTGAAAATAAAACTTTAAATATTATTCAGCTCAAATAATTGCTATTCTTTCACAACTTGGATTTCCATTACTGAGTCACTTGGTATTGAATCTATAATTGGGAGGCATAATTTTCTGTATATGTCTAACAGGAGTGTCTGTCTCTGCTACTTTGCAAATTTTATAGGGAGTGTTTTTTCTTCAACAAAAACTTTACATGGAACCCAAAAGGAACACAATGAACATTCAGGCCCTTCTGATCCTCTTAGGATATCATTTGGTTAGAATAGCAAACCTGAACAGATGATCTATCCAGAGGTGATTCTTCTTCTAAAGTGGTGCCCAGCAAGAAAAATGAAAAGGCAAAATCAAAGGAAGCTATGTTTAGCTTCATCTCAAATCTCCACATCACTCACTACTATTGATTTAACATCATGGCACCTCTGTATTTCAGCAGGAAGATCTGCCACAAGACAGAAACGGTACTGACCCTGTAAGGGTCATCTTACTGTCAACCTCAAATTACAACATCTCTTCTCTTGGCTGACAGCCATGGTAGGACCGGGTACGCATGGCTCTCTTTACACAGATGGAAGAGATGTGTTTCAAGGAAGTAAGATATAAAGTGAAACCTTATATATCAGGTCTTATCCTCCTGTAATTAAAAATTGGAGGAGAGTTTTGTCCAGGGCCCTTGCGCACACTCCCTCTAAGTCTTTACTAGACCAGATTTCCAACGTGCGTCATCTGGGGAGAGGCTAATCCGCAAACCCAGAGTTGACTTTTCAGCATTCACCTCACTAGGAACCGAATGCGCTTCCTTCTCGGCTTTCTTTCCCTTTGTCATTGGTTATTTCCACAATTTCAGAATTGTCTCCTTTTGTCTCCAACTAGTTTCTTCTGGCTGCTTGACAATGACTCACAGCCCAGTGCCAGGCACATAGTGAACACTGAAAAAGTATTTGTGGAATAAGCAACCATTCCTTATATATGTGTTTTTCCTTAGCCCTCTTTTCCTTCTTCACTAACATAATCTTTAACAAATCACATTCATACTCGCATCTCCAATTATAGCCCCTCTGTGGATGCCTCCCCAGCATTAGCTCTAGGACCTTATGCTTTCCACCATTAGATCCACATTCCGAGCCTTCTCATTCACTTGTCCACACTGCTGTATGCTGATACCTCAAAACCAGCAAGCCCAAAAAGCGCATCTATTCTATCAACATATCCAGACACACCCTTCCTGGCAGTACTGCTCTCTCATGCCAAGCTCAGGGTAAAGTCCCCTATCAGTTCCCAAATGAGAACTTCTAGTTGACAGGCTTGATAAAGCAGAGGACTCTGTATTCTGTTAGGGAATGTTAAAAAAAAATAAGAAGAAGAAAGAAAGAAAAGATAAAAAGTTCCCCAATTTCTCATTTCTGTATCAAGTTAGCTCTAACTGGTCTCAGCCACCTGCTCTTACCTCTGTCCACTATATGCTCCAAACTCCATGTTCTGCATGAAGTATACATATGGCTGGAGTGATCTGTTCCAGAGGGACACCTGATGTGACCCTCCACTATTTAATGGCTTACCATACCTCTCATTAAAGGTAAAATCTCAACATGGCTGCCTAGTGTTGCATGAGGTGATTCCTGCCTGCCTCTCCGACCTCATCTCAGAGAGTCCTCCCCACGCTCACTAACTCCAGCCACTGTGGCCTCTCTCATATCCTCAGAGAAGCCATGCAGCTCCCTATCTCCAAGACGTTGCTTATGCTTTCCTGCTGCAGGAAACATATAGGCTCCCACCTAGTAAACTTGTATTCATCCTTCATATCTCAGGTTAGATGTCACTGCCTCAGGGAAATCTCTTAGCATTGACCCCACAGAACAGAGCAGGACACCTCTAAATAATCATGTGGTACTGAATGTCTTTTCCTCATATCATCTTTCCCCTGATGGAAATTGTGTGTTCATGCCCTGGTTGGTGTGGCTCAGTGGATTGAGTGCAGACTTCCAAACCAAAAGGTCACCAGTTCAATTCCCAGTCAGGGCACATATCTGGGTCCCTGGTCAGACATGTCCCTGGTCCCTGGTGGAGAGTGCATGAGAGGCAACTACACTTTGATGTTTCTCTTCTTCTCCTCCTCCCTCCTTTCCCCTCTCTCTAAAAAAATAAATGGAATCTTTAGCCTGGCTGGTGTGGCTCAGTGGATTGAGTGCGGGCTGGGAACCAGAGGGTCCCGGTTCGATTCCCAGTCGGGGCACATGCCTGGGTTGCGGGCCAGGTCCCCGGTGGGGGCCATGTGAGAGGCAACCGTACATTGCTTTCTCCCTCTCT
Organism: Micronycteris hirsuta; assembly: GCA_004026765.1. Classification (NCBI taxonomy): domain Eukaryota; kingdom Metazoa; phylum Chordata; class Mammalia; order Chiroptera; family Phyllostomidae; genus Micronycteris; species Micronycteris hirsuta. The sequence continues at coordinate 73,911 of PVJI01000101.1, read as the reverse complement.
TTCTCTCTCCCTTCTCCTCTCTCTAAAAATAAATAAATAAAACCTTTAAAAAATAAAAAATAAAAAAATAAATGGAACCTTTAAAAAATTAAATTAAATTGTATGTTTGCATAGCATTTTGTCTGCTTCCACTCCTGGTTCAATTGCTCTCTGTCACTTCTCCAAAGCTTAGCATGGTGCACAGCACAGAGTAGAAATTCTGTTACTAGATATGGAATGAATGAATGAAAACAGTGATGTAGTACTTTATATCGTGTTTTCCCGTGGTTTCCATGAGGAACCAGATCTCAGGGTTATACAAAAGGCAGTGGGGATAAGGGAGGGAGCGAGAAATGCCTCTCAGAGATTTGGAAATAAAGGATTTACCTCAGAAGGTTTAATCGGAGAAGCTCCATACTAGGGAACCCAGCAAAGATATACAAAACCAACCTTAATGAAGCACTTACAACCTAGAGCCAGATCTAACTGAAGTTCTCTCCATTTCTAAAGAAGGAATGTGGCAAACTCAAAGGTAGCCAGTCAGAAATGGAGCAAAGAAAATGAAATAAACTGAGGCATATTCACAGTTCTAATTCCCAAGTGTATGTGTGTGCATATGGGGTGGGGGAGGGTTGCCTGGTCAGGTTAACAGTTAAATGCAAATCTAAACAGATCCCCCCAAGTTGTCTCAGTACAATACCACTAAACGTTTAATTCATGTAACATCCTCCTTTGTTCTGAGGCCACCAAACAAACTGTTAATAATTTGGCTCTCATGTAGCTTGCCATTCATTTATTCATAAACTTATTGAGCATCTAATATGTGCCATGTCTTGAGGCTATAATGGTAAGCAAGAACCAGCTGGTTACTGCCTTCATAGGGCTTATATCAGTCTATCAGGTGACAGAGAATTAAGAAAGCAATTTACCATAAAAGTACTGGGTCCTACAGCAGATTGCCCGCCTGCCTAAGGTCTTTTCTTCAGAGACCTCTCCTCTCATCCTTCTGACCCTGTTGAAGCTGTCCATTGCCCAGACGCAACACGCTGCAACACCACCACTTCCTCATCACCACCACAGGGCCATTTGGGCCAATCAGGGCCCGCTAAGATTTGCAGATGGAACTGAGATTACGAAGGCCTCCCTTCTATGGGGATTTTGAGTTATGTGGCTATAGGTTTGCAATTGTCAGCAACCCCCTTTCCTAATCTGGGGAATAGGGTCGCTAGCTTTAACAAAAAACTACATCAGGATCTGTGTGTATGCTCTTCTGAGAGTCCAGAACAGGGCAGAAGTCGGAAATGATCGGGAGGTCTGTAGGGCCGTTGCTACAATCATTAATTACATCAGATTCACATTTGGTGAATTTCACGTTGTCAGGATTTCAGGATTACTATTTACTTGTTTATTTTTAATTAATTTTTTTTCTTTCCTTGGTGCCATTTGACTTTGAAGCACAACAATGTATAATTTGGGACCAAAAAATGGTAATGATGATACTTGAATATCAATCAATGATCCTCTGCCCAGGATTTCTATTTTAGAAGCATCCACGAAACACAATGGGAAATGTTAAATGGTGCTCTCATTCCTTGATGTTCACGTCAAAAAGCAACCTCTCTGCAGGGGAAAACTTAGCTGCTGGTTTCTGTGTTTAGGAATTATGGCTTAAGAAATAATAAAAATGTTTGAATTACCAAATTAAAAGAAACAAGAAGGGAGGATAGACGCATGAGCTTAGGGAAAGGATTTTATAATGCATCCTACTCAACTCAATAATACATGTACATAATTAATTGTAGACACCATTTTGGCAAATGATATTTTTAAATGATAGAGGCAATTATCTGTATGATTACATATGCAGAGGAATGCATTATTTTCTGACTTTCAACAGGCAGCCTACCTTCCAGAATAGGTAAGGAAGCATCTTACCTAATTTAGCATCCTGATTTGTAACCTCTATCTACAGAAGACTTTTTTGATGGTTAGAGGAGGTTCGGAAGAGGAGTATAATAACAGTAATTTCTTGGTTCTGCTGCTAACAACTTTGTGAAACTATTTAATCACTTAAGATTTCAAACCATAAAATATGTTATATATTCTCTCTCTCCCGCTCTCTTTAAAGGAATATAAAATAATTTACTAAATGCTTTTCCAATAAATATTGTGGAAACAAACTGAAAAACTTGTGAAAAATAAAATGATATTTTCTCCTTTCTATTATTCTATCAAAATGAGAGAGAAAATTTCAGCACCTACAGTATACAAGGGTCTTTTTTTCTGACCTTATAGAATGAACACATACTCAATTGGCTGTTTCTTTAGACTGATGGTGTTGTCTTACAAGGGCAATAATGGTGCGGGCAGGGGTCCAGGCTGGAATCAGACAAATATAGGTTCAAATCCGACTCTGCGATTTGGTACGAGTCTCGCCTGGAACAAGTTGCTAAAACATGGCTAAGCCTCAATTTCTCTGTAAAAGTTGTTTTAGCCAGATCAGTCTCATAAAACATGTTGTGGGCCATACACGAGATAATGTTTATCAAGTATCTGCTCTAATGTCAGGGATTCGACACACATTCAGTACTGTAGGTATTACCAATGTTAACTCTTGCCTCTCATTGAAGCTCTTTAATATCTTTTAAAAGTTTTATAAAGATTTTATTTATTTTTTAGAAAGAGGATAAGGAAGGGAGAGAGGGAGAGAAACATTGATGTGTAAAAGAAACATCTATTGGTTACCTCACATGCCCCCAGCTGCGGACCTGGCCTGCAACCCAGGCATGTGTCTTATCTGGGAATAGAACTGGCGACCTTTTGGTTCACAGGCTGGCACTCAACTCACTGAGCCACGCCAGCCAGGGCAGCTCTTTACTATCTTATCCTCCTAAAATAAATCATAATGTCATTCTATCATTCATTTATTCTACCAACGTGAATGGAATACTGTGCATACAAACTAGATATTTGTATATAAATAAATGACTCATTTTGGATATACGTAAGAAAAGGTTGGATATTCAGAAAATGGCCTGGAGTGGCTCATCACCAATTTTGGTTTAAAACTGTTTTGTCCAATACAATGGCCATGAGCCACATGTGGCTATTCAGCACTTGAAATGTGACTATTTAATCTGAGATGTACTGAATAGGTAAAATACACTCCAGATTTTCAAAACTCAGTATGAAAAAAAGACCACAAAATATCTCATTAAGATTTTTTCATATTGGCCCTGGCTGGTGTGGCTCAGTGGATTGAGCACCGGCCTGCAAACCAAAGGGTCAATGGTTCGATTCCCAGTCAGGTGCCTGGGTTGTGGGCCAGGTCGCCATTTGGGGAGTGAGAGAGGCTACCACACATTGATGTCTCTCTCCTCTTTCTCTGTTCCTTCCCCTTTCTCTAAAAATAAATAAATAAAATCTTAAAAAATTTTTTTCATATTGATTGCATGTTAATTGACAACATATTGTATATATTGGGTTACATAAAATATACATAAAGTATGTGGCTATGAGGAATATTCTAACTTTGTTGCTGATATTTGTGCCTAGCAATATGTTTCTGTTGGGCAGCACTGGTCTAAATATTTAAATATAACAATAACAACAAAGGAAGGAATGGAGGGAGAGGGGAAAAAAGAAGAAAGGTAGGAAGGAAGGAAAAAGGAAGGCAGGAGAAAGAAGAATCATCTAGAACTGGAAGATATAAGCCTTAAAAGATCTTATTGTGAAATAATCCTTCCTATGCAGATCCCAATGGCAAAAAATCTAGAGATCCAGTGCGGGGCACTTAGCCAATGCCAGCTTGTATTACTCAGTCATTTAATGATCGCCACTCATATTATGGGCTCCATACTAGGCACTGCAGCTACAACGAGGAACAAAACAATCCAGTCCGTCCACAAGAACTCAATCTAATGAGGGAAACAAACAAAAGTGTTTGCAAACACTCTATATTGTTCTATGGACCTAAAAAATATGTCTTTAATTTTCTATCAAAGAGTTTGTACATACCTCTCCACATCGGAGCCTTATTAGCACAACAAACAATAATTTCTATTTTGTGACCATCGAAGTTAACAACAGCGGAATACTGAAAGGCACTTTTGATCCGTTTGGCAAAAATTTAATTTACTAATGTCCTCCAAAGCCGTTTGGTAACAAAAAATTGATGTAGAAACACTCATCTGGCATCTACTTCTGTGTTGTACACATCATTCTCACACAAAAGCATACCTGAGTCCTTGCACAACATTTCATGACAACTGTCTGTAGCCCTCTCTGTAGCTAGGCTTGAATGTATGCAGACACAAGTGCACAGAGCAAATAGTTCATCTGGGAGCAAGCACAGCCCTGGCTGCCCCTCCCACCTGCAGGCTCTAACAGGAAGGAAGGAGGCTTGCCGCCCCTGCAGCCCCAGGCTTGGCCTTTTGTCATGCTGATTAGGATATGGGCTGAGCTGCAAGATTTACATTTTAAAGGAAACAGAGCGCTGGCCCCAGAAACCAGTCCTAAAAGCTGGAGAAGAAAAAGGAAAAAGTTTACTGGGAACCAGAGTTGGGGGAGTGAGGAAAGACAGAGGGAGAGAAAGGAAACAGAACAGTTAACTTGGCAAAACAAGCAAGATATTGAGTTTTGAGATGAAATACTGAGCTATTGATAAGAGATGAAGTGGTGCTAAGATTCTGAAAAAGAGAGAACAAGACAGAAAGGGGAGGCAAGAAGATCCCACGAAGCCTTGCTGAGGGTTATATCCCCTGGTGATTTTCTAAGAGGCTGCAATGGAAGATTTAAAATGTCTTTCATTAATTCTTGCCTACCCAACTAGTGTTTCTAGTGGCTAAGTAACCCTGACTTTGCGGTGAGAGCAGCTTCGTTAAATTAATTAAATAAGGAGGCCCTTAGACTGAGGCGGCTCTAAGGCGGTGACAGCCTGTGGAAGCAAAGCAAAATCTCAGCCTATTAATGGCTCAAAGTTAGCAAATCAGGACACTAAAAACAACTAATCACAGTCAACTAGACTTTATAGCCAATCAAATAATGTATTTGCTTCCACACTTTTCTCTAAGTCCCTCCCCGCCCCCCCCGCCCCCGCAACTCCTGTGTTGGGGTGCTCCAACTACTTCCAGTTTGGTGCCACCCAGTACAAATTGATTTTTGCTCAAGCCCTTAACATTTTCAACATGCCTCAGTTTATCAGTTCAAAGCTCAAAGCAGTCAGCTCTCTAGGTTTCTTGTGTTTCTTCAGGAACTCAGTCTTGAAAGTCAAGGCTATTTAGAGTTCCTCCGTGACCCAACAGCAATCATGGCTGTCCCCAGTACTCTAACCCAGCAGATACTCCATAAACATGGGTTCAATGAAAAATGTGTGGGGTCTGAGGGTGGATTCGATACTGGCATCCCTACACACTAAATACGGCATGGCAGCCAGTTGAATAAGCATGTCTCTGTGGCCCTAGGTAGTGAATGATAGAGTACTAACCCAGGCATGACTTGCAAATCTTCATGTTTTTCATGCCAGGAGCTATAACAGACTTGGTTTACTGGCTTTGTTCAGGGGGTTTTTGTTTTATTTTTATATATTTATTTATTTTTAGAAACTGTTTATGTCCCGTCAGCCTTATTCCAATTCTGTTAAGAGTGTGGAAGAACAGCTTAAGAGCACTCAGTGGTTGTTCCCACCCATTTAGCGGCCTGAGCAGTGGTCTTTGACAAGTAATTCTCAACTAAAATACGCTAGCTCATTTTACTGCAGTCCCAGGTCCTCCTCCCCGAGAACGGGATGGCGGGGGGAGAACGGGGAGTTAGGGAAGCAGGGTGGAAATTCCCCACCACCCTGCCAGCATAGGCTAATGCTGGGGAAAGGGAAAAGAAGGGTATGGTCCCATAGAAGCCTGGGGAAAACTGCAGAGTTCAGGGTAGGTTGCACATTAGAATCACAAGCCAGCTTTAAAAATAAAAAGTCCCCTTGTTTAGGCCCAATCCAAAATAATTAAAATTTATTTCCTGGGCATCTGTAATTTTTTAAAAGCCCCTGGGTGACTGTGGTGCTTAGTTAGCGGTAAGAGGCACTGTGACTTTCTACATAATAATAGGATAGGATAGAGTCAGAATCCTGGGGCTACAGATCTGAAAGGAGGTTTCTGATTTTGTCCCTAACTTTTGAGACCTGGTGCCTTGGTTTGGTGGGCCAGTCCTGGGTCATGCTGTTATCTTGGAAAAATTACCAATAGCTCCCACTTTCATTCTTAGAAGAGTCCAGGGTTAGATGGTAAATTATATGGTCCCCTTATACATATCAAACAAGGAAAGCCAAGCCAAGCCTAGACTAGCATTGTATTTTCCTGGGATTCCTTCCAACAGCAATTTTAATATTCTTTCACTCTCTTCTTTTTTCAAATGTCTTTGTTTCCAGTCCTTTCTTTTTTTTTCTCTCTCTTTCATCAGATAAGGTTTAAGCACGCTCCAAATTGCCCATTCCCACACTCTCCCTCCTCGCCACATCCTGAGAATTTCCTCCCTCTATTTCCACACTTGCAGTGTGCAGGTGGAAGCAGAAGCTTAAAAGATTTTATCTTATTTGTTCTGTTTAAGGGCAAGAAGAGAAAGAAATATCCTGAAGCTCTGTGGCTTTTCTCCAGATCTGAAATGACTAGAGAAATGTTCTATCAAGTACAGTGTCCACAAGGAAATCGTTGCAGCTGCTGAGGGCAGGTGACATTGTCAGAGACTCACAAAACTGGGGGCTTCGGACCACCGCAGACAGAAGGAAGAGGAGACACGGGTCTTGCAGATTCATCCACAACACAGACTTTCCACAAAGCAAACAAAGGCTGGTAACTGGCATCTACGTCTTCCCTATCCTGATCTTTCTTCTGGTTTAGGCCCTAGGCATTGAATCCCAATGCTTGTATCTGATGCTCCCTGTATCTTGGTCCTGGGTTTGATCCCCCCAGCCCTGACCCCCACCCCCTCTTTGCCTCCCATTGTAATTCCAACACATTGCAAACACCAGCACCCCCTTCCCCCACGACCCTGGCATCTTTGGGCTGACTCCTAGCCTGCAAAGCTCCTCCTGGATTCCATTTCCAAGAACACAGGCCAGGACTGGAAACTATCACTTGGGGCAAAGTGATACACAGGTGAGTTAAATGGCAGAAAGCCTCTGACATGATCATAAATGTCGTTGATTTTTCTCCATTTTTACTACTCTCTTCTCACCAAAGTTCAGAAGATTTCTTTGCAGGGCTGATACTAGCAAGCAGACTGGGGACTCAGAATCTGTTTTCCCTGCGAAATCTGATTCTTTCCTGACCCCTCCCCTCCCATTCAGTCGCAGCTCAGGCTCTCCATCCTCATGTGTTCTGCCGCCCTCCTAAACAGCCTCAGCTTTCTAGCTTATTTAGAATATGAGTTGCTAAATTAGTTTATGAGCCAAGATTGTGTTAAACTAACTACCCACATTTGCAGTTACAGAACTCAATTGTAATGGAGCAGGGGTCGCAAACTCAAATGACCACAGAGGGTAGACAACAGGGTGACTGAGTAAAGCAGGCAGGGTGGGAACTAGGGCAGGCTGGCATGGGCCTGCCCTGTCTCAGATGCCCAGCTGTTATTCTAGTGCAATGAACTGTTGCCATGGAGTAATGCTGTCCCCAGTGCCAGATCTTTCCATTTTTTTCCAGAAAAAAAAGGGATATCCAGATTCTCATGATGAATCTATTAATTTTTTAGAAGATTTTATTTATTTATTTTTAGAGAGGGGAAAGGAGAAAGAAAAGGAGAGAAACATCAACGTGTGGTTGTCTCTCTTGCACCCCCTACTGGGGACCTGGCCTGCAACCAGGCATGTGCTCTAGGCTGGAAATTGAGCTGGAGAACCTTTGGTTCACGGGCCAGCACTCAACCCACTGAGCCACACCAGCCAGGGCTGAATCTATTCATTTTTTAAATATTGGCAACTAATATTTCAAATTTTCAATTTTTTCCTGGCTAGACAAAACTTATCTGTACGTAGGATCTAGTTATCTGGCTGCCAGTTTTTCAACGACTTTTCTAGTGCATGCGTGTGTTCCATGCCTTTGAGAGGGCTCCAACTCCTGGCAACTCTACGAATGAGTGACTGCCACAATGTCCTGTCCCCACAGCCCTGCTCAGCTCTGGTAGACTCATGCCCATGGCTTCTTTAATGGAGTCAGTCCTTCTCATGTTTGCTCTTCCTCTTTTCCTGCTGCCTTCTATTTTCCCAGCATTATTGTCTTTTCCAAAGAACCCTGCCTTCTTATGCCATGCACAAAGTAGGACACCTTCTAGGATATTCTCAGGCAAACCTTTGTGTAATGTGATTTTTACATGAAAAATCATCTGAGACAACTCAACATGAAACCAAGGGTTGCGAAATTCTAAAGGGTATTCTCACAATCTGCATATGATGGTATTTATGTTTTAAAAACAACATTAGCAACAATAGGAATTCCTATTAAGTGACAAACAGCCACTTAAGAAAATCTCTTAATGAAAGGAGATGTGAAACATTCCATAAGAGGTCCACTGTGCATGCTTTTGTGCCTGAACACTTCATTTTTCATAAACAAAAAGCCCTCTAATTGTCTTCTATTTTAAAACAACTTCATCAGCAAAGATCCTGAGGAGCTAGTTAGAGGGTAGATAATGACACTATAAAAGTTGGCAGTGAAATCAGTTAATCTCTTATCCCTTATGACAGTTTACATTTTGAGTGACAACTGAGGTTATCTACTTTGCAAATATTGTAGCGTTATTCTTGAGCAAGGTGATAGGAAAACAAATCATTCCCACTATTACTGGACATTATCTTTTTTAAAAAATCAATATGCAATGCTTTACTATTTCAACAAATTTAATAGTTGGAAATGCAACACATTTCAATACATGGGGGGGCAAGAAAACAGCCAAATGACTAAACTCTAGAGCAGGGTTTTTCTACCCCAGGACTAGTGACATTGGAGTTAGATAACCTTTGATATGCTGGCTGTCATGTGCACTGCAAGCTGCTCAGCAGCATCCCGGACCACTAGATGGTAACAGTCCCTTCCCTCACTTGTAACAACCAAAAAGTATCTCCAGATATTGCCAAACATCTCCTGGGGACCAAATTTGCCCCCTATTGAGAACCATTGCTCCAACAGAAATGTTGTACATCACAGCTTGGATTTTGATTCTCCAAGAAAGTCTTAACATGGGGAAAGACACTGGAGAAGTCAGCATTGCTGCCAACTTTATTTAAGTCCTCAGGGAACCTTTGGGGTAAGAAGGGAGGTCTTTGAGGCAAGAGCAGCAAATGTGTGCTGATGAGAAAGTCAGTGTGGGGACAGGTGGGGGCAGCCCTGGATGTGAAATACACTCTTCCTGACAATAATGCTCAATAAGCAGATAGAGATGAGATCAATCAGATAGAGATCAATCAGACCCAGCAGCAACATCTGGTAGGTTCTAAACTATAGATTGGGAACTCCAGCCAAGTCTGGCCAAGTCTGAGGTGAATTTTCAACATATTGAAGGATGGGATGATACAAAACAGTTATATATTTAATAGGGCATCCTTTTTTTCATGTTGGAAAGAAAACATTTTTCCAGAAAAACATGAAAGGTTGTAATAGTGGTTTGAAATCAGTAACCCTCAATTTTTTCTTTGCGGTTATAGAAGAAATCATCAATTCCATTTCTCAATAGAACCTCATAAACACAGCAGGCCAAATGCCAGAACAGAAATTAAATGGCTGTGGATCCTCAAGGGAAGACATACTTTCACTGTGAAGTATTCACACCAAACCTTGAGAACTATACAGCAAAGAGAATGAGCTAGAGCATGTGGTGTTTTGACAGCACTGTTTATCAAAATAGCTACAATTTTTAAAACAAAAAGACGACTTAATTTTTACTATATTACTTTTCTGTCTTGTAGAAACTACAAAAAGTAAGTTCGCTAAGTTTTTGATTGAGTTTTAGTTCATTTAACTTGTTTTACCACAGTTAAATGTTCCAAAATGGTATCTTCTACTCCTTTTTTTTTTATTTTTGAAAGTTTCAAATGTACTGTATTTCTTCAGTCATGCCATATTTTAACAGGTACACAGTGCTTTCACTTGGCATCAATTATGAATTGGTTTTGAGACAATTAATCTTTTCACCAGCTGGGATGATCACCAATATCGCCGTTCCTTTGGGGTGACTCTGCCAACAGGGGACAAGTTCTATTCTGTTCCAGTTTGTGTCGCTGTATGTGCCCATCAGGAACACAGAAAGTGGCTCCACTAGCTAATACAGCGTTACCATATTTGTCATGGAAATCAGGTGCCCACTTCTGGTTGACCTGCCTTGCCATTATTTGCTGAATGCCTTGAACTGGGAGACGACTTAGCATATTTGGGGCCAATGGAAACGTGATAAAGCTGAAGACAGAATTACAGCAACTTCGGCTGCTGGCTTATTGGAACTTTGCATCAAATACCTTTGCAAAGAACCTTGAAAAACTATTCTTCTTTTTATATTCTATATTTTGTTAGCTTAATATCTGTTTTGATCATACTGTAATGGTGGATATACCAGAAAGTATCCAGCTATGTATTATGAAAAATAGAGACACTTATTGAAAAAGACACATGATACAAGAAACATTGTACGTAGGACCATGTTACCTCAGTCCTCTTCAAAGTAGGCACTTTGGGACCTCATACAGTTCTCCCAGTCACCATCAGCTGCCCCATCGTATTTTCCTGAATCTCATCAACTGTCTGAAGTCTCTTCCCTTTCAAAGGTGATTTTAGTTTTAAAAAGCCAGAAGTCACAGGGCACCAAATCTGGGCTGTATGGTGCTGAGTCACCTGGGTGATTTGACGTTTCACCGAAAACTCTGCATGAGACGTGATGCATGACAAGGCGCATTGTCATCACGAAACTGTCAGTTATCCATTGCCCATAGCTGTGGCCTCCTGAATCATCCAATAGTTTCTGAGGAGGAATGTTCAAGCTTAATGCAAAATCTGATGCAGATTCATTGCTCTACGTGCTCAGTCATTTTGAATGCAATGGCCACACAGTGCAGTCAGTGGCATCTACTGCCCCCACTGACTAGTACAGTGAAGTCGTCATTGTTCACACATGTGTATTCCAGTCCACTCTCATTGGCTGCCAGGTTACACTGATGTTGTGCAAACAGTTCTCAGTAGATTAACAATGGCTGGACTTTTTTTGGACAGACCTTACATATATTATGCATTTGTCAAAACTCATTGAATGTACAACACAAAGAATGACCACTAATGTAATCTATGATCTTTAGTTAATAACAATGTATCAGTTCTGACTCATCAATTGTCACATAATATACCACACATGCAGGGTGCTAATAACTGGTGAACTGGGGGTAGAGTGGTGGTGGGTGGGCATACAGGACATATATCTGTACTTACTGTTCACTTGTTCTAAAAATCTTAAACTGCTAAAAAAATAAAGTCTATTATTTTTTAAACTATTTTGTAAATTTTATAATAAAAGCCCAACAGTGTTAAAATTTTTTAAGTGTTTTTTAAATAGGCCTTTTGAAAATTGATCAATTTCCTGCTTGTTCATGGCTGAAAGATGATTGCTCAAGATGAAGTGGAGAGAAGACATGCCTTCTTCTGTTGTCCAAGCCTGGCCCCTGACAGCTGTCATCCAAACTCCTGGAAAATGCTATTGGAGCACTGTGAAGAGTGGACTTGAAATTGTATTATATTTATGCATTTCCTCCACTTTAGCAATTTCACATGATTTTATGTTTTCTCCCCAAAGAAAAACCTGTGAAGTAAAATTCACTCAAAATTGTTTATAATTCATTTTACATGGTCTGCCACATTTGTTTTGTTTTCTTTCTAATAGTTCTTTTTCTTTATTTCTTTCTTTTTTTAGATTTTATGCATGTACTTTTAGGGAGAGGAGAAGAGAGGGAGAAAGTGAGGGAGAGAAACATCAATGTGCCAGAGAGACACCAATAGGTCACCTCTTGCAGACCTGCAACTGGGGACCTGGCCTGCAACCCAGGCATGTGCCCTGACCGGGAATCGAACTGACAGTCTTTCAGTGGTCAGCATTCAATCCACTGAGCCACACCAGCCAGGGCCAAATTTATTTCTAATTAACAGTATATATCCCCGGCTGCTATGGCTCAGTGGTTGAGTGCCAGCCTACAAATGAAAGTGTAGCCGGTTCAGTTCCCAGTTTAGGGCACATGCCTGGGTTGTAGGCCAAGTCCCCAGTAGGGGGCATGCAAGAGGCAACCACATATTGTTGTTTCTCTCCCTCTCTTTCTCCCTCCCTTCCCCTCGGTCTAAAAATAAATAAATAAAATCTTAAAAAACAACAACAACAGTATATAATAGTCACTAGAGAAACAGTAAGTTATTAAGAATCAAAGAGGGTTTTTTTTTACTTTATAAAACAGCAAACAAGTTGTGATGAAATACAGTACATTTGTTAAAAACTATCGGTTCCAGTTTTAACCTCTGCCACAATGGGAGATTTTTCAGCATAGAAGCTTCCTGGATAGTTGTCAGAAACTCTCCAGGCTAATAAGACCCTCATCAGTTATGGAAGGGCTTAGAGCAGATTCATAATAGATGTTTTGAGGAGGGAGGGCAGACTAAAGAAAGTCTGAAACAATTCTGTATTCACAAGATATGCAGTCCACTAGGAAGGCTAAAGTTTACGTTTATGACGAACGTTGAGAATATGCCAACAGCAGCTAAGAGTAAGTGCAAGTGAATTCAAGAGTAAACCGTTGTGAAAAGTTACAAATACAGAGTTAGGAGGCACAGAACAACGTGGTAAACCCATTGTACTCTGGACTCTCAAAGATTCGGGTGCTATTCCAGGGTGTGGAACTCAGGGCACGTTACTTCAGCACTTTGGGTCAGCAAAGCAAAGTGAGATCCTTCAATAACTAGATCTTAGTAAGAGTGCAGTAAGTAGTGGCAGCAGTCATACATCCTATAAAAGGTACATGTTTCCAAGAAGGTGGAGAGTAAGGATACTGAATTTCAACATGAAAGCTTGTGTTTCAAAGGCAGTGGGAAGATTTTGAGGTAAGACTAAGACAGGGAAGTTCCTTTGGGGGATTTATATAGAGTAAAATCCATGTGGTGCTGATATCACTTAGGAAATAACATCTGAAGGTTCAGAGGTGGGGAGAAAAAGGTAGAAAGAGAAGTGGTTCAGGAGTCAGAAGAAGTGGGTTCCAGACTAGGTTTTACCTTAAGAATTCTAATTCCCCTTCCAATTAGCTGTGTGACGCTGGGAAGGGCAAATCCTTTCACATGTTCCCATGTGATAATGAATGTGTGGTCTCTGAGGACCACTTAAGACCTGTGGCAAACAAGAGTCTAAGTTTCTTGGGCATAAAGTAGCTTCATTAAAACAGGAGAACAGTTGCTCTACAAGATCTTTGTAGAATTGATTGGAGTGAGAAGTAGTTAGAGGGGAACCAAGAGAGAGAGTTACATTTCCAGCATCTTCTTACAACAGGGCAGCGGGAAGGATTGAACCTGTTAACTCGGTACAGGAACAGATATTAAGAGGGCTATGAGTTGGAAGAATGGCAATGACATAAAAATTACTGAAATTGAGAGAAAGTAATATTTCAAGAAGAAAGGAAACATGATAAATTTATTTTTTCAAAGGAGTTGTGTCAGGACATGGCAGAATATTCTTAATATTGACTAATGAGCAATAAATTAGATTTAGTGATTTGATATAAGTAGAATAGATTATATTTTACATTTACTACTACTTTATCATATTAAAGATTTTCTAAAAACTGATTATAAAATTCCCATGAGAACATAAATGTCTAGGGAAAGCCAAGACAAATTTGAAGAAGAAAAATAAAAAGAAAGGATTTGCTCCATTAGATATCATGAATTAATGTACCACTACATCAACTAAAATAATGCGGTATTATGGGAAGGTCAGAGAATATATCAATGAATATATTTCTCTCAATATCAATAAATGCAAATACCTAGTCTTACATTAGACCTCAGTGCACTCAGAGGTGACCCTAAAGCCCAGCAGGCATTGCAAACCCATATGGAAAACAATATAATTAGAACCCTACCTCGCATCATACTTCGAAGAAAATCAAAGTGAATTAAAAGACATAAGTGTGAACACATAACAAAGATCTTTTTATAATGTTGAGAGGGAAGGAACTCTTTAAAAAATCCAAGCTCAGCCCTGGTGGTGTAACTCAGCAAGCGGACTGAACGCCGGCCTGCGGCCTAAAACATCTGGTTCGATTGCCAACCAGGGCACATGCCTGGGTTGCAGGCCAGGTCCCCAGCAGACGGCGTGCAAGAGGCAATGGATCTATGTTTCTCTTTCTCCCTCCTTTTCCCTCTCTCTCAAAATAAATAAATAAATAAATAAAATCTTTAAAAAACAAACCCCAAGCTCAGAAAGTAAACATCATAAAGGAAAAGACTGATTAATTTGACTACATCATTTTTGGTGAGAGTATAACTTTGGAGAGCAATCTGATAGTGTCTAAGAAAGCTGAAGACACATATACTCTAGACGCAGAAACTCCAACTGTTGTTACAGACTTTTTAAAAATTTGGATATTTACACATAAGGAAACGTGCTGCACGATCTATAGTGAAAACTGGAAGCAACCTAAATGAATGTCATTGGAGGAATAGATAAATAACTAACGATGATGAATTCCCATACCTGTCAAGTTTATTTAAACCTTGATCTACATGTATGGATACAGATAGAACTTAATAAAATGTTAAATGAAAAAAGCAAGATTGAATATAATACTATTTATGGACATTGTAAGGACCCACAAAGACACTATTTACCAGTTACGGACCCCGACACACGCAGTAAAGATGCAGACGGTAGATTGACAGGGCACTCTCCTGCTTTACGACAGAGGTTATTTTGTAGAGGGAGGGAGGGAAATATTATCAGGGAGGGGTTTAAATATTCTTCAACTGTGTGTATCACAGTTTATTAACTTTTAATTTGTTTAACATTGATTGATTTTAGAGGGGGAGGAAGGGAGAGAAATAGAGAAACATTGATCTGTTATTCCACCCATCTATGTATTCGCTGACTGATTCTTGCATGTGCCCCGACCAAGGTTCGAACCCGCAACCTCGGCATATTGAGAGGATGCTCCAACCAACCATTTAATTTTTAAAACAATAGAGAAACCCTTGTTAGTATTTTAAAATTCTGACTGGTGTATAATGAATGTGTATTATATTATTTTTTATTTTTTCTATATGTTTGAAATATTTCAAAATAATTAGTATTTGTAATGTACAATGGGAAAATGTTATCACTCTAATAATTTAAATATTACCTATGTATAACTGTTTAAATTGTAAAACATTATAATTACTGTTTTGGGAGTGTTTGGAACCTTTATTTCAAATTTTCAGAATAATTGTTTGGGGGGTATTAGTTCTTCATTTCCCAAATTGTTGAATAAAATTACATGGGAAAGAAAACTTGTCATAAAACACTGATGATTATGTCACAAAACATTCTTAGCTTATAAGAAAATTCACTACATAGCTCTACTGCAATTTTGATCCTGAATTAAATGATCAGGAGCCATTACCAATTGCTAATATTAGTGGGTTAATATAATTCAATTCACTAAAATTTACTTCCCAATACGGTTTTGAGATAGAAGTGCTGTGTAATATGAGGTACACCTGTAAATTCCAGAGTGTAACTCAGTTTCTAGGGACTACAGACCCCTTTGATCTTGTCACAAATTGGCTCCTGGAAACCAGAAGGCCTCCCGGACTCAAGTCTCCAGGGACCTTACCCCTGAAGCATCTCAAAACAAATAAAGTGGCTGAGACAGATGCTGGACCCAGACAGAATGGCAACCATTTCACAAAATTAACCCCCAAATGATGTGAACAGACAATTCTCCACATATAATTATGGCTTTTGTTATTTTCCCCCATGAAAGTATTTTATTGCTTTGGCTTAAATACAACAGATAGAGGTATTCAGCCTCGGCTGGCAATATTTCTGATCCATGTTTCAATAGATTATCCTGAATTGGCCTCCTGGAAGCATTTATGCTGACCAGTTTTGAAAACCTCTTTGTCAGCCCTCACCCTTACCTGCTAACGCCCAGCTCTAATGGATGAAAGCAGGGGGTGATGATAATCGCTGTCTGCCCAGCTCTCAGTGCAGTGCCTGAGTCTGCAAAACAGTCTGTCTGGAGGGGGAAAAAGGAGGAAATAAGGAGTGTAATTCAATGAATAGTTGGGAACCAAGCTCGAGGGTTTCTTTTTAAAGGAGAAGTGATATCAGAAGCAGGATTATGAAAAAGAAAGAGTTAGTAAAAATAGGATCTTTGTGAATTAGAATAGCAAGGCCATTTCAAATTGAATTACACAGGATCATGGCAATTAGAATTGGAAAAGATCTCTTGGTCTTTCTCTGTCAAAGCATGATTACTCCCAATGGTATATTCTCCCGAGCTTAGTCCAGTCCAATTTTAAATAATTCAAGTGATGGAGCCTCCTTGGCTTCTCTTGGGATATCACTTCACAGTCTAAAATAGCTAACTGCTGGGAGAGCCCTCCTATATATGTTTTTTTTTTCCTTCTTTCCATTATTCTGTTTTGTATTTCTCCAATCCACCTTAAAACTACTTGAATTTAATTTTAAATGGGTATACTCTACATTTAAATGATTAAACCCAGCTGAGCCTGGGTCTTTGTGACTGGGCTAATGTCTCTCCATCTCTCTCTCTCTCACTCTCTCTCTCGGGCTCTCTCTGACACACACACATGCACTTTAATATGTGCATATGTACACACACAAACATATATACATTGCACATGTAATCACATATAGACAGTTAGAAAATATAACAGAAGATATTAGAAAATAATATTAGAAATGTGTTTGTGAGAAAAATTAATAAATACCCCTAAGTTTTAGGTCATTCACTGATACCCATATAAACAATCATAAAAAATCAATAACCTACTGAGAACAAGGCAACAAAAAATAAACCCAAGGGTTACTTCACTTTATAAATTTTACATTTATTGTACATAAATAAAATATTATGGTCTTTTATAATATAGTGTTTATTATAGCTTGTTCATTATAAATAATATAGATATACAAGATGGGGCAAATTCCATAAATATATTTATAGAAATTATTTTATTCTAACTTTTCTTGAATCCATTCAAACAATAGGGACTCATATTCATTCTTGCACTAAATTTGGTTTGAGTTTTAAGTAAGTTGTAGAGCCTGGGGGAACAGCTCGGGGTGTTCTAGGTTAATGGAAGTTGCTTAAGGGTATTTAAGTTTGATCAAGGAATTAATATAGCTTTACATGTCCTTTCCAAAAAGCTGCCCTAAAGTGTTTTTCATATCTGTCAATCAACCAACCAATATCCAATCAGGTAGAAAATTGAGAACCCTGGAAAAGAAGCAAAAATGTGAACAATTTGAATTTTCTTTAAAAACATGGAATTCACCATTTTCATAGCATAATTTTTTATGTCACAAATTCATAAAATTTTTGAGCTGGAGGGAATCTTAGAGCTAGGAATCTTTGCTACAGCATAATCATGATTTGCTAGAATCATCTTGCTCAGTGATTACCTAGTCGTGGTTGGGAAAAATTATAAAGTGGGTGTGTGCAGTAATTTAACTTTTAAATTTGTCAGTTGGGGAAATTTTAGTTAAATATGTGGATTGAATATGTTTTTACATCAAATTTCTCCAGAAATCTTCTAGAAATTACAACAAAGACATTTAAAAGGACAGAGAATGTGAGAGAAGACAGTAACCAAGGAAACATGTCTCTGCTTTTTTTTTTCTTTTGAAGAAGAAAGTAAATGGAATGGTAATAGAATGGGTTGAATGGAGGAAGCTGATAATGGCTAATGATTTTTGAGCACGTACTATACGCTGAGCATTATTATAGAAGTTTCACATAATTTAATTCAGTTAACTCTCACAACAACACTGTGAAGTAAGGATCACTAGGTGGTGATTCTGGGGCAGAGTGGATTAGTCAGAAAGCTGCTACAAGGTGGAAACCCAGAGCATCTAATTCCTACATCTGTGCACAGGAAAACACTAACGTCAGGCAAGCCACATTGCCCCATCAAACCGCAGCAAGGCTAAGTACTTTGAAGCACCTTCACAATGAAAGGAGTGAGGGGTAGGGCTGAATAATTGTTGAAAGAGAGAAAACTTAAATCGCTAGTTCCCCTTAACCAAGCCAAAGGAAAGGAAATTTTAAGTATTAAAGTGGATTGAATGATTGGGGGATTCTTTATGGCAGAGCTGAACGTTCTTTAAAAAGTACTTACAATAACTGACATTTAGGTTCCCAGAAAAAGCCAGATGGCCACCCACACGGTGGTGCCTACCTGTCTGCAAGTCCACCCACAAACTGAGAGCTTACTATCGGATTTTACTGAATGACTCCTGACGTCCATCTCTGTTGACTGCTTTCTCTCTTGCTGATAGGTTGCTTTTCTCTTGCTTTTTTGTGTTTCATTTTTTACTGAACACAGAAGACCAGTAAAGACTGAGGAAAATTTTGTTTTAATATCCAAATAAAAAAAAGAACCTTGACCCCTACCTCACACCACATACAGAGTTAATTAAAGATGGATCACAGACCTGAATATAAAACAATTATGTTTTTAGAAGAAATCATAGGAAAATGTATCCGTGACCTTGTAGTAGCAAAAATTTCTTAAAGAGCACAAAAGACACTAATCATGGCTGAGGGTCACACTGAGCTGCCAGGGGCTTCAGAAGCATGTTTAGGAGTTAGCAACATGGCAGAAGATGGTGAGACCGAAATCGAGAACTACCACCCTGCCCCTTTTGACATCTTCTTCCCCAACAAGAACCAGACCAGGAACCGTTGGCAGAAGAACTACCTGGGCTTTCACTGCTGTGAGAAAGCAGTGACCACTAAAGAGGCCAAAGGGCTGATGTTTCTGTATGTGAATGGAACCAGTGTGTGTACAAGTCCCTTTGTCCCACATCCTGGTGTTGGTGTAGGAGGACTGCCTGACAATAGGCACATTTCCTGAGAAGATCTGAAGTGGCTTCATGATACCTCTCCCCTGTTCTCCAGCTTCTCCCACGGAGGTGAAGGGTGACTTGGGTACACTGCACCCTGGTATCCTGAATCATGGTCTAACTAATAATAAATACTTGCTGGAAAAGAGTAAAAAAAAGAAAGGCACTAGTCATAAAGAGCAGCTTGATATATTGGACTTCATTAAAATTAAGGAACTTGGTTCATCAAAAGACACCATTAAAAGAGTTAAAGACCCAAATAGGAAAAATACTTATGAGAACATGCAAAGAACTCCTTCAAATAAATAAGAGACAACTGAATTTGTAAAAACTAACCAAAAGGTTTAAAAACAAATACCACAGAAGAGTATATGCAAATGTCCAATAAGCATAGGAGAAAAATACTCAACATCCCCAGTCATCAGGGATATATGTAATTTAAAATGACAATGGGATATTACTGTAAAACCACCAGAATGGCTAAAATTAAAAAGACTGTCCATATCAAGTTTCAGTGAGGATTATGAACAATTTGAACTCTCAAACTTTGCTAGTTGACGTGAGTATAAATTGAAGCAACCACCTGGGAAAACTGTTTGGCAGTAGGTACTAAATCTAAACATATACCTATTCTTAATACAAGTCAGCAATTCTACTTCTAGGTATATACCCAAGAGAAATGACTTTATATGTCTACTAGAACACATATGAAGGAATATTCATAGTATTTATTCATCACAGCCTCAAGTTGGAAATAATCAAAATCCCCATCAGCAGGAAAATGGATAAAGAAAGTGTAGTATATTTACATGATGGAATTGTAAACAGTTATTTAAAAAAGTTAAAAAAAAATGAACCACTACTATATGTAACAACATGGATAAATATCATAGGAAATATTTTTAGTGAAAGGCAGATATAAAAACTTACATACTACATGATTTAATTTATATGAAGTTTAAGTACAGGCCAAGCTTCTATGGTGTTAGAAGGTGGAATAGTGATTATTTCAGGCAGCTAGTCTTCTCTGTGGGATGGAAAATGCTTTCTGTCTTGATTGTGTGTTGGTTAATGAGTTCATACCTGTGTAAAAATTCATCAAGTTGTATATTGAATATGAGTTCACATTACTGAATATATATTATTCTCAATGAAAATTTTTGAAAGGCTAAAAAAAAGGAGACTCAGCTAGTATCAAGACACATTTAAAGAACTGTACAAAAGAGCAAAATGAAACAAGAAACCATCATTTCCCCCCGTGAAATAGAAGGAATTAAGAATAAAGAACAGAGAACAAGAAACAGGTTTTTCTGGAGAAAAAGACAAGTGAAAAGTAAAAATTACATAGACAATAAAGGTAAGGAAATTCTCTAGAAAGCAGAACAAAAAATTGGGAGTCAGTAAAAATTCAAAGATTTTTAAACAACTTACTCACTTCAGGCAAACACACTCATCACACAGGGTGATCCTTGCCCTTCAAGATCTCACTCCAGTTCGGGAAGGACCTGGGCATACCTTTCTGTGACAAGTCTGTTCGGTGACCGCAACTCTGTGTTTCTTATGAAGTTATATCAGCTCAGCCTGGTAACAACTATTTCCTTGGCTATGATTGGCAACTGTAATTTTTTTAAAGAAAATTGAGAAAACATATTAGTTAACCTTTGCTTAATTTTGTTTGGTAGATGACACAGTCCAACACATAGGTCTAAACGAGAGAGCGGGAAAACAAACAGACCCTGGTGGTTAAACAACAGCAACAACCAAACAGCACGGGAGGTGGGAATATGGCCTTTTCACGTGCCACAGCCTTTTTTACCATTTAACTCTTTGTATTTTTTCATTTTAGAATACTGCATTTCAAAGTCATCTCTGCTTTTCTATTTTCTTAGATAAATCAGGTAATTGTAGAAAATCTGGATAACACAGTAAGACACAAATAGAAAAATCAACCATGATTCTTCTGAATGGAGATAATCACTACTGAAATTTAGGTAAGAATTCTTGTAGCCTTCTTTTTCTCTCGTTATATATATACACATACACACACATATGGATACACATATGTATATATGTGTATATATGTATATATGTGTATCCATATGTGCGTGTATGTATATATATGTATATCTGTGTATTTATATGTATATATATTTGGGAGACAAAATCGAGATTATACTGTAGACACAAGCATGAATCTTTTCTCAATAATATATTGTGAACATCTTTCTATATACATAACCATTTTTAATTCATAATATTTTATAATATAGATGGTCCATGATTTATTTTCCATTATCTTATTTTTGGAAATTTACTTTGTTTGGATTTAAACAACATTATAAATGATACAAATTATGACAGTGATATAAAATAATTGTACATTTTTAAGATTCTCATTCTTATTTCCAAATTGCCTTTAGGAATGTTACCTAAACTCACATTCATGCCAGGAGGCACTGAGCACAGTGACTGTTTCAGTGAGCTCAGCCAAATCAGAAAACGTTCATTTTTATAAAATTCTCAACAGTCAAAAGGAAAAAAAAGGTAATGTTGCTTTTTAAATTTGAATTCTATGTTTCTCATACTGTTGAACATTGCTTCATAAAATTATTGACATTTTTATTTCCTTGTTTTATGAATTGCCCATTCAGGGTATTTTCTGCAAGTTTCAAATGAAATATTCTCCTTTCTTTATTAGTATGTCAGAGCTTTTAATCAATTAAAGCTACTAAGACAAATACTTTTCAAAAGCTTTTCTTTTTCGTTGTTTTTGTTTGTTTGCCAACTTATTCGTCTCTACGTTGAGGAACATTTGTAAGTGGGAGGATAAGTCGAAGAACAGGAGCCAAAGGACTGAGAGATTACACTACCTTTGTTTTTCACTTAGGCATGACCATGTGAGAAAACCATCGCTGAAAATGGCTTCAGCAAATCAAGAAAGGGAAGAAGGCTGGAAGGAAGTGGTTCTCACGGATAAAATGCATTCTGGGGAGTTCCTCCTCTGTTTGTATTACATAAGTAGGGTATGAGCAGGATAAAGGCTCTCTCAAAAATCTGCTCAGAAGTCAATTCTTTGAATGATGATAGCAATCTTTCTTTTGCAGAATGAATAAGTCTTTTGGCTAAACATGGATAAAAGCTTTTGCTCAATATGGCATAATAACTCCAGTGGGCTCCCAACAGCAAAACTAAGTCCGTCTCAAACTGTCTTATTACAATAAAATCAAATTTAACCTCTTAAACCCTAGACATAAATCACTCACTTTTCTTTTCTTTCAAACAATCTCTGAGTGTGTTATCATAAGTGCTACCTGTCACAAGACTGATAGCTCTCAGTAGCTCAAAAATATGAATAAAATTGAAAATGCATTTGAATATGGGAACCATAATAGCATTTTGTAGAGAGGTGACAATAATAAGAGGTTATGGCAGATAAGAAAAATTGTCAGAAATAGGAAAATAAAAAAAACTTTCTTCAAATTAAATAAGCTCCCAAATCAGTCTCACCAGAGTTGTATTTCTACCAAACATAGAGTCAAAAAACAGTTATTGGCCCTGATAGTCTGTAGCAATGGCAATTTGAATTTATCTTGTGCATTTTTATATTAAATATATGTATCAAGGTGCAAAGCATAATTCAAAACTGCACAATCTGAGTTTATATTTCCTTCTAAATGATACTTGAAATCTTCATTAATATTTATCCAACAATGTAAAAATAATGTCACCTGAATTTTAAAATATGCTTTTAATCATTAACTAGCATAAATAAACCTAGAGGCCTTTAAAAAGATCCAAGTCAATTTATTTCACATAACAGGAGTTTCAGCCAAATTTCAGAACTCAATTTGTAGCTCTTTTGCATTTTCTGGTCTAAAAATCATAGTGTTACATGCAAGTATTTGGATGGATCTCAAGGGTATTATGCTGAGTTAAAAAAAGTCAATCTCAAAAATTTGAACACTTTATGATTCTATTTATATAACATCCTTGAAATGACAAACTATAGAGAAGAGATCAGCAGTCATCAGAGGGTGGGGTGGAGGAGGGTTTGACTAGCAAATGTATGATGGCATAATAAAGTTCTTTTGTGTCACTGAAACAGTTCTGTACCTTGATTTTGGTAGTAGTTACAGAAATCTATATGTGGGATAAAACTGCACAGAACAGCACATACACATGTACACACATACAAATAAGTATATGTAAATACAGTGAAAACTGAACAAAGTCAGCAGAAGCCAGGAATAGGCATGGGAATGTACCAGCAGAAGCACTGCCAGTTTGAACTGAAGCAGAGAAGAGGGGCGGAATGAAGAAAGGCTGTTGGACTTCTAGGATTCCACAGGTCCAGACCACAGAGCTATTCAGCTGTGAATGGGTGCTGTTCTTCTAGTGAAGGGAGGAATGACCCCTCAGGCACTGCAGAGGTCACAGGCTGCCACTCCCACCACAGGCCCAGGGGGCAGGGCTGTTTCCTCTCGTTTTCACAACGCAGGCAGAGCCCCCACAGAGAGTCACCTCAGTGGACCTGGAGGTGGGGCATGTAGCCAAAGAGAATTATTCTTGATTCTGAACATCTAATGGAGTTTTCCTTGCTAGGTTTTGAATGTTTCTGTTATAACAAGCCTAAAACTATCAGAAGACACAAAGTAGTGGCTACTTTTTAAAAAATATTTATTCATTGATTTTTAGAGAGAGAGAAACATTGATTTTTGTTCCACCCATTCATGCACTCATTGGTTGATTCTTGTATGTGCCTTGACCAGGTATTGAACCCACAACGTTGGCGCATTAGGATGATGCTTTAACCAAATGAGCTACCTGACCAGAGCACAAAATAGCAGCTACTTTTGTAATAGGAATGTCTTAGTCTTTTCAGGCCGCTGTAACAAAAAGGCAAAATACTTTAGGTGGAATGGCTTAAACAAGAAACATTTATTTCTCTCAGTTCTGGAGCCTGGGAAGTCCAAGATGAAGGCACCGGATAATTTGAGAGTTAGTGGAATCCTGTTTCCTGCTGTATAGAAAGTTGTCTTCTTGCTGTGTCTTCACAGGATGAGTGGGGAAGAGAGCTTCTGTAAGGGCATTCATTGCTTGCACAACGGCGTCACCTTCGTGACCGTGATCTAATCCCCTCTCAAAGGCTGCCTCCTGACACCATCCCGTTGGGGATTAGGATTTCAACATGTGGATGTTGGGGGGACATAAATATTCAATGTCCCCCCAAGAAGAGAGGAGAGGAAGAGAGGAAATGACTGGAAGTAGACACAGGAGAGCTTCTGGGTTTCTGGTAATGTTTTAATTCTTGATCTGGGGCTGATTAAAATCATATATTCACTCTGTGAAAATTTATTCAGCTGTACACTTATAACCTGTGCACTTATTTTTCTGTATATTTATTTATTTATTTTAAAGATTTTATTTATTCATAGACAGAAGGGAAGGGAGCAAGCACGAGAGGGAGAGAAATGTCGATGTGTGGTTGGCTCTCACGTGCCCCTACTGGCCTGCAGCCCAGGCATGTGTCCTGACTGGGAATGGAACCAGCGACACTTTGGCTCACAGGCCTGCACTCAATCCACTGAGCCACACCAGCCAGGGCTATTTATGTATATTTAAATGAAAATACAACTCACCAAAATTTGTGGGATGCAGTGAAAATAGCACTAAAAGGGAAATTTTTAGTAGTGAATGTGTATCTTAGTAAAGAAAGATTTAAACCTATAACCTAAGCTTCTTAGGACACTAGAAAATAAAAAGCAAATTAAATCCAAAGTAAAAGAAATATTAAAAATTAAAGCAGAAATCAATAAAATTAAAAACAAAACAATTACTAGAGAAAATCAACAACCAAAAGCTGATTCTTCAACAAGATCATTAAAATCAATAAGAATTTAGCCATGTTAACTAAGGAAAAAAGAGAGAAGATACAAATAACTAATATCAGAAACAAAAGTGGAAACATTATACTTATTCCACAGATATTAAAAGAATAATAAAGGAATATTATGAATAACTGTATGCCCCCAAATTTGGTAACATAGATGAAAGGACCCCATTCCTTGAAGAGACCATCTACTAAAATCCACGTAAAAAGAATAGACAATCTGAATAGGCCTATAGCTATTAAAGAAATTGGATTAATAATTAACTTTCCGAGACTAGAGGGTAAATTGTACCGGACATAAGGAAGAAACTATACTGATTCTTCACAATTGCTTCCAGAAGATAAAAGCAGAGAGAATGCTTCCTAACTCATTCTATGAAGCCAGCATTACCCTGATACCCAAACCAAAGATATTACAATATAAAACTGTAGAACAATACTTTTCATATACATAGGCGCAAAATCCTTAACAAACTCTTAGTATATCAAATCCAACAATTTAAAAAAAGAATTATATACCATGACCAAGTGGGATTTACACCATATAAACTCTATAAGATACTACAATGGACGTACGTTATGATACATTTGTCCAAAGCCACAGAATGCACGACACGAAGAGTGAACCATGTCAACTACGGCGTGTAGGTGATAACGAGGGGTCAGTGCAGGTTCACTGAGTGTAACAAATGGTCTGCTCTGGTGGAGGGTGTGGGGAAGGCTGTGCCTGGGGGGTGGGGGGCAGGCAGTATGCAGAAACTCTTCTTTTTGTTCGATTTTGCTGTGACTCAAACATTGCTCTAAAAAAAAGTTTATTATCTTTAAAAAAGTGGGTTCAGAAAACTTCACACTCATATTTAAACTTCCCTATACCTTGAATTGTCTGAAAACAAGGGATAATTTCATTCCATTGCTTTTAGCGTCATTAATACCACTTAGTTCTCTTATCTCTTGAGCCTTGAGGCAATGCTTGTTTTCATGGCAAAAATGTAGCGAAATTATCTTCTCATGCTATTTGAGAGTTAATACACACCCTTTTCCATTAAAATATAGATTTCCATTTCGTATTTATATGTAATCCTTTATGATTTTTAGATATTTAGAGAAAAATATTTTATTAACTGCCTTAAAAATGGGACCCTGGTATTTTATGGAGGCTCTAAAATATATGCTAAAAATTACTTTATTAATATATTATGTAGGCTAACATGAATGTAAAGACATGTGTAATTTCATTTTAATGCTAATGCATAATGTTTTGTTTAGTTATATAATAAAAATTTTTTTCACTGATTTTTTTTATAACAGAAGGACTAATTCAAGTACCAGAAGGAAAACAGTGCGAAGTGTATGCTATCAGATATATTTTCTGATTATCTGCAGGTGGGAATGTTTATGAAGAACTAGGCACTGTTTTAAGAAAAAAAAATTCATCCCTGAGCAGATCCTTGCTGTCATCTAGTCTGCACCCCCTTCTAACTGCACCTGTTATATTTAGAGATCATGTTGCATATAATTATATAATTATCTATTTTGGGATTTTATTGATATGTTATGAGTGAAAGATAATCGATCAGTCACTATACATGATTATATATTTTTTAAAATGTTACCAATAATATTTGCACAATGAACTCTAGAAAGAATGAGTAGAAATTGATTTTCAAGACATAGGAAGTTCTGAGAACCAGTGGGGGACATATTTAAAAGGTCTCCAAGGCAGAAAGATTCTACCAACTTCTTGAATTTTTTTTTCATATATGATTTTTTAAAGTAACTTCTAATGTATTATAGAATGACCATCTGATGTTTCAAGACTTCATTCTCCAATAGAGTATGCATAAAGTTTACTGACCTTACTTGCAATTATTTTCAACCTCATTCTTCTCTGATTTTGCTTAATTGTCTATCCTCTAAAGAATTCCTACAAATGGGCCTAATAACTATCTTTTATTTATCTTCCACAATTTTCAACTACTTTTCCATGCATTACTCTCCTGACTCTATAGGAATAATGAGCTCCATGCTTTGACTCGGGCCTCTTGCACTATGTTTGAATGTCACCATGGCGATGGGGTGGTACCAGTCAAGGCTCTAATGGGAATGAGATACGGCTCAAGGGCTGAGGCGTATATCTGGCAGAATTAGTTTAAGTCCTGGTGGCTGGGAGAGAATAGGGGGCAGACAGAGGTACATAAAACTACTTTCAGATGCTGACAGGCCTTGAAGTCAAATTAAATTCACTATTTCAAGGAAATAAATTCTGGTTTTTCAGCTTAGCTCACTATTCAAATGAAAGGGTGGTCAAAATTCAGGCCCCAGAAATATTGCTGTGTCATCTCTGTGTTAATGAGCCTGGAGGGTTGTGTGTGTGTGAGAGAGAGAGACAGACAGAAAGACAGACAGACTATACTGTTCTTAAATAAACTAAGCTGAACATGAGGTTCTGAGTTTTCTATTTGTAGAGGTAGTTTGAGAGTAATTAGTGTTAGGGGGAATCACTATTAGCAACCTCTTATTTCAAAGTGCCCTGACATTGGACAAATAATCCAGCTACTTCTTCCTAGACTCATTTAAGACCAGGACTGTTAAGAGATGTCCCCCAAATGCATAAAATCTAGGGAAACATGCTTCCTTAAGAGTCCATAATTAATGAGATAGTAACCATTTCACAACTGTGGGCTGGCATGTAGAAAAAGTCACAGATTTAAATCTAGGTCTTTCATTACAAACTTTTGGATTCTAAAACATGGCATTTTCTAAAATGTCAAAGCCATTCCAATAAAGTTCTCAAATGGCTGTAGGGGGAAAAGAAAAATCATTTATTGGTTAAAACCCAGAAAAAAAGAGAATCACTGGCTTAAAGGCTAAGGTAGAAAAAGGCCTTGAGGTTACAAAATGCATTTTGAGTCTCTAAATGCAGGAAGTAAAGGATGAACAGATTACAAAGGTAGTATTTGTAATTCTGATTTCAGGTGTTGCTGGTGGAAATGAGGTCCTTGCAGTGTCACAAGAAAAGCATTTCGTGGACTACGAATGGGAGGATGAGAAGCAGTGGTAGGGTTTATCGAAGTTGGAGCAAACACAAAAGACCGTGCTGGGTTCAGCTCCATCCTGCTATGAAAGAAGTCCAGCCTTGTTTTCATCAAGCCCAGAAGAAACGCCAAGGTCCAGAGATTCTGTGCCATGCCAAAGCTTAGTACAGTTCAGCATCTGTCCCTCTCCAGCTATTGTAGTCTCTATTCCCAGCTGCGCTCTGGCCGGTGCTGCATTGCTGTACTCAGGCTAGCGCTTGGAGTCTTCGTGGCTTCTAGGCCCACATGGCTGCTACGGAGAGACTGAGTGAATGGTGGAGTGTGTTATCCAGTAAAAAAAAAAAAAAAAGAACTTCGTTAAGCTTCAATTATATTATCTCATCCTTGGGAAGGGCCAGGCGCTCTTTCAAACTAACCAATTTCCAAATCCTTCATGGACTTGGCATTGGGTCCTCCCCCTAACCAATCGATTTCCTATATCTTTGTGCGGTTCTGTGTCCCTTATCCAGTCAGATCCTTTCCCCAGGCTGGGCTCCGCCCCCTATGGTCACTACCTTAGTTCCCGCTGTTTGTGCCTGACTTCTACTCGGCATGTGCCCAGCAGAGGAATTTTCCCCTTTATTGTTTTATTCCCTACGCCCCTTTGTCCCCAGAGTGGACCTGTTGTATCCTGGGGAGATTGGAAAGCTGGAACATCCTCCCTACACAGGGGTGGGAGGAGTGTTAATCCCCTTGGTGGGGCAATACTGAATCCCTGGGGTATCAAAAGCTCTAACTTCCAGACTTAATCAGGTTCATTGTCCAATTCAGGCTCTATTCCTGATGTAAGTAAAATTATTAACTTTTCTTTTTAAATTTTTGTGATTACTTATGACTTAACTAAAAGACCCCTGAGGGGGGCTCTCAAGCCCTCTGGCCTTAGATGCTCCTCCGTAAAGTGAGGGGTAAACTACATGGTCTACCAGGTTTCTTCCAGCACAGCCAGCCAGCGGTCACAATGTGTCATTGTGTTTGACACCCATCCTCGTGACCACCAGGCACAAGAATGTACTTAATGAGTAAATACTTCAGTTTGTTCCGAACAACACTATGAGGCTTTCTCCAAGATGAGCTATGGTAAACATTGGCTATTTTGATTATAAGAAGTACAGTTTCTTTGAAGCTTTAGCTGGAGGTACAGCAATAGTGTGGTGTTCCTACAAATATCAGATGGATTTAAATATTTTTCTATCATTTTGTAAAAGGTGTGTTTTTGTGCAACTTGTGATAATACATGTTATTTATTTTAGGAAAAATAAATAAAAGCAGCTGCTCCCTAAAATCTAGATAGTGAAACTTCATTGAACTATTTTAGGCAAAGGAGATACTAAGTTGGTAGTTGTTTTTTAAGCCATCATTTTTTCCCCACTTTCTCTGCTTCCCCCCTTAGTTTTGGTCTTTGCCTATAGAGAATTGAGTCAATTATGCTCTTTAGTTTGTAGCATTTAATTGGTCTATGCAAGGCTCCTCCTTTTAATTTACTCTCCTCCTTCATCCCCAAACCTGACTGACCCATTTCTCATACTTTCATAGGTCCCCATTTTATGTTTGCAATATGGATTCTTCCAATCTATTTTCTCTACATTTGTTTATATGTGTATGTGTCTGAAAAGATAATGTTTGATATATGTGAATTTTTTTGAAATTTACATAATTATTATTGTGCTATAAATTTGACTTATTTCACTTACTAGCATGTTTTTATTTTATTTTATACTGTTAGGAACACTTACATAAGACCTACCTAAATTAAGTGTACAATACATTATTGTTGACTGTATAGCTGATCTCTAGGGCTTATTCATCTTGCTTCATTAAAACTTTATACCAGCCCGGCTGGTGTAGCTCAGTGGATTGAGCGCGGGTTGGGAACCAGAGGGTCCCGGTTCGATTCCCAGTTGGGGCACATACCTGGGTTGCAGGCCAGGTCCCCAGTGGGGGCCACGTGAGAGGCAACCATACATTGCTCTTTCCCCTCCCTTATCCTCTCTCTGAAAATAAATAAAATCTTTAAAAAAAAAAACAACAAAAAAAAACCTTTATACCCATTGATTAATAATGCTCCATATTTCTGTTCCCACAGTCCCTGGCTACCACCATTCTACTCTTGAGTCTATGAACTTGACAAATTTAGATACCTCATGCATCCAAATATGTAAATACAGCATTTGTTTTCCTATGACTGACTCATTTCACTCAACATAATATCATCAAAGTTTGTTTTGTTGTTACATATTACAGAACTTCCTTTTTTAAGGCTGACAGTATTCCTAGATAGGTATATACCATTGTGAGATCCTGCCATGCTACTTTATGAAGATCTAGTTCATTTCTTTTGACTACTACATGTTTTTCCATCTTAGGCAACTACTCGGTCATACTTACCTATTTCCCTAGTGAGGGACACACATGTTGCCTCCAACATCCATTGCCAGAAATAATAGTACAGTGTTCCTCCTTACATGTCCTCTTGTACATCACTATGCCAGCAGTGGAATCCCTGAATGACATACTTAGTATCACTAAATCCCATTACATTGCAATCCAAAATGATCACATCAGATTATGCTCTTAAGTAGTTTGCAAGAGGATCCCCATTTTCTTGCTAGCAGGTGTTACATTCAATTATTAAAATTTTCCACTATGAATAGTATCAAGTAATAGTGTTAAGTTTGCTGGTAATAAGTGAGATTAGACATCTCCATTATACTGGTTTTTCATCATTCAGATTTTAGTGAATTGCCTATTCATACCTTTTGCCTGTTTTTCTATCTTTTCCCTGTGAATTTTTGAGAATTCCTCATATATCCTAGAAATTAATGTTATGCCGGTTATAAGTGTGGTAAAGATCTTCCAGTATGTGAGTCACTTTTTAGTATTGTGTGTAGTTGCCTTTATTCTGTAGGAACCGTTAATTATTTGATATAGTCAAACTCAAACTCCATCTCTACTCTCTTTAGAAAATACACTTTGAGGGTCTATTTCAAGACATCTTTTTCTATCCTGAGGTCCCAAAAGTTCTCCTGCAGAGTCTATTTCATAACTCTAGTATTTGTCCTTTGTTCTTTCATGAATAACATATATTGTTTGACCTACTATAGTTTTTCTTAATATCTGTAGTATTTCTAATATCTGCTAAGTCAAGATCCTTATTGGTTCTTCCTTTTCAAAATAGTTTTAGCTATCTAAGATTATTATTGTCCATATTAATCTTAGAAGAAATTTGTCTAGTTCTCCCAAAATATTTTGCTGAAATTTGTATTGAAATTGCATTGAATTCATAGATCCATTTGTGGAAATCTGTATCTTTAAATTGTAAAGATATCAAACATGGTTGGACTTCCCAAATCTTTCTTAAAAGAATTCTGAAACTTCCTCTATAAAGATTTTCATTAGGTTGGCTCCTGGATAGTTTTTAGCTTTTGTGTTTTTGTATATGATGTTTTATTTCCTATAGGCTTTTCTAATTGGTTATTGCTAGCATTAAAAATGTTATTTGTAGCCTTGGCTGGTGTAGCTCAGTGGATTGAGCGCGGGCTGGGAACCAAGCGGTCCCAGTTCAATTCCCAGTGAGGGCACATGCCTGGGTTGCGGGCCAGGTCCCCGTGAGGGCCATATGAGAGGCAACCATACATTGCTGTCCTCTCCCTCTCTTTCTCCCTCCCTTCCCCTCTCTCTCTAAAAATAAAAAAATAAAAATAAAATCTTTAAAAAAAATGTTATTTGTCTTTATTTAATAGTATTTTACTACTCAATCTTGCTGACCTTGAAATCCTTTATTACTTTTCATAGTTTAGTACTTCTCTTATATTTTTATGCAATTATTGTATAATCTACAAACAATGGTAATATTGCCTCCTCCCTTCCAAATTTTATTTCTCTTATTTCAATTTATTGTCTGAATGTGTTGGCAAAACCTCCAGTACTATGTTGATCACTAGCGTTCAGAGAAATTAGCCTTGTTTACTTCCAGACCTATGTGTGCTTATTAAACTCACTGTCCTGTCTTCTTGGTTAGGAATGTGGTAGCTTTCCCATAGGCTTTAATCTGTCTGTGGTGGGGAAGGAGTTGGAGGCAGGACTTTGCTGAAAGGATACACGTATACGAAAAGTTTAGCTAACAAAAAGCCAGGTACTCATTATATCAAAAGCTGGGTAATTATGGTAAAAATGCATTTTGAGTTTATACTTGAGTGATTACTACTATCCAAATTAAATCTCCTGTTTTTCCTTTCTATTTTTTCATAGTTTAAAAGTGTTCTGGAGCCCCCCTGTCTATCAACACCCCCAAATCTTCCATGACATGTGCTCACTGGCTTTTCTATCTCTTCCTCTACCTGTCCTCCTTTCCCACTTCGTTATATGGCATAACTTAACTTCTCTCCCAGACAAAAATAACTCTTCCTCTTTGGGGAGAGGGAAATAGAACATCCATACAGCAAGTGGGACCAGAGAGAGGGCTGTGAACACACCCGCTGGTAATTTTTATCTTTTCTGCTTACACGATTTGACACATTGGGGCAGATCATTGGTAGAGATCTCTGAAAACTTTAGTTCTTTTGGCCCTATGTCCTTCTGCCCTACCAGCCTAAGCACAATTTGTTCAATATGACATCTGCCTCCACCACTGCTGGTCTCTATTTATGTAATCTAATGGAGCTTTATTTATTTGTGCAGATAGATGTATCAAGCTGCTGATCCATTTTGCAATTATACTTGACTAAGCCTCCAGTGTTACCCAGTTAATTGTGTAATAAGTTTTTGGATCTAATGCAAAGATTTTTATATTTGTCCTTTTTAAAAGTTAATTCTGATGTTCTCGCTTATGAAGAGTTTTAGAAACTCATCTCAGTTATCCAACTTACTATCTCATGCTCCGATCATCCTGTCATCTGTAGAATATGATAGGAAGGCCATTAGTGTGCTCACCCAAACCTTTAATAAATATGTCAAAAAGGACAGGGCCAGGAAAGAACCCTGGGGCACACCACTATAAAATTTCCTTCAGATTGACATGGAATTAGCATTCTTCGACACGACTGTTCAATTATTGATGAAGTCACCTGACTCCATTCCACATTTCTACACATTATCCACAAGGATTTTCTAAGAAACGCTGTCACCTTCCTTGCCAAAATACTAACACACTGTGTGGGCAGCATTTTATTGACCTACCTGATCAGTAAATCTATGTATTATTCAGTCCTCCTTCAGTTTCAAATGACAGAGTTTCGATTTAAACTAGATTTGGCAAAAGAGATCATTTATGATACCTTCGGAGCACCAGTTCCTCCCGCTCTCTGCGCTACCATCCTCCATGTTGACTAACGCTGTCTCTCTAGTCCTGGAGTCCAGACGGCGGCCAGCAGCAGGAGAGTTTCCCTCCACCAGTACCTCTGACATCCTAGAACTGAGCTTCGTTGTGTCTGACTAGACCTTGAGCCCGCCTCTAAACCAAACCCATGGACAACGGATGATCCAGATGGCCACCTCTCGTCAAATGCCCACCTTTGAAGCCGGAGCTCAGCTCTGTTCCACCAAAATTGCATGAGCTATGAAAGCCTCAAAGATAACAGGGCTATCAAAAGAATGAATGGATATTTTATATACCTAAGAAAGTGTCCTACTTCTGCGTGTGTGTTCCAAAGTACTTCCTGAACATATTCTTATCCACAACTCAAAGATCATTCACATATATATATCCAATTATTTTACTTACTATCCAATTACTATCCAATTATTTATTATATAGCCAATTAAATATACATGTATAAAATTATGCTGTTGGAAGCAATTCTCTTCTTGAATAAACACTGTATCAGCAGAAGTTCATTTCTATAGGGATGACTAAGGAGTGTTTTCTATTCTGCAGCTGTCCAACTGACTTCAAACCCACTCACCACAGAAATCTGGGCAAGGGAGTCCTACAAATGGGGGGTAGGCGTGGCACGTATGCATTTTGTATGCATTTTATAGTGAGTGACCTGCTACAAAGAGATAATTTCTTGGTCCTGATACATGACTCAAAGTATAGTGGCCTTAAAGCAACAGGAAATGCCAGGGTTGAAAGCTGTAACAATAAGAGCTGTATTTTGGCTTTAACATAACTCTTAGAATCTGAGGCTGAATTACTTTTTCAGAGACAGAGTCTCCAAATGTGCTTAATGATCTAATTGGTTTGTTACCAAGACACTTTTCCAGGCATTTTTATTTTTTTTTAAGTAAGAGTACTTTTATTTAAAAAATTTTTTTTTTAATTTATTGACAAAAGAGAGAGACCCATTTGTTCTACTCATTCATGCATTCATTGGTGGCCCCCTGCATGTGCCCTGACTGGGGACCAAACCCACAACTTCGGCGCATCAGGACAATGCTCCAACCAACCGAGCTCCTGGCTAGGGCCTGTGGGCACTTACCTTTCTCTATCCCATTCGCTTTCAAGTCCATAGAGAAGTCTCACCCTGTACAAACCTGCTAATGAAAGAGTACAACAGTGTACCGTGGAGAAGATACTCTTAAGGAACACTTTAAGGGGATGCTTTTGGAGGAGTTAATTTGGAGATTTTAAATGATGAAAGTGATCTAGAATCATTTGTAACCAGACACAAGGGCTAAGTGAGGGCACTTCAGGCCTCACTGCTTTATGAGAACGGCTTTCTCATGTCTCTGCCCTCAGCCATCCCAGAAAGAAAGCCAACAGCAACCAAAGCAGGCCTGCGCTCCCACCACCTGAGCACCCTGAACAATACAATATGGCCTTGGCCTGAACTAGTCAATATATACCCTATAGGTACTACATAGTGTCCATCTCTTTCCTGTTCTTATCTTGCAGAGTATCCTGTGTTTGTGTTAGGTGGCCTTGATGTGACATCAGAGTCAGTACCTGGACAGCTGTACAATCATCATGTCTTACACTGAAAGGAAGATAGGCAGGCAGCAGAGAAATGACAAAAGGATTGTCAATTGTCAGGTATATATCAAGCTTTGTCTTAATGTACAAGCAAAAATCTGGTGGGAATTTTTGTGAATATGATATGCATATTAGGACATGAAGAACCACCCTCAGAAAATGTAAGGAAAACAGAGGATATTTCAGGAATAATGGAGAAGACCAATAGGCCTCCTTTTGGGGGAGGGGGCAAGGTAAAGCCAAAGTATATAAACACAGGAGTGTAAGGCATCCTGGCATTTTCAAGACTGATCGATAACATTAAATGCTGCAGTTAAGTCTGACAAAATGAAACTAGCAAGAACATATCAATAAACACAAAGAACCTGATCGTTATCACTCCTAGGATGTAAAAAACAACAACAAAATTGTAATTTATCTGAGGGTCCTAGCATTACAAAATAAGGCAGAGTCTTAATTTCCTTTCCCATTTTCACAATAAGAAAGTCAATCCAGTGCTCCAGGCACTAACTATTACATTAAGTCTTGATATAAAGTCACTATATAGTAGGTTTTCCTTCTAAGAAATTGATAAATTCTTAATGAAGAATAGAGAGACAGAGGCCAACATGAATGAGTAATTTTTCAAATACCATTGACTTTTGTCTTTAGAGTTGTTCTTTTTCCATATTACATAATAATAATGTTCTTTGGAATTTAATTTTTCTGACACTAAAACATACATATCTAATAAATCTTTTTGGGTTTACATTCTTGAAATTAACATTCTTGAAAAACTTGCATTTGGACCAAATAAAAATAAAATAAGGGAACTATCCTAAAACCTATATTTTAGGTTAGGCCAAACAGTCAATAGTACCCACTTAAGAATTAAAAAAAATCTGGTTGGCTGTGTGGCTTCTGCTTCTATTGCTTTCTCAACACTTTAAGGCTATCAACACTGTCTGTGCTCTAGGCACCTGGGGGAAGTAGACACTATAGAGTTCTGACACTAATGGAGCCTTGAGATGCCCATCTGCATCAGTGCTACACAAAACCATCCAGCCGCATGGATGTCAAATGTACGAATCAGTTCCACGCACTTCAGCTCAATGCACTTAAAGTACAGAGGTGTGATGAGAAAGCTAGAGATAAGAAAGGTGCAGAAGACGTGATTCTGGTCTGGAAGATGTGTATCATCTAAGAAGTATCCCGAATATACACACGCGAACTAAATAGTCAAGAGCAATGTGATATGATGATATTTATCAAGCTACGAGCAAACATACTAAGAGGGTAGAATTAACTACAACTTTTTTGGAACTTTGAATAAAACTGTAAAGGAAATGGCAGTCATCTTTTGGTGCCAGTGAGTGTGCACTCATCTGTAACGTCACTGGAAGAGTGTTCCAATCAGACAGCAGTAGGAGCTGTCTTTAAGTGAAGAAAGCCACTGGAGAATGCTCTTGGTAAGTTAAAAGGATGTGTTTTCTGGAACTGAGTGTGTATTTTTCTAGAGACCACAGCAGCACTCTACTCAAAAAGCTGCCAATGAGATGTTCTGTACAACTTCCAGGTGACTTCTAACTGGATAACTGGCACCTGGAGGGCAGCCCAGTCTGTATAACAGAAACAGCAGCAGAATATGATAATTCACTCAGATGAAAAAAGATTACTTGGAGGAAACAAATGAAGAAATAAACAAATGGGACCACACCAAACTAAAAAGTTTTGGACAGCAAAGGAAACCATCGACAAAACAAAAAGACTATCTACTAAATTGAAGAAGATATTCATGAATGATACATCCAATAAGGGGTTAACACAAAAAATATGTAAGGAACTCATACAACTTAACACAAAAAACAAACAATCTGATTTAAAAATGGGCAGAGGACCTAAATTGACATTTCTCTAAAGAGGACATACAGATGGTCAACAGACATATGAAAAGATGCTTAAGGTCATTAAACAACAGGGAAAATGCAAATAAGAACCACAATGACTTAGCTGATGTAGCTCAGTGGATTGAGCACGGACCTGTGAACCAAAGCATTGCTGGTTCGATTCCCAGCCAGGGCACATGCCTGGGTTGCAGGCCATGTCCCCAGTAAGGGGTACGTGAGATGCAACCCACATTGATGTTTCTCCCCCTTTCTCCCTCCCTTCCCCTCTCTCTAAGAATAAATAAATAAAATATTAAAAAAAAAAAAAAGAACCACAATGAGATACCATCTCACACCTGTCAGAATGTCTATCATCAGTAAATCAACAAACAAGTGCTGGTGAGGACATGGAGAAAAGAGAACCCTCGTGCATTGTTGGTGGGATTGTAGCTTGGTGTAGTAACTCTGGAAAACAGTATGGAGGGTCTTCAAAAAATTTTAAAAGTAGAACTACCATTTGACTTAGCAATTCCACTTCTGGGTATTTATCTAAAGAAATTAAAAACTCTAATTCAAAAAGCTATATATGTACTGTAGCATTATTTACAGTAGCCAAGATATGGAAGCAAACTAAATATCTATCAGTAGGTAGATGTATAAAGAGGTGGTACATGTGTACAAGGGACCATTACTCAGCCATAAAGAAGAATAAAATCTTAGCATTCGCAACATCATAGATGGGCCTAGAGGGAATTATGGTAAGTGAAATAATTCAAACAGAAAAAGACAAATACCTTATGGTTTCTCTTACATGTAGAATCTAAAAAAACAAAATAAATAGTAAACAAAAAAGAAACTCATAGATACAGAGAACAAATTGGTGATAACCAGATGGGAGGGAGTTGGGGAGAAGGGTGAAAAGGATTAAGAAATATAAATTGCCAGTTATAAAAATAGTCATGTGGATGTAAAGTACAGCATAGAGGTTCTAGTCAGTGATATTTAATGACTGTGTAACAACTAGCGTGTCAAATGAGTATTAGGCTTAGCAGGGTGATCACTTCATAAGATATGTAACTGCCTAATCACTATATTTTACACCTGAAACTAATATAATATTGTATGTTACCTGTAACTGAAATAAATAAAAGATTACTTTGAGAATAAAACTACATAAAATTTAGACACCCCAATAAAAGTGAAAAAATATACTGTATTTAGAAGAAGGAAAGTGAGTGTCTTGAGAAATTTCCAAGGGTGTTTTTAAATGAACCACATCTATAGGAGTGAGGCTTAAATTAAACTAATTAAAATAAATTAAGAAAAATAGCTAGGTAAGATAACATACTAGGTAAGATAAAATAGCGAGGTAAGATTAACAAGCATTGCTACTGATCAGTGCCATCCCTTCTGGATTGTATCTGAATAAGAGACATTTAATTATGTTGAATGAAGAGTGTTGAATTTGATTTATAGCTCTGGTTGTGGTATAGTCAATGCCTTTGCTTTTGAGAATTTCTTTTTCTTTTCTCTTTTTAATCCTCACTCGAGTGTATGTTTATATGTTTATTGATTTTTAGAAAGAGAGGAAGGGAGGGGAGAGAGAGAGAAAGAGAAACACTGATTGACCAGACCAGGGATGGAACCCGCAACATTTTTGTAGTATACAGGATGATGCTCCAACCAACTGAGCCACCTGGCCAGGGCAAGAATTTCTTTCCTCCTGTGTCCTTCACTGGCTGATAGAAACCATAGCTCTATATTTTAGTTGCTTTAATCCATGAAATTTCCTTAATTAATCATCACTTCACACCTGTAGACTTAGGTCTCCCTGTGGTTGACTCTCCGGTTTCTTATCACCGTTAAGCTGTAGAGTGGGGTGGTTGACAGCACGGAGGCTGTTGTCTCCAAATCCTGACCCCATCATTTACCGCTTAGCTTACCTTAGGCAACTGATACCTGTCCCTGTGGTTCCTTATTTATGAAATGGAAGAGATAAGAGGCCATGCCTCATACAGGGTTTTGAACAGAACAGTGATAATATAAGAAAAGCCCAGCGCAATGCCTGGTCTACAGTAGGCTTTTAAAAATATTTGCTATTATTATCCTACCCAGGTAGCTCAGTTTGTTGGAGCATCACCTTGATGCACTGGGACCGTGGGTTTGATCCCTAGTCAGGGTACATGCACCAAGCAATCAATAATGCATGGATGCGTGTAACAACAGATTGATGTTTCTCTCTCTCTTCTCTCTCTCCCTCTCTAAAAATCAATAATTAATTTTTTAAAAAAACTGTTTAAAATATTTGCTTTTATAATCCATAAAATAAAAATAATATTAACTTTAGTGAACATGGATACAAAGTTAATATTTTTGTGCTATGGCTTAATACTATCATTGAATACTTCCCTGCCTGATTGTCCCAGTTGTGGCCAACAACTAATTCCAGGGGTGCTTCCAAACTGTTTCAGGTCTTTTCTGAGTCCATTAAATGAGGTTGATTAAGAACCTGACCTGACTCTCAAAGACCTATCCCAGGTTCACCTTCATTTTTGGAATGACAAGAACTAGACCAGACCTTCAGGCAAGTGGTTAACTTTTATCAAACATTTATCCTTTGCTCTTCTTTTTCTCTTATCAAATTTTCTACCTTCTAATTTTTTTTAAGATTTAATTATTTTTTAGAGAGAGGAAGGGAGGGAGAAAGAGAGAGAGAGGAACATCAATGTGTGGTTGACT
Source organism: Micronycteris hirsuta (assembly GCA_004026765.1). Classification (NCBI taxonomy): domain Eukaryota; kingdom Metazoa; phylum Chordata; class Mammalia; order Chiroptera; family Phyllostomidae; genus Micronycteris; species Micronycteris hirsuta. The sequence continues at coordinate 34,329 of PVJI01000101.1, read as the reverse complement.
CTCATGTGGCCCCCACTGGGGACCTGGCCCACAACCCAGGCATGTGCCCTGACTGGGGATCGAACCTGTGACCCTTTGGTTCTCAGCCCATGCTCAATCCACGGAGCTACGCTAGCCAAGGCTACTTTCTAATTTTTACACTTGTGGTGTTTATGGTTTACTATAAGTTCCTCCCATTATACTATAAAGTCCAGGGGGAGATGAATCTTTGTTTTATTTATGGATGTATCACAGTTGCCTAGAAACATTCCTGGTAAATAGTAGGAGCTCAAGAAACATTTGTTGAAATATAAGGCAATGAGCATCACAAAGATGTGAAAGTTTTTTATTTCCATTTCCCAGCTTTCAACATTGTTCATTCAATAAGTGTGGACTAATGCGGGCTGTCACGAATATACAGTCTTACAGTTTGTACACTAAACAGCCCTCCGAGATGCCCGTCACGGAGCATACAATCCCTAACCGCTCCTGAGATATGTAGAGCGGAGGCTTTCTGGGTTAGTGCCAACTAAGTATGCCTCGCTTGTGGCCAGTATAAAGTATATTCCTGTCAACAGAGGCGCTTACTGACCAGTTGAAGAGACAGAACCATTACAGAGAAAGAGACAACGAAAAATACCACTCTTCTTAACTGGCGTCTCAAGTGCAACGGCGAGGCTGTTGTCACGGGGGCTGGCACCTGCTGCAGGGGAATGGGAAAGGGAAGGGCTAGAGGCAGAGTCCATCGACTTGTTGTCAAGTTCTGTGGGACGGTGGCAGAGCCTGTGACGAGTGGAGCAGAAGGTGTTGATATGGGAAAAGAAAATGTTCGCCACAGACACGGTCTCTTCCAAACACTGATTGCTCAGAACTAACAGGCTCTCTGCCCTCATGGAAACTACAGTTTATTGGGGAAGGGGTGACTGAATTAATTAAGTAATAACTCAAATGTAAAACTACCTCTCCTTAGAAGCACTAAACACAGTAAACATGATATTAAACACATATATAAGGGGATGTGACCAAGACCAAGGAAGTCGTGGAAAGTCTTCTTTGAAAAAAGAGAAGAGAGGAAGGAATATGCCTGTATTTCCCTCTATTGACTTAAGAACCAGAAGTATTCCATTTTGCTTTTGTGTTCCCAAGCAACATACTAGACACAAAGTATGTTTCTGTTGTGTGAATGAATGAAGGCTCAGAGAGCCTTTCAGGTGGGGTACAGGTTATGAATTCTGTTCCAAACTACATCCCACTGTGAGCACTCTTCTATCAAACTGGTAGAAAAGTCCATTTCAGTCATCATTTTGCTCTCTCTCATTCTAGGATCCCACCAGAATCTGGGAAGCTACCTGAATCCCAGAAAAAAAGGATTGACTCTCTGTTATCTATTCCAGTACAAAGATGCTGATCATACTTACTCACTGTGCCCGTAATAGCCCCTTGAAGTTCTGTGACTATCTACTATTTTGAAACACACTGGCATATAGGAATTTTTGCTAAAACTGTGAAGGTGGTCTTGCTTCCCAGAGAGACCCTAAAGCCATTGCTTTGGATATCTCGCCTTTTTTTGAGGGCATTGCCACAGAGTAAACTCTCTATTTCCTACCACACAACCTTCAAGCCCTTTGCTGAATTTGAAGTGATCATCCTGTCTCAAAGTCTTTGGGGAACAAAGGTTTTACAGAAGTGCCTTGAGGTCACCAGTTAATACAAACCTCCCCCCTAAGATAGAAGAGAGACTTTGTGGAATGGGGTTTCCCAATTAATTAATATCTCAAGATGTTTTTCTGCCTTACCTGGATATTTGGAAAATTTGTAGACAATAATGTTTTCAAGTGGTGAAATGATTCTTCTCACAGCAGGGCACGGAGTACACTGCAGGGGGAAGGCATTGTTGGCAAACCAGTTAGAAGCTGATTGCCAAAATCTAGGCACGATGTAAAAGATCCTGGACCTTAGTGGTAGCAGTGGACTGGAGATACAGGGCAGTCAGTAGAGGTATATAAAGGCTATAGTAACCAATTAGATATGGAGATTGTTTGAGAAGGAGGAGTCACAGACAAACATGAGCTTTCGGGTCGCAGTGAGTGGGAGGCATTGGCTTGGAGGGATGGGAAGGGAAACAGGGAATATGATGATATGTAAGTGTTAGCAGGATTGTTATTGATGTCGAGAGAGTCAACCAGATGATGAAACTGTGCAGATGAAGGTCTGAAAAGAGTTCAGTTCTAGGGAGGAAAATGTTCTGAATCACTTGGAAATGTGAAGATGAATAACTCTGAAGGGGAAAAAAAGGAATCCAAGACAAGACCAGGCCTTGGAGTTAGGTGGTGTTTGGGCATGACAGCTAAAATCCAGAAAGCAGTCTCATGAAAAAGAAAAGAATTTCTTCAGAGCAGTGTTCCTGAGGCCTCAGGGTCAAGGTAGGGTCCATGAAACTAGAAACTTCAGGGAGGACAGCAGGAATGAGAATGGCCAACTCCCTAAGATTAAATTAGGAAAGTGATATTAAAAAGTATTAGAGTAGGTCTCTAGAATCTTTGTGAGAACATATTTAGTCATTTAGTGGGAAGACAAATGAGTTCAGGAAAATAAAACAGGAGAAGAAAGGATGCAGGGCTTGCAGAACCATTCTGTAAGGAATCTCACAGTGGAAAGATGATGAGCAGAGTGGCGATAACTGCAGGGTGTTGTCGAATAAAATGAAGGCTTGTTTTCTCTCCATGTACCTCAAGAAAATATCTTTTCTGAGGGGCAGAAGTATCAGAATGATACTGTTAAAGGAAATAACCGGGTTCCTACAATATTTTGCCATTTGTAGACAGTCCTAGTGAAAGTTGTTTGTCTAGATTATTTGGCTTGGGCTCTCCTATGACTCAGTAGATGATTAATTGTCTGTTTCTGTGGCTTTCTGAAAGACACATTCACCACCATGGCACAGTCAGCAAATGACAATGGATTTCTTATTCTCTGTTGCCATCGTGGTCACTAAAGTTGACCACTCCTGCCCAGTGGCTGTCAGCTCGCTGCAGAGGAAATAAGAAAGAGAATGAGAAGTTGGGAAGGACACGTATGCTTCAGGCCCACACAGAAATCTAAATGGCTGGATCTAGACTGTGCTCTTTTCAGAATATGGGTTAGAAATAGCGGAGATGGAGTCTTGGAGAACAGTGCCCCTGGCATATGACTCACCATTGGAGGATTTCATTAGGAGGGGCAGTGGTGTCCTGCAGCCAGTCCTCAGGAAATCATGACTGCCTGCTCACCACCCCCCCAATCCTGCAAAGTTTAGCTGGAGAGGGTAGGAGTCTGGGGGTGGAAACTTCGACACTATAATGATTTCCTTGCCTAAATCCAATCTTTTCTATTTCAAGTCATGAAAAGACATTTTTAGATGGATTGATAGACATACACACATACAGAGCATATATATATTATCTTTTCATAAACATTTACCTGTCAATGTCTGTAACTTAGGGTGCCTTTAAATAAAATCTCAACTGAATTAACCTAAAATAAAATGTTCTCTATGCAAGTTCCCAAAAGAAGATGAACCCTAAGAAAGACTACTTAAATTCATTCCAGAGAAAATGAGGAATAAATGAGAATACCAGGTAGAGTTAGAGGGTTATTCTGATGAACTGATTTCTATATAATATGAAGGAAGATTAGAGCTCAGAGGGTTCTGAATTTTAAAATAAATCACTGCATGGAAGCAGAGGAAATATTACTAAGAATTTTGTTCTGATGTCTGGTTAACACTTTCCTCCCTTTGTAGAATTCTGCATTTTGGAAGGAAAGCACAATTTAGACAGTCCTTTCACTCGTTCAGCAAAAAAAGGCATTGAGGCTTCCATTAGCCAGGCACGATCCTGGGCTCTGGATATGATGTTGATCAAAACAGAGGCCTTCACCCTCATGATGCTGAGAGGCTAGCGGGGTGGGGAGAGCTGTGAACAATAATGGCACCGATGAATGTATAATTACAAACTGAGATAAGTGCTTTAAAAGAAAAGAATGGAGCCCTATAAAAAGCAAAGAACAAAGGACTCCAGGTAGGGGCATGGACACAGGAAGGCTTCCCTGAGAAAAGGCTGTTTGAGCTGAGATCTAAAGGACAAGGCTGAGTTAGAGCTAACTGAGAAAGGCTGGTGGGGAGCAGGCTAGACCTAGAGAAGAGTATGCACAAAGGTGTACCCCCACTCCCATGCTCAACCCCCACAGGGGCCAAGCCCTGCAGCAACTAGTTAAGGATTCGGTCTTTATTCAAAGAACAGTGGGCAGCCATTCAAGGGTTTTAAGGAGGTTGGTGACATGATCAGATCTGTCCTTTGAAAAGAACACTCTGGCTGCAATGTTGAAAATAAATTGGAAAGACATTGTCTAAAAACCATTGTTTCACTAAGTAAATGCTAAGGCATGTGGATGTCATAATGACTTCCCTGTGGTCACCTGACCCCACTAATATTTTTCTGCACCCCTGAGGACATTTGGAAGCTATTTGAGGTGGAGGATTAAGAATTTCTTGATCCCAGATTATTATATGATTATGTCAACATTTGGGCTACAGACACAATGCCTTTCTGTCTGCTCCCAGTTTTGATTGGCACACTAATCACCATTCTAGTCACAGTGATAGTACAAACAAGGCCTAACAAAAAAACTTCCACATTTTACAGTCAGGGAGGATATCATGTTACCCTTCTCCTCCTTTCACCTCTGCCATGGTACATGCTCATCATCTTTCTCGCTTCCTGTCTCTGCCTTCCTGCTTTCCCATCATTCCTAGACCCTGGTCAGTTACCTCAGCAGTGCTCTTTGCATGGTACCTGATAGGGGAGGGCAGCAGAGCTATGGATACCAGGCAGGATGCAGTCATCCGGATTAGTTTGTAACTTTGTTTTAGAAAGACCCATTCACCAAAGTTGACTAACCAGAACTAAAACAATGAGGAAGCAGTTGCCCTCATCAGAACCCTGAGTCACCCCAGGTTACCTTGGGAGTAGTCCTGGAGCCCAACCAGGGCTGAGCCACCATGTGGGGTTGGTGGTCTCAGCTTAAGTACATGGAGGGACACAGGGACAGGGAGCCACTGGGTACTCACTTTCTGATGACGCCAGCCTGGAGAACCTACCTGTCACCATATGTGCTGCAAAATGTTGCTGTAGAGCTGACGTACTTAGATGGCATCCAAAAGTCTACCCTTCACCATGTGTGAAACTCCTGTCAACAGTCCAGGCCAGCAACTATTAGTTGGTGTCAGTAATATGACTTTACGTATGTCTTCCCTATATGGAGCCCAGGCAGACTCCCCCTTTAACTTCCGCTAACTTAAGCTAATCGTGGCCTCTGCCACCACAAAGAAGGCTAATCCTCCCTTGACAAAATTGTTTTCTGCACTTTAAGTGTGTCGTTTTATCTCCTCAGTCTTCTCCAGCCTGAAGCTCCCTATTTCCTTGCATGAGTGCTTCTCTGGGGAGGTTTCCAGGGCCTGCTGTCCCAGCTACACTTCTTTGAAGCTGCTAAGTGTTTGAAAAATGCCATTCTAATACCTGTGTAATTGGCTGATTAAATAAGCTGGGCTCAATCAACTTTATTCCTGTATCCGTTCTTTTCAAACCAGTTCTTTTTTTCCATCTGCATATAAAATTTAAAACAGACTACCATAGCTTTTCCACTATTGAAAATAATATTAGTTCCTTGGTTTAGACACTAAAACTCTGTAACTCCAGTCCAGTCCCTCCGTTTAGTCAAAATTTCAAATACATATCCAGTTTAGGACTTAGGCCCTGCTCCTGCTCAGGTCTGACCGCGTCTTCGAAGCCTGGAGCTGTGGGGCAGGGTATGGTTGCCTATTTTACTGTTTCATAGCTCCTCCTCTTCCAACCAGCTGCTGTTTCTAACCACTCCTGGGCGGGGCGGGGCGGGGGTGGGAGAGACCAGGAGAAATTGGCTGGTACAGTTAAATCTGTTGATGACTTCTAGGCATAATGATTGTAAAGTGGATTCTTGCTCTTACGTGGCACCTTTGTGTGTTCGTTGGAGGTGCCCCGCTGGTGATATCTAAACCAGTGCTAGAGTTCGGTCCACAAATCACAAAATTATTATCACCTGGGAGCGTGTTAGAAATGCACATTTTGGGAGCCCTCTGTCCTAAGGAATCTGGATCTCAAGGAGTGTGGCCCAGGAATCTGTTTTAACAAGCCCTCAGGTGATTCTGGTAAAGTTTGAGAAGCACCGATCTAAACAGTGGTTGGTCACTGACTGCCCTGGTCAGGCCCTGGGATCTGGGCACATTGGACCTCCAGGCCTGTGTTCTTTTGCTGAGCTGAGCCCAGAAGTCAACCTCAGGACACTATGCTTTCCCTATAGCTAGTGGCCGTACAGTTCCTCCCAACACATCATTGCAGGTCTCCTCACAGGTACCTGCACCTAGACTGTCCATCTTAGACTTTTGGGGAAATGAGGATCTGTTTCTGTGTCCCAGACTTTAAGAGATATGGGCCAACCTCTCAAAGAGTTCTCTTGAAGCCTCTCTCTTGGCCTAAACAGTAGAGTATGCTCCTTTCTTTTATGTCCCATGGATGTGGGTGATGGGCTCATGCTGAGCAAACTGGATTTACATTCTGTTACCAAGTTCTATAAAAGTGATCCAGCACACCACTTCGGGCTATGGAGGACTTTATATCTCTTGTTTTATTCATAACCTTTGGAGCCCGTTTCAAAAATCCAAGACAACAGAAGAGTTACATTTCATATCTTAGACATGGCACCAAAAACTCTGTCCTACAGGGTGGTTGTAATTGGTTCTGCAGGCTACTTTTAGTGATGTATATACTGCTGAGTCGCTTAAATCATTTTCACTCATGCTCCTGTTAAGTCATGTCTCCCCAGATTTATTCTTAGCTAGGCCTTTGTGTCATTGTTAAAGTAGATTTATGCTTCTCTTCTATATTTACCATGGTTTTGTGCCATTCCTGCCTTGTGCATTCACATAGTGCTGAGCTGAAGGAACTTGCAGACACCTACTTGCCCAGTATCCGGGCTACCTGTCTGACCATGCTGCGCACTTTCGGAAATACTCCACTGCTCCCATCTTCTCAACATATCCCCTTTCTGTTCATCAGAATTAAGGAGCGATACTATTTTTCTGGCCCATTCCTCTACATCTGAGAGATGAAATTACCATCAAGGTAAGTGAATAATTTATCAGATGTTGTGCTCTCATTGCATTGACTGCCCCACAGATGCTCATTATGCATATGTGCTACTCACTCTCCCCAGCTGGGTACCCACTACTTCTTAACTGTTCTTCATTGCCTCTCCCTGGAGCTTACATCAGATCTTCTTTACCCCCTTAAAATCCAGGCCCACTTGTTCCCATTACTCCCCATAGAGGACTCCCCATCCATTTAACTAAAAGAATTGATGTCAGACAATATGAGCTCCCTGAACTCGCTCTTCTTGACCTTGAAATCTCCCTAAATTGACTCCTATAAGACATCCCTCTTATACTTGCCAAGACAATGCCTCCTCCTTTGTGATCTGTTCTCATCCCCTTTGAGACTTTTATTTATTTATTTATTCATTTGCCTCTTTAATGTTTCTCTCCCCATTAGCCCCTTGACATTAACTAAAATAATGTTTTAAGTCTCAGATCCTATAAACCAACCATCAAGAAAATATCCCTTGACCCTTATTACTTTTCTTGGCTTCACTCCTGTTGACTCACCTGTGCGTGCTTTCTCCATTCTCCTGATAACTTTCCATGCAAAGTTGATCAATAGTCTCGTAATCATCAGATCCAAAGGCCTTCTCTTATTTTTCATCTTCATGTTACTCTTTATACTCCTGACTCTCTCCTGAGTACAGAAGTTCTCAGTATAGATCAGCCTTAGTTTTTATAATTACAGCAGCTTCAAAACTGATCCCTTTACTGCTGATCTATTCGTTGTATATTCCATTGCCAGAATTACTTTCCTAAAGGAAAATCAACTCTGCTTAAATATTATAAATAATCTAGCCTCAATATCCATTTCCAGCTTATGACCTATTTTTTAAAAATCCTCACCAGAAGATTTTAGAGAAAGGGGAAGGGAGGGCAAGAGAGAGGAAGAGAAATATTGATGTAAGAAACATCAATTGGTTGCCTCTTGCACATGCCCCAATCAGGGATTGAACCTGAAACTCAGGTATGTGCCCTGACCGGGAATTGAACCCATGACCTTTTGGTGTACAGGATGACTCTCCAACCAACTGAGCCACACCAGCCAGGGCTGCCTAATGTTTCTTGACACACCATCCAAAATGGATAAAACAGAATGAAACCATTTCCTCTCCTCCAAAAAAAGGAGGAGAGGAAATGGTTCTCATTTCTTCAAGCTTTTTTTGATTATTCTGGTTTTTCCTTTTGAACTTCTTTTCTTTCCAAGTTCTTTATGTCATAGTACTACTTATTCTTTAAGAGCCATCACAAATGCTACCTCTTCTGTGAAGACTTGCCTGATTCTTTTAAATGAATGATTTCTTTTTCCTTTACATTTCTGTAGCCGTTGGCATACCTCACATCACACACTCAAATACACAAATGTGAATAATTACTAAATTTAAAAATCATAACATCTTTCCAAAATGACATATTTCCACCCCAATGAAAACAATATAAACTGCTCCGCCTTTCTTGTCTTAAATTAGTTTAAACAAAACACCATCTGAGAACTGGGAAAACCATAATTTTCTTTAATGTTTTGCCTGTAATTTGTAAAACAACAGAAAATATTCCTGTGGACATGTTTAAAATTTTTCCCAGATGCCCTGATTTCAGTGCTGTATGGCGATGTCTTCACGACATTCACCAAACATCCAGATGCTGAGAGGGGCTGGAGGACAGGAACCAAAGTGATTAGCAATTTTAGAAATAGGTCCTATGTGGAAGTAATTTATATATGAAGGAGGAGGAGGAGGGTGAATGATTTGATTCAGGAAAGAAAAGGTAGGGGCAGGAAATGTTAGCAATTAGTTTCTGAGTGTCTAAGAAAACTATTATATGAGTGACAGTGAGCAGCTGTTTCATGTGCTTGCTCAGAAGAGGACCAATGGTTTGGGCTATGGCAGAAGAGATTGCGAAGAGGCATTAGCAAAAGTCTCTGGACTCCAAAGCTGGTAAAAAGTGTTGCCAAAGGAATGGAGGAGAGACATCTTTCTACACTGGGGTCAGGAAGGTACCCTGTCTGGAAGATAAGATACTGGACATAGGCTCATTTAGGGTTTTTTTTATTCCAATGAGGTCATACATAGACAGAAAAAAGGATTCTATCACAAATGTTAGGAATCTAATCTATACCAGAGGGCAAAAGGAAGGTTCTGAAAATATGGCATGGTGGGTAGATAGATGCACAGTCTTTGAAATGACATTCTGGTTGCTTCTCCTGGATCACTCACTGCCCATCTTTGTGCCCCTGGAAAAGTTATTCAACAGCTCTAAGAATCAGTTTTCTCACCTGTAAAGTGGGTATAATAACAGTGCCCCTTCACAAAGATATGAATAGTCACTGAGATGATGCTCAATAAAAGTTAATTTTTACTATTTTATTAGATACGTAGCACTATTTTTGGTATTATGTTAGACATATTTCTGATCATTATCTCCTTTACTGAGCAATCATCCAAGCCCTATATAAAATAGGATGATATGATGACTTTTTACCAGAGATATGTTCTTTAATTAAAAATGAAAGCCCTAGGTATCAAAGACCAGCCTGCTGAGTTTCCTTACCTTTCCTAACCATGAGCCATTTCCCTGATGTCTGCAGCACGCCTTTGACGTCTGGGACAGAAGTCCAATTTGCCTCCACCCCCACGTGGCTCCACCTGTCACCAGTATGTGATCTTTATAAAATTAAACTGAGAATGTACCAAGGTTTTTTCAGTACCTAAAGCCATTAAGCATACAAGTATGGTGTCTGTTAAATAAAATGAATGAATACAGGAAGAAAATTCCTGTATTTAATGTCACATCTTCAAAACAATGTCTATACCATTTAATGTATTCATGTTCAATTTGAGCTATAACGTATTTCTCACCATCTGATGAACTTGTGATAGATGGTCTCTTTGTAGCCAGTGGTTAAAACAAAAAGTGCATTTTCTTCTGGGTCATTGCTCCTTTCTTCCTCTACCATTTACCTTCAGAAAAAGCCATTTTCTCAAGGATCCCAGGGTGTGAGTCCTTTATCTGTTCTCTGTTTATATGGAGTGAAGAGATCATCATTCTTATCTTCACAATAGTTACTGCATATCAATACAGACACCTGGTAAGCTTTCAATTCCCTGTTTGAAAGTCAGTTTAAAAGCACAGAATACTAAAGTTACTTATGTAGTTGTATTAGAGTTTGTGTGTGTGAGGGCTTTCTTTTTGTAAGGAAAGTTTGGATTCTCAGGCGCAATGATAATGAGGCATATGCTCCAGTCTCTGCAAAGCAAAGAGTTCAGTACAAAGTGTTACATGTAGCTTAATGCAAAATGTGTGTGTGTGTATAAATGACTATCTCTATATTAACAGTGATATTTAAAAATCCAAACTGTGGGCTTGAATTTATATGGTTGTGTCAGAAAGAGCCATCGTACTTGGAATTTTGGCGACAGGTCTGGACGACAGAAAGCAGCGGGGCGCGGCGAGACTCACTCTGAGCTGCGCACACAGAGAGCGCAGGACTGGGATGGGGCACGCATGATGTGCAAAGGAACCCTGAGACACCGTGAAAAGAGTTTACCACTGTGAAGAGAAAGAGGAAAGGTTAAATTACTTTGGCTGTAAAACCGCATGAAATGCAAAAACCAACTGAACCAACTTCGCTTTCCAGATGTCTTCAGAACTGCATAATGCAGAAGTGAGAGGAGTAAACGAAGATAAGTGGGGCTTGCCTGACACTTGGCTACAGCAACAGCGACAACAATGATAAACGTTTTCAATGGTCCTACGGACGACAAAGGAAACAGTATTGCACAAATTAAACAAAATGTTCTTTTACTGAGGATGACTAAAATGCCAGGCTTTGGAGGAAAAAACACTTGAGTTTGAACATGGGCACCACCGCATACTCCCTTTTGGACCTTGGGAAAGTCCTTCACCTCGCTGAGCTTTAGTTTCCTCTGTGAAGCGAGCACAATAACAAGATGACCTCACGGGGCTTAAGTAAGATACAAGGAAAGACCGAAGCACGGGGTTGGAGGCTCAGAGTACCAGCTCAGTGAATGACAGCTATGGTGGTGATAATGACGAGGGTGAAAATGATGAAGAGGAGGAGAAAGAGAATGGAGAAGAAAATCAGCTAGATTTTATACCTATAATCTTTGTTAAAATAGATTCCTAAGAGGAAACAATTATCTGGTGATGAAATGGGAAAATGCTCTCCTTCCAAGGGTAAAATATATTATAGTAAAGCATTTAGATGCATTCCTTTATTTGTCCTTGTAGAAGAATATTCATTGTAAAATTGAAACAGAGTTGTATGCCTTTTGTCAGAGTGAAAAGAAGAGTTTTTTTAAAACCTAGAATTAAGAACAAACCTTAAACATGCTATTAAAAAATTCTGTGCTGCCCTGGCCAGTGTGGCTCAGTTGGTTGAGCACCGTCCCACAAAGCGAAAGGGCGTCAATTCCATTCCTGGTCAGGGCGCACACCTGGGCTGCAGGTTGGGTCCCCTGGCGGGGTATGTGCAAGAGGTAAACAATTGATATTTCTCTCTCTCACTTTCTCCCTTTTGCTCTAAAAATATAAGTATATATATATATATATATTTTAAATTCCGTCCTTCAGCTAAAACCACATACAGCTAAGAGTTTGTTAAAGAGAGTAGTTTCTTCCCTTTCCCTCGTCTGCAGGGACAGTTGAATGGAGGGTGGCACATTGGAAGTTAGGGCTCGATAAGCAGGCTTTCTTGAAATTTACAAATTGACCCTAAACTCTCTGTGAAAATGCAAAAGACTTTAAACATTTGGAGCAATCTTGAAAAAGAAGAACAAAGTTGGAGGACTTACATGACCCGACTTCCATGCTGGGGAAGCTGCAGCCGTCCCGACAGTGTGGTACTGGACAGAGACTGACAGGGCAATGGGACAGAACAGAGCACACAATATTAGCAGACCGCTTAGTCGGTCACTTGACCTTCAACACAGGTGCCAAAGTAACCGGAGGGGAAAATACAATTCTTATCGAGAAGTGGTACAGTAAGGAAAAGGAAATAAATATGATTAAATTGGATATCCACAGGGAAAAAAGTGAACCGTGACTCATCTCACATTATACACATCAATTAATTCAAGATGCATAATAAACCTAAACATAAAGACTGATACCATAAACTTTTAGAAGAAAACGTAGGAAAATATCTTCATGATTCGGGGGTAGGTTAAAGTTTTTTTCTATGATAAAAAAAAAAAGAAACCCTAACCATCAAGAAAAAAAAAAGTTAAATTAAACTTCATCAAATGAAAAGCTTCTCTCACCAAAAAACACTGTGAAGAAAATAAATAGCCAAACTGAAGACTGGCAGAAAATACTTGCAAAACATTTGTCTGGAAAAAGACTAGTATGCAGGACATAAAGAACTTCTACAACTCTGTAATATAAAGTCAAGTAATAAGAAAGGGGACAAAAGATTTAAACACAGACTTTCCAAAAACAGATATATGAATGGCCAGTAAGTACATTGAAGGATGTTTAACGTCATTAATCATCAGGGGAATACAAATTAAAACTACAATGAAATACCATTACATATCCACAATAAAGGCTAAAATTTGAAAAGACTGACAACACCAAAAGCCGACAAAGATGTACAGTGGTTAGAACTCTCAAATGTTATTGTTAGGAGTGAAAAAAAAAAAAAAGGCATAACCTAGAGTAGGTACAACCTACTTTATGGCCCCCAAATTCTACTCCTAGGTATTTACCCAAAGGAAATTAAAACACACATTCACGAAAGCTTATCCAATGATGTTTATAGAAGATTTACTCACAATACCTAAAAACTGGAAACAGTCCATCAACAGGATAACGTAGCACTAAACTCTGGAATTCATACAATGGAATACTACTCAGAAATAAAATAGGAGAAAACTATATTGATTACATACAACAGCATGAATGAATCTCCAAAACAGTATTGAGAGAAAGTACCTTTGCACAAAGATTCCACTTGCAGAAATTTTAGAAAAGGCAAAACTAACTTATGGTGGAAAATGTCAGAACAGTGAGTAACTGAGGAGGGTTCTTTTGATTGGAAAGGGGATGTGGGAACTTTCTGTAGTGTTGGCAATGTCCTTTATTTGCATAGGCATTTGGGTTACATAAGTATATCCATTTGTCATAATTTAGTGAATGTTTAATTAACATTTGTGCATTTCATTATATATAAAGTTTACCTCAAATAAAAAACAACCCTATAGCCCTGGCTGGTATAGCTCAGTGGATTGAGCACGGGTTGTGAACCAGGGGGTCGCCGGTTTGATTCCCAGTCAGGGCACATGCCTGGGTTGTAGGTCAGGTCCCCAGTGGGGGCCGCGTGGGAGGCGACCACACATTGATGTTTCTCTTCCTGTCTTTATCCCTCCCTTCCCTTCTGTCTAAAAATAAATAAAATCTAAAAAAAAAAAAAACACCTGTAAACAAATATTGAATCCCAGTTAATGATATACATGCTAAAATGTTTGGGGGGAAGTGTCCTGATGTTCGAACCAGCTTTGAATGTGTCAGAAATCAGATGGGTTGGTGGATGCATAAGAGTAAGGATAGTTATATGATAAAATAGGTATAGTAAAATGTTAATGGCATAATCTAGGTAGAGGCTATAGGGGTGTCCACTGTTAGGAAAGAAATTAAGACTGAATGAGAAGCCAAGACCCAGCTGGGTGAGTTTGGTCCTTCTCCTATTGAGTATGGGATGGGGGCCACGAAGGGTTTAGGCAGGGCAGTGCTATCATTGGGTTTGCACTTCAGAATCATCTCTCTGACGTGTACAGGGTGTGTTGGAGGCATGGGGGCAGGAAATAACTTCAGGCTAAAAGAGCAGTTAGGAAACTACTCCAGTCATCCACATGAGAAATTTAACAGGGAAAGGTCTTTAGAATTATAGCAGGTGATGATTAGATATTAGGGGAGAGGTTCAGGAAGGGGTCTGAGAGGTTCAGGAAGGGGTCTGAGACAGCTCGCAGGTTTCCAGCATTGTTCACAGAGCAAATTGCAGTGAGAACCTCTGAGAGGAAACAGTGATGAAGCAAATGAGGGGTTGGAGGGTGGGGGATGGGTGGGAAAAGATGTTTCATTCCATATTAGGCATACTGAATTTGAGGGTCACTGTGGTTCTCTGAGGTGAAGGTATCCAGGTAGTATTAGTAAGTAATACTGGTCTAGGTCGAAATACAAATTTTAAAACCATTCACTAAATGACAGTAGTTGGAGCTGTAGCAATGGATGAGATGGTCCGGGGAGAGAACATAAATGAGAGAGCCATGAGGTTACTGACATTTTGGGGGTTAGCTGAGGATGAGGAGCAAGCAAATGAGGCTGAGAAGCAACAACAGGGATCCCTGTTTGTGGTTCTGAAAAGCACTAACGACAAAATTCATATAGAAGAGGGTGCAAATAACCCCGTTAGAGCTTTCGGGGTGGTTTTCACAAAGGAAATGTTACTTGAACATGACTTTAAAGGGTGATTTTAAAAAAAGGGGGTGGAAGGAACAATATGATAGGCCATGAGCTTCAAGTACTATTCAGTGAATTTCAGGCCATTTTTTTTTAAACTCTAGGTTGGGGATTGCAGGGTGGCATTGTCACCAAACATGAGACTGTTGGTAGATAGGGAAGGGCGGCCTCGGTACCTCTGCTTGATAGAAACCACTCATTCTTAACTGCAATGCATATCAGAATCTCCTGGAGGTTTTCTTAAAACAACTAGATTTCTAGGTACCACCCCAAGTTTCTGATACAATAGGGTAGGCTGGCCATTAATTTAATCTAATAAATTCTCGGGTGATGCCCATGCTGATTGTCGGGGATCACACTTTTAGAATCTGTGAGGATTCTGGGAAGAGGATACCACACAGTCCTCCAGAAGCCGCTTCTCGGGACCAGCCTTCTTTGTCAGAAAGAACTAGTTACAACGGGAAAGGGACAGTCCCCACCACATCATGTTCACTTCCTCCTCATTTTCTTGGTAGACAGATCCTTCCTGTGATACTTCAAATTCCAGGAATTTTGGAAATTTTTGAGGTTGAAGGCTAATAGTATTCATGCTGAGTCCCAGTGCCTCCTGTGTCCTCACACCCTGATGACACCTGGAAGGGAAAATGACGGCCCTACATTTCTCCTGTCCTCAGTGTCCCCACAGAATGACAGCTGGATGAGGTGAGCAGACCGAGGCAACCTAATACTGTATTTGTTGGGTGTTTGGTAATTTTCAAGTACATTTAACATCAATTCATCATTTTACGTTCCTGATAAGCCAGGGCTGTTATTACTGGTAGATAAAATATATGAGCACAAGAAATGATGATGTGTCAAAATCTCAACGATAGTTCTTGGTCTACCGGTGCAGTGATGCCACAGCCTCTCCTAGAAACTGGTGACAATCTTGTTAATTTCAAATTCATCTCTTCCACAGGCCTGTGACACATCAACAATCCAATCCAATGCAAATGTCCTAAAATTAATCAGGAATTGTAGGCCCTGAACTCCCTGGATTTCAGGGGGTTATGGCAGCTAAATTTAGAATGCCAATTATTTTGAGAGAAGGAGCAGCTTTTAACTCTCCTCCTTCCTCCCAATCTTGAGATTACAGAGGTCTTAGGAAAGTCTCTGGTGTCACCAGGGCATGGGAATAGCTGTCTGCAAGGTCAATGCCAATTTACTGCCCCAAGCCTCCTTGAGACTGGTGCAGGAGAAGGGCTGGGCTGTCGCTGTGGCCAGAGAGGAACAAAGAAGGGATGAGCGAGGGTCTGAGGATCACATTATTCTGCAGAAAGGAGGACACAGTGCGACCTGTGGGGCCCATGACAAAGGACACAGTAAGAGGGAAACAGTTTGTTTGGTGACAGATCAGAATCCAGAGAGGTGTTTATATCAGCTAAGAAAGTTTAAATAGGGAGAGTTATACACAATGGCAGAGATAGGGCCAAACTAGAATATAGTTGCAAAATGCTTCAGTGTTTTAGAAGCATTCAACTCACACTGAGCCAATGGGGAGATGAAGGGACCCAATTCTAGGATATACTAAGAGAAACATTATTACCAAAATGCGGGCTCCTATTATCCCACCCATTCCTCTGCCAGACTAGGTTCAGTTTCTGATAAAGATATTAAAGGGTGGGTGGAGTCATTGAGAGGATTAAAGAAAGGGCCCTTTCAGATATAGTGTGCAATCTGATTAAAAAAAAGAAAAAAAAATGATGCTGAGCCACAGGAACAGATAACTCAGGGAATGTGATAATCATCATCGAATATTCAAAGGTCTGTCATGTGAAAGGGGACTAAAGTTGTGCGGATGGGTGGATGTTACAGGGAATGGATTTTAGAGCGAGCAATACAAGAAGGGATATTTTAGACAGAACAACATGAGGATTAAGAGCATGAGTTTTAGATTGGAGCTGCTTAGGTTTGAATGCCAGTTCTCCCAGTCCCATTGTGACCTTAGACAAATTATTTATCCACTTGGTGTGTCAGTTTTCTAATCGGTAAACAACAATAAGAATGGTATCTTCCAGCCCTGGCCGAGTGGCTCAGTTGGTTAGAGTATCGTCCCCGATACGCCAAGATTGTAGGTTTGACTGGTGGTCAGGGCACACACAAGAGGCAGCCAATGAACATGCAAATGCGTGGAACAACAAATCGATATTTTTCTCTCTTTCTCGCTCTCTCCAAAAATCAATAAATAAAAAAAAATTAAAATAAAATTTATCTTCAGCTGGCAGGCTGCATGCCACCTATGGGCTGCAGAAGTAGTACAGATGACACAGGACTTCAGAACAACCTGTTTTCATTTGCAACATCACATGATTACTTCTATATTCTAGGTGGAAATATTTTTGGTTTTGTCTTGGCAAAAGTACTGAAGTTCACTCTCAAAAGTACTTCCCCAGTTTTAATATCTTTAAAACTGTCTGCTGATGATACAGAGAAGAGAAAAAACCAAAAACAGTCCCTTCTCTGCAGCCCCGGCAACCTAGAACCGCCTTGGCATTGTGTAAACATGTTGAGTTAAAGGCACTGAAGGTCACTATTCTTTTGAAAAGTAAAACGTAAGGGTAAGAAAGAGCAATGCTCAGGTGATGAAGCAGAGAAATGACTTCTTCACAAAGAAAACAGAAATTCTTTAAAGTAAAATATAATGTAGAAAATAAAAATCTACCTGGCTATATTTATAGGCATTGAAATATTAAATACATATACTGAATTCAGATGGGGTGGGCTAAATAAATGGATGGTACAAGGGATAAATTGTTAAGAACCTTTATGAAAACTACATACTGTAGTTTAAAAGCTGCATGAAACACTGTAGCTAAAGATAAATTTCACAAAGAACATGAGACAAAGCTGAGAATTTAAGAGATTCAGTTTCAACAAAAGAAGTTTAAGGTAAAACAAAAATTTCTCCTGCAATCATTTTTAGGACAATGTTGATGGAGAATAAAGTCTTCCAGGAAGTCATTACGTAGCACTTAAGACATGTAAGTGTTTCAAGTCTCCAAAGCCAGATGGTATTCATTGTGGGGCCTCAGGAGAACTCACGTGTGAATGGCCATTGCACTGGTCAGGGCAAGAGACACAGCCTCAATGCTACGTTCTTACTGGAACACCAGCCTTCACGGGGCATTTTTTTCTTCAGCAAAGGTTGGAGAATTGGATCCTATCATCTAGTAGTGCAAAGGAATTATTTCTGGAAATTACAAAGGTGTTCTGTACTCGGGAGACACAAGAAATTTAAAAACTCTGAGCATCTTGAATTCTAAAACACTTGCTTCAAACACTAATTGAATCAATATGCAGTTATAATCTTAATATATTCTGAAGTAAAAAATAAATCAATATTCAATTTAAATTCTTTCTAAGGAAGAACAACAAAATGGAAGAAAATAATTAATTCAACACTACTTTCTAGAAGTGATTTATATTTTCTGGGTTTTTCCAAATTGTCTGTCATGAATATGTATTATTTCTATAATCAGAAAGATGGCTAAAGCAAAGAAATATAATACGCATTTCTTAAAATATTTATCTTTCCCTAGCTGGGTAGCTTAGTTGGTTAGAGTGTTGTCCTGATATGCCAGAGTTGCAGGTTCAATTCCCAGTAGGGGCACATACAAGAATCAGCCAGTGGATTGATGTTTCTCTCTCTCTCTCTCCCTTCTGCTCAATCTCTAAAATCGATAAATAAAAAATCATTAAAATATTGATCTTACAGGGTATAATTAATTGTGGTAGCTTTACTCAAAAATATTTAGGATAGACAAGCATAATAAGAGTTAAGGCGACCACTCTGGAGTAAGACTGTTGATAGAGACTTTAAGATTTTTGGTACAATATACATGGCATAAAATGGAATGGTCTAGCATTATTTTATTCTAGAAAAGAATAGAGAAAAATTATTAGAGGCTTTATTGAGCTATTTAATCCCCCAATGAAATCTGAGCAACTCCACATTTTAACTTACCTGTGCTAAGGGAGAAAAGAGCACACTGTATGAAATTAATAACCAGAAAAATTAGTAAAAACAGGAACTAATATTTCACTTTGTATAAAGCTAAAGTATAGAATATTGTGTCAAAGATTATAGTAAGAAAATCATGAGGTTTATATTTTATTACCATTAATTATATTTGTTGCTACAAGTATTAAAAATCATTCTATTAATCTCTCTTATAGATAATCTGAAGTGATTAAAAGCAACCAGGTCATTAATTGATTATCTGCAAAAGAGTTTACATATATTTCCTTTGCTCAGCAATATCACACATACCCATGGGTTATTGTATTACTGGACCAATGACAAACTTATTTTGGAATTATCAGACATTGGCTACTAATGAAACGGATGTTTGATGAGGGGGAGAAAATATTTGATAATTTATGGGATACCTTCATTTCTTCTGTAAGATTTTTCTTTAAGAGAAGCTCCTGGTCCTTGGTCAGGAGGACCAGCACATTTTCCAGGGAACTGAAAGCTCTGTGTAAAGTAACCTTTATTACACAGGAGATAACATCTGTCTCCAGGTCAAAGAGATGATACACCATGTGTTGGAGGACACCGGTTCCTTCTCGCTCCCATTGGATTCAGATAAAGTCAGACACTCAGCTTTAAGTGACTGTCTGTACCAGTCTCACACTCCAAAGTTTACCCAGGGCCTGCTATCGGATCCACCGTCTAGAGGGCAGAAGCTCTTCCCGTGTAACAATACTTCACTGTTAACTGATAGCCAACATCTTCCTTAACGGCTATTAGCACACGGAAAACTCCCACCAATTAATCTTGGGGAGGGGTGGAATAAATAATTATAATTAATGTCTTTACCAGGGTCAAGGAGTATCATTTTACTGTGCTCACGCCCTTAGTTAAGTACATAGATTTTTCTACTTAATTTGCCGATCATGTATGAACTTCAGGCTCAGTGCACATATTTAAAATACGTAGAAGCTGATTCTATAAAAAACACTATCCTGTGACAGCTTTAATAGAATTAAAATGCCTAAGCAACCCCTCCAATACAGTTCTTCCTTTGCGCATACGACTTCTGAAAGACACACGCTCTCTTTGTAGTGTCTGAGCAAGTAGCCTGGAGCTGGAAGCAGAGTGAAGGTCAAATAAAAGAGGAAATCTTAAATGAATCAGTTACATTTTACACCAAGAATTTTCTATTCACATTTACCTCTATCAAAAATCAGCCTGTAGCTTTAACGTTTACTTTTTACCTAGAGTAAAAATTAAGAGTTTGAAAATTGTAGATATAAGGGGAAAGATATTTTAGCACTTTTTTATCACTGTCAGCCCAGTGGTTTTCGTAACTGAATCCTACATATTTTGAGAATGTCATTACCGTCTTGCAGTGTTTATAGGGCAGCGTGGAGCAAGCCCACCTCCACCAAAGGTCAGAGAGAGAAACCGGATGACCCATGGAAGGACAGACTGGGACCTGTTCGTGATTAAATCCTGAAAAAGATCAATTGAGTTGGGACTGTAGCCGGAGGGGGGAGGAAGAAAGATGCACATTTAAAGCACAGTGATGTTCCCCGAGCCTTTGTCTTCCTACCCACAGACCCTGATGACGCCGAGGCTGCTAGGTGCTCTCTTAGGCCAGGGCATCTGTCCTCTTTCTTCAGCACAGGCGTCAAACCCAGAGAAGGGTAAGGACCTGGTTAGTGACGCCTATATGCACTTCTGTTTATTCCTTTGTACTTAGCGACAGAAAAAGGCAAGGAGAGTTGACTCTGAGTTTCAACATGTCAATATCCTGGCAGAAATTTTCGGCAGCTGAAGTCAATCAAGTTTCTGGAAAGTGCTAAGCGACTATACCAAGAGCTCCCAACTAACATTACCTCTGGATGTGCATGACCAGGCATATTTCAATGAGCTCTGCCAGGCGGTGTTAGTAATGCGAGCAATATGCAGCTCACTTTACTTGCTGACTGGCTTAAAAAGAGAAAATTAAATACATTTCTCATAAGGATATTTTGTGGAATTTTTCCACATCATTAACTAAAATGTAGCCCTGGTTTAAAGGCATTTCCTGAGAGAAAACATTTCTTAACTTAAACTAACTGAACTATGTGAAACAGTCTGCCTGTATACACCATAATATTTTTTTCCTGATGACACGTAATGGCTCTCCTATCATTCTGCAAGCTTACCCATATCATTGAATTGTTTCATGGCCAACTGAAAAAAATTGACTGCAAACTTTTAAAAGCGGTTCCCAGGAAATGGCTGGTTATTCAATTTTCTCCTCATAGTTACAAAAGACTGGATGGTATCGGAGATGACATTTCTGAAATAATTAAGAGAAATAACGACATGCTTCTTGGGCTAGGTACATACTTCCTTCACAACTTCGACATAACAAGCTATAACACGGCTTTCTTATTGCTAGAATAAGGAAGATAAGCTCCGAAGTGACAGATAGAAAGTAGCAAATGTTATAAAGAAGTACTCAATCAAATGGAAAGCTTCCTTGTTTGCCATCAGAATGCATATTTTCACCTTCTTCCCAGGGAAGAGATGGCACATCTCTATCAAGGGCTGGCATCTATGCAGCGTTTGGTTTTGCAATACCCATTGAATGACTTCAGATCCCCAGCGAAGTGAATTACCACTCCCAACTTCCTCACTTCATGGTTCCTGCATGGGGACGGAGGTGCTGCTCCAGATCTATTTCTTTTTTATTTTCCACTGGAATCGCCACATGAGAGATTCTAATTTTTCAACAGACTTTCTTGGCTTCTTTGTCTCAGTCAGAAATTTTCTATTAAAAAGGAAGAAAAAAAATGATTCTTACGGGAAGATACCACACATACTCTGTTTAATCCCAGGAGCCCTCTAGTCAATTTGAAAGTCGGCATCAGACAGAGAAGTAATGCTTTTTTGTTTTGTTTCAATCTGAACTCTCACAGTTGTTCAAATTGAATAAAGAAGAAAGAGTTTTAAACTAAGTGGTGAGCCAAAATGAAACCGAGAGACATCCATTTTATAAGGCTGTATGCGAGAACTGCTGAGTACGCCCTGACAGAAAAAAAAAGGAGGGGTGAGATTTCCATGAGAGGTGACGGCCACACAACAATCCACACAGTGGCGTGCAGGAAGAGAATGAACACACCTTCCACAGCATAATCCATGTTGCTGTAATGTGGCTTCGTGAAGTATTTCAGCACTGGGGCCTTTGAAAGAACTCTGTGAGTGAGATGTCCTCCAAAATAAAAACAGATTTAGGCTCCAAGAATCTTAGTGATTCTCATCCCCAAATGGCAACACACACACACACACACACACACACACACACACACAGAGTAGATGTGCCATAGGGACAGTGGTGCTGTGTCTAAAGAGAAACATAGATCAATTTTCTCTTCGGGATGCTGGATCAAATTCCCAGTCTCCTAACTAGGTTAGGACTTTGTCTCTGCTCTGGGCATTGCCTTGTGGCAGAGAATAACCTCCTGCTTCATTCCTATTCCCTGAAAAAATAAAACCTTCAAAAAGAAAGAATGTCCTATTGTTGGAGCAGAATTATTCCTCCAGCTTCTCAAAAAGGAGGTATTTTTGGCATCTGGGAAGAGATTGTGTCCAGAGGGGCTTCTTAGTTTTACAGCTGGGTCCACTCAAACCAGTCCAACAAGCCAGCATTACATAGAGGAGCCCAGCCAAACACAGGCACTTCAATCATGCTCAATTCACTTGGGTTCTGGTAAATGAAATAAAACCCCAAAGCTTGGCTTTTTATTTTTCTTAGGGCAAAGTCCATTTAGAATTGATATAATCGCTTGCTATGGTTACATATGCCACATTTATTTTTAAATAGCTCCACATCCCAAGGGCTCCTGATTTCCATCCACATGGCAGGTAGGAAGGCTGCAGGAAAGCAATTTTCAACACAGTCTACATTTTACGAGGCTAAAAAAAAAAAAAGCACATCTGGAGATGCACACCTAGGCTGGTTGGCTGGGCCACGTGGTGAATATGCCCTGCATTTTCTGTCTTGCAGAAGGGCATCCAGCCAAGGACATAGCTGGTAGATGAAATCCAGCAAGTAATCTGTCGGCCAAGCTGAGCATCCTGTCATGGGGTTGCAGACTGCCTTGAGGAAGAGACCTTTTTCCTACTCTGTGTAAATATGTCAACCACTTGTAATACCTGTGTATGCGGGGCTGTGTCCACAAGTTACCTAATAGGCTAATGGTGGCCGTGATTAAGAAGTCCTGTGTCTGCTCTTAACTACCCAGTGGAAGCGGGTGTGTTGGAGGGTGTTTTTCTGTTGGAGAGGACCCAGACTTTTCCCTGCCCCTGTCAGAAGGCTGAAAAAGTTACAAACATTGGAACAAGACCCTGCTCTCCTGACTCTGTTTGCTCTACTTCTGAGCTAAACAGTACTTCCTGCTTCTCCGAAGGAAGTTTACCTACCATAGTGTGCCCCATGTTATACAAGTTTGGTGCCTTCCTTCTCTCCCTTATCAGTCCCTTGCAATCAGGGGCTGGGTCTCACTAACCTTGAATGCTAACTAGTCTAACTGAGTCTTGCACGTTCATATTTTGTTTAATGCAGAGATCACAAACTCTGGCCTGCAGACCTCTCTGGTTTGTTGTGTATCATTTGGCACAAATAGCATTTAGCAAGTTGTGAATTAGGGTCTATGTTTTACATACAGGCTTACATTTATAAATGGAGAGATTCCATATTAAAATCTGCATCCTATTTTCTTTGGAAACGTTGGGAGTGCTGTCAACACTGGTTTGCTTTCTCTCACGGCAGCACTCAGCTAGAGCAGGAGAACTGCTGGCCTTCTCAGTCTGGTGTGTTCTCTAGGTCACGTAGTCGCCGTGGTGGTCTAGCCCTTCCTGCGAATTATCTTTCTCGCTCTTTTAGGCATATGGTTTAAATGAATAGGAATCCCTTGGAATAAATGATCCAATAATCTCCCTTATATTCAATTACTGGATCCAGTGCTGTAACATGGAGTTTGTCAATGTTTATTCTTCCTTATCATCCATGGTAGACGACTTTCCCATGTGCAACGCACTCTCAAGGGTGTCGTCAGGGTTATTCTAGCTGTAACAGGACTGTGAGAGGGTTGCTATAGGCTGGAAAACTCTCCTCTTAGAAAAAGAAAGCCAGTGCTTTGCAGGCTTCAGCAAAATGATTAGTGGTAACAAATTTCTTGTGACATCTCACAACTGATTGTGACACACCTGTGCGGAGTGAGCGTGCAGTTGAGAACAGCTCTTGTGGCTGGAAAAGGAAAAGCCTAAATCAGTTTAGGGAACTGTATTTATAAAGTATGACAGAAAAGAAGCATCAACAAGACCTCCAAGTAAATAATTTTAGGTCAGGATAAATAATAGGCTTACTAACTTCAATGCAATTTCCCACACATATACTTATGTCCAGGGCCAGCCCACTGCATGGGAGAAATTGGCAGCCACCTTCTTCTGGTGGCTGGGCTGGGAAGGAATGTCTACTGTTAAGACTCACTTCTAGGATTTCGGTAAAGAAGGGCTCTTGGCGGCTCTTGGAGATAGAGAAGACCAACAGGTTCTCTCAGATGTTCTCCTAGAACTTGAACTTTAGATTAAGATTTTATACTAAGAGAGTGGCAGGCATCTTGGGTGTTTTTCAAGAGAGGTGGGTAGGTGGGAGACCAGCTGCAATAGGAAGGGAGAAGCACAGGTCTGGAGCAGGGGGTGACAGAGCCAGATGAAGGATTGCCAGGAGGCCTGGGGTGCTGGGTGCTGAGTTAGGAAAGAGACCCAGGGGATGAGCTTTTGAGAAAGAAGGATGGAGTAGTGGAGAAATCCAAGTGGTTTGGTTACTCCATAAATTCTCTCCAAAGCTGGTTTGTTAGTGATTTTGAAATTCACCAGTGTTATACCAGTTCATTTAAAAGCACGGCTGATGGAGTGCACGGGCAGCCAGTCCTCAGCTGCGGGCAAGTGGAGGAAAGTCAGATGCTGGTCCCTGATGTAGAGTGTGGTTTTTGTCTTGATCACCAATCAAGATTTTTCAGGATTTTTAATAGGGTGACTGGCATTTTGCCTGAGAGCAATAGATTATTAGGGGAAAGTACTGAAAGTCTGATATTTCTGGGGCTCAGATTGTTAACAGGAACAGTAGACAAATCAGGTGTTCTTTCTTTTCTTTCTTTCTTTCTTTCTTTCTTTCTTTCTTTCTTTCTTTCCTTCTTTCTTTTTTTTTTTTTTTTTTTGTAGGCTGGATTATATACAAGTTGGCCTGAGCAAATTAGAAACCATCTATTGAGAATTAAGTATTTGGTATTCTGCCCAGGTTCTAATTTTTTCAAATTCAAAGTGGAAAAATTTTAAAAGAAAAAGAAGGGATTTGGGAGGCTTCTAAAAATGTGGAGCAGGCTAATGTTTTTAGTCATAGCTCTTTAAAATGTTTTTACCACCTCTCGGAGAGACTTAAATTTCAGCTGACTGAGGCGAGCTAATTACTGAGGTAAAGTTAAAAGTTGTTCTGTGTTCCGAGAGAACAGGGGGAATAAAAGCAGTGAACCACAACGCTGTTCAGGAAAGTCTGCTTTTCATGGTCATTGAATTAATGAAGGAACAAGCCAGCTCTGGTCCATCTCTGTCTGTCTGTGTGTCACCTGTGCCTCCCTGCCACAAAGGGAGAGGCACTTGTCAGACTAAAACGCCTTTTCCACCAGAGGGGAGCCGGCAAAACAGAATGCTCCTTGATCTGAGAAAAATGTTGGAACTTTCTAATTCTCACTTCTACCCACGTGCTTAAATTGTGTTTCTGGAGTGCCCTATAGACAGAAGGATGAGAAGCTATGGGGCAGAAAACACAGCGCTTGCCTTTCCCCCTCTGTAGAAATGGAAGGTGAGTGGAACAACTTGCAGGTGGCCCCATCTGCAGCTGAAAAGAAAGTAATAATTTTGGAAAAGAGCTCCATTTTTTTTTCTAATTGTAAAAAGAATAGAGGAAAATGCTAATAGTTGCAGCTAGAAAATATGCCTGGGAGAATGGCCTTTATCATCTGCTTTTGAAGTACAAGCCCAGAACGAGATGAAGCCAGGGAGGGAACCCAGGGGCCTCTGGGCACCAGGACTCAGTTGATTCCTGAGGGAGAAACTTTTCTGTAAAGTCATTTCAAACTTGCTCAGTGGTTTGGTAAAAATAATTTACACGGTCTTCTAAATGGTATATCCCTGTTTCATCTCCAGACAAGAATGCAGATGTTTATAAGGATCCCAGCCTCTGTTTAGGGATGTCTAAATACATTCTGGTAATTAGCTTAACTTTGATCCAATGCAGTGCTTTCTCTTGGTAAAATAAATAAATCAGTGAAAAGTTCTGGAAACTTCCCCTTGGAGATCTCTACCCCTTCATATCAAACTGAATTATTTCAATGAATATTGTTAAATGTGATGTTTATTTTTTTTATATCTTGGGTCTGGCTGTCCTATTAATAAATAATATTTAATATCTCCTACTGAGAGTTCAAATTGAAAAACTAATTTATTAATGGAATGCCTATCTTTTTCCTCATAAAACAAAACATGAACATGTTCTAAATAAAACTGCACACTTTGGTAATATTCTTATTGCAATCTGCATCTCAGCTTCTCGCTTTATTATTAGAAAGGCTTAGTCACATGGCATCAGCAATAAAGAAAGGAGAGTTTGTCTTCCATACTGATGCATGAATTACATTCAATTCCCTTGGCAATTTTTACACATCTGTGTTCTCTAAAATCCAGAAGGGAAAGAGTGAGGTAGAATTACTGTTTAGCCAAAAAGTATCACAGGCTCATATATGTGATATCTATTGTTTCCCCTTCTGTCCCTGTTCCCTGGTGTTTCCTCAGTTGTGTTGTCTGGGAAGTGGGCTGGCCCCATATTTGACCTAGAAATATGATAGGAAGCATGATTCATTTTGTTTTAAAGGGAGAAACAGATATATTTAATTATTTGATATGAACATTGCATTTCATCAGTATAGACCATAGTCTTATCATACTAACAGCTGATATATTT
Source organism: Micronycteris hirsuta (assembly GCA_004026765.1). Classification (NCBI taxonomy): domain Eukaryota; kingdom Metazoa; phylum Chordata; class Mammalia; order Chiroptera; family Phyllostomidae; genus Micronycteris; species Micronycteris hirsuta. The sequence continues at coordinate 7,590 of PVJI01000101.1, read as the reverse complement.
TTAAAGAAAGATTTAAGAATGCTATTTCAATTTGAGTAATCATAAGAGTCTCTAGAATGGCAATCTCACATAAAATAGCCCTGACCCAAAGATAATAAACAAAATATAGTTTAAAGAAGAAAGTTTACTTGTCTCCTACTACTTAGAAGTAGTCACAATTAACATGGTAAACTATACTTTCAGATCTTTTATATGCACATAAAATGCTATTTTTGTAAAACTGGTGTATGTATAGTATTGTACCCTGATTTCTCATTTAAAGTTAAATTTATTTCCCTTCATCATCATATGTTATTTAAAAGTTAACATTAGCTTTTTGTAAATGAAAAGTACACTTTTATGTGGTGGGGGGAAATCAATGCAATGTGGAATGTGGCACAGTGGAAAGCAGGGCTCCCACTGTAGACTGCAGGTATATTCCCCCAGGCTCAGGAACCAGGGTCAACAGCGGTTTTCTTTTTGTTTTTTAATTACAGTTTACCTTCAACATTGTTTTGTATTAGTTTCAGGTTCAATGGTTTCTTATAGACATCCGTTTTTAGGGACAAGGTTATACTTCCGTATTAAATAAGAATCACACTAATGCAATGAACACATCCCACAGAATTTTAGTTAATAAAAAAGGGAAATTCCCATGCCGTACTGTTAAGATGACGTGAAGTAAGTCCATTGTTAATGTGGCTGTGCCAGTGACCAACAAGGACGTGCCTAGGGAAGGGCCAACAGCTCTGAAAGCATGGCTGTGGTCAGGGGAGCTGGAGCAGCAATGACACTGGCCCCCAACACAGGGAAGCTGCCGTCCAGGAGACAGGCCAGGCAGCGTCATGCCTGAAAGGGGATACAGTACCCCATGGTTCTTCCCAAGCATGCTCTTGTATCTTGGATGTCACCAATTCGGGTGCCTACTTGGCAAGGAGAGGGAACTGAGTGACTGAAGGGGGCAGGTGTGAGAAATAAATAGAAAATGTTGGGAGCCATCCTGAACTGGACAGAAAGTGTCCTGGTATATGGGGGTGGGTGGGGTTGCGACTCAGACTAGTACTCTATGGAAATGCAGCCTAGTGTTAACCTTTAGATGTTTTAACAAGAAATAAGTATCCTAAATTTTCATGTAAATTCGCTCAATTTTTAAAGGGCGGCAACTTATTTAAAAATTTAACAATGCTGGAGAACTAAACTTGCCTGCAGGGCGCCTTGGAGATGGCCTACTTTCCTGTCATGAAAGGCCCCAGGCAGAGGACAACCATTTCCTTAGTTTTACCTGCAAGGCCTGGTGGCATCTCTAAGCTCTGGAGCGGACCTGCTCCGCCCAGCTCCCTCGGGGCAAGAAGCCCAGTGCCGCAAAGCCAGGAGTTTAAGTGTATCCAAGACAAAAGGTAAGCAGGGTCACAGGCCACAGACAGAAAGTAGCATTTTGACCTTCTAGATCTGCCACTGTGATCCTGGAAGGTGACCCCAGGGCTGCAGGTCAAGGATGGTACCCATGGCCACAGGGCCTCCTGGTGGGATGTGCGTCCCTTCCAGGAACATTCCAGCTGGAGCAGTTCTGGCTGCTCTGTATATGGTCTAATTGTCCTGCTTTTTTAAAAATCTACTTCATATAGTCTAAAACCTGTTTCCTCATTCTAAAATATTCTTTCTGTTACCCATCCCAACTTCCTTTATTTGTGTTAGCAGATCTGCCCTTGAGTGTGCCTGGTGAGTTCACCCTGCCACCTAAGAGGCAAAGAGAAAGCAAATTCAATTTTACATAAGCAGCGAAAGAAAAATACCATCAAGGGCTTCAGGGCAGCACTTGTAGGTGCCTTCCACAAGGGGAATTTGAGAATGTGCTTAGTAAAAGTGACAAAAGATTGTGAACAAGAGTCAACAAACTGGTTCTGAAGCTCATGTAACATAAAATTGATGGCCACGTGGCATGGTAGGAGTGCCACAGAGGGCCCTGGAACACAGCGGGGTCGCAGACGAAGTTGACTCACGTCTTTGCTGTTTTCCTACCCGACAGAGCACCTTATTATTTGAATATTGAAATATGGAATCTAACGAACCAATTGATCTATTTCTTCTTGTTATTTGCATTTCAAATTAGAAAGATCTTTTAAAATATGCATATTTATGTTCTTTGACTTGGTAATACCACTTGCAGAAAAGTTATTTTAAGGAAACAATTCTAAACAACAGCAAAAAATAGAAAACAGGTTAAATAATCAATTTAAAACAAGTTACATAAATAAATTCAATACTAGTGGGATGGTTAAGTAAACCGCAGTTAAAGATCTCGGTGAAATGCTGTGCAACCATTGCGGATGCCGTAAAGACTCCACAGTGACACAGAATCTGCTTTAGCTGGAAAGCTGTCAGAAGGCAACATGCAAAATTCTCAATAAGCACGACTTGCGTCGGACAAGCTAGCCAGCCAACAAGCAAAAGCTCCTCCGTGTAGAAAATACAGGATTAGGGAAACATTCACTAAAAACAACAGTAGCTGTTTCTATGTGCTATCTGTCTTTCTCCACTTTCCTTAACTGTCTGCATTTTCATAAGTGAGCACATACTACTTTTATAAAGAATAAGAAGTATAAATTTTAAAAATGGGACTGAGCCCTAGTACTTTAGAAAAGGACCGCTAATGCCAAAATAAATTAGTCTCTTCTACAAAGTGGATTTCAGGTTGTCACGAACAGGATTTTCTAAAGCAGAAAGTTTCATCTAGCTCAATAATGATCCCAAAGCACTGCTTCTGAGGAGGGAAAATAAATCCAGTCCCGGCTCTGCCAACACTGTGCGCAGACTCAAGTTAATCATTCCAAGGATGGTTTACAACCCAAAGCAAGAGATTGTCTTATTTTTATCATTATCTCAGCTAAACCTTGTACAAGTGGCACAATCAGTCAGAAAATTAACCTTATTAAAATCCAACTACAGTATTAAATCAGCGATTTCCATGGCAGCAGCTTCAGAAGGTTAAATGAATGTAATGCGAAGTGGAATTTCCTTTCATTTGGTACCCCCACCCCTCATAAATCTCTGCCCTTCAATTTCATCAAGTGATCCTTTGTTCTGACATTTTGGGCAGAGAACTGATCAGCTTTCCCAACACCTCTCACGATTTTTGAATATGCACGGGTTTGAATGCATCAAACACATCTGCTTTAAGATGGTCCGTGCTAAGTATTCTCTACATGTGTAATTCATATACCACTCCAGCTCCCTTCCTCTCTTCTCCTCTTTATGTAACAGCAACTCACGTATACACATTTCCCATCCTGATTTTTAGAATGAAGGAAAACAAATTGCAACAGGAGTGTACAAAGCAGTATGATGCTATGTCCAAATGACCACCGAGAGTGAAATAAATCAAATGTAGCAAGTGAGAGGCTAAGGGAAAGGGCTACGCTGGGAGGACTAAGGGGAGAGGAGAGGAATTTAGGCCGGAAATTCCATTTTGTGGTTTTCAAAGGCTTTTCTGAGATTCCTCTTTCTCTCACCTTACAGACAGCCTTGCTTAGGCTGGATGAGCAGAAGAGGACACAAATATTTGTTTTGGGTTTTTCTACTACCTTCTTCTAGACTTAATGGAGAAAATTTTTGAAGAAGATAGCTTATTATTCTCTTATAGTGTTTATTTGTATTTCTTTGTAGTGGCAGAAAGACACCAAGTGAACACACAGAAAAACCACAATTGTTGATGCCACACTGACTTCTTCATCTTTTTTTCTTGGTGTCTGTGGCTCAGGTTGTTAGAAAAATATATCAATCCATTGACAGTTATTCCCAAGACCCTTCTATAGAGATGTGTTTAAATTATGTTTGTATGTATGTGAGTTAAGCTTAAAGTAGGCAAAGGTTATATTATCCTCCCCCAGTCATCATTACAGTGCGTTTCATTTGTCCAAACAAAATACCCCATGCTTTCCCCCAGGTTCCTTCCCAGTTTGTTGGTTGTACCTTGGTTGTATTCTTGTATCTCCAAATTTGCTATGGCTTATCCTCAAAGGAACAGACTAACTGGCTTTGAACATCTATAAGGCTTCAGATTTGGTTCTGTAAGGAATCTGAAAGGAATTATCTTCTGTCTTTGGGCTTTATTTAGTTTATCTGAGTGTTCAAGAATTGACGAAAACCGCCCTGGCTGGTGCAGCTCAGTTGTTGAGCACTGGCCTGTGAACCCAAGGGTCACTGGTTTGATTCCCAGTCAGGGCACGTGCCGGGGTTGCAGGCCAGGTCCCCAGTGGGGGTGTGCAAGAGGCAACCACACATTGATGTTTCTCCCCATCTCTTTCTCTCTCCTTTCCCCTCTCTAAAAAGTAAAATAAAATCTTAAAAAGAAAAAAAAGAAAAGAATTGAGGAAAAGCATGTAGCGCTTAATTGAATAGAAGCCCTAAAAAGTAAAGTTCAACATCATTTATGGAAAATCTTATCCAGTGCATATTTCCACCAACGATACTCATCAAGTGTGACGATGAATATCCTATCACTAAATCCACCAGTGTTTCAAAATCCACCAATTCCTTCACTTTCCTAACCAGTGTTTAATTCACAAATAAACCTGACCTTTACCCTCTGGTTTTTTATTTCACTTAAAAGGCAGAAAAAAATTATGAAAGATTTTATTAAGATTTCTTATAAAGACTTCCTGTTCCTCAAAGCTAGCTCTTGCCTCCCAGCTTCTCTCTTGCCCCATCCCCAGTGGGACCTGACACGCGGCTCCAGTGGCCCGAGTCCTGGGGGGAGTTTCTCCTCACTTCCCATAGACTCCGTGACCAGAGTATACATTTAAAAGAACAACAGCTCCCAATTTCGAATGAACGATTCCATGAGGTTTCAAGTGTCCGTTCAGACTGGGGGTTATCAAAAGGTGAGTAGACTGGCACGCTGGTGTTAAAATTGACCCAGTGTAAGTGTTCCTCAATGAGTTACTTCTCCATTAGAAAAAAAAAATGAAAATAGGGTTCCATAGAGACTGTGTTAAGAACATTATGCATTCCTCATCACAATCTGAAGATTCCCTGGCCTCTATGAACCCTTCGTTTCTCCTCCTAGGCCTGCTCTCCCAGGAGGAATCTTGCTATTGTGTGACTCCAGCAGCCACCCCAAATCTTTATGGGTCTCAGTTCTTTAGTGATTTCACTGACATCCACCTCTAAAACGTTGACACTTCCTTTCATAGTGACATTGGACAGACCCTCTCTTTGTGATTGTCCTAATGAAAACGGAATTCAGCTAGAACACACAAGCTCACGCCCCCCCCCCCCACATACACATTCTTCTCTTGCTTCTAAACCCCAATGCTTTTACTTTGCTTTGGTTTTTCGGCATGCCTCTCTTAGGGAGTAAAGAGCTACATTGTTTTAGGCGAGTTTCAGTGAATGGGTCATTTCCCTGCTTTACTTCTGCATTATGAACACACTCATGATAACAATTAATGAGAAGAAGGGTTTTTATGATAGCGTCTAGCATCCGGTTTTCAGCTCTTAAATTCTCCCTATATACGCACAGATCCAATTACCTCTGGGAGAGCTCTTATTAATCTCAGTGTCAGAGCTGTTTCAACAAATCTACTGTAATAATGAAAAGTCATCTTATCACACTTTGCTCTCAGTAAATTTACCATTCTTTGATAAGGTTGCAAACAACTGGGAAGTAATTGATCTGTAATTAGTGTGGCAACTGCTGAAGAGGGTCTGTGCTGGGGTTTCATCATTTATCTGCCCAGCACAGTGCATCCTGCTCCGGAACACTGAATTATTTAGCATTCCTTTCAAATACAAATGGTCTCAATGGGTTCTCCATTATTTTAAGAACTTTCTGAAGAGGAGGCTAACATTTAAATTTGTGATTATCTGTCACCAGTGCAGTGCTTAAAGGAGTTGGGAGTAGAAGGAGATCATTTTTCACACATGACTTGCCTGCTGAAGCCAGCCTGCACTATGAATGGAGAAAGACAGGAGCTCTTTGATCTGAACCAAACTTGCACAATTTATCTTTCAAATGCACTAAAGCTTTTGATAAATGTCAATTTGACAATTAAATTCTCCAAGGGCCACAATATATCACCATCACAGTGTCTATTTTTGAGGGTCGGTCAGCCATAACATCTTTCAGCAGACTGCAGCAAGTAGAAGTCAGAGGGGAAATGGTAGCTCTCCAGCCTCGCTCTTCTACACGTGGTATTTTTATCTCTTGCGAAGTAAAAGAGCTGTGATATTTTCCTTCCAGACAGGGCACAACTCTGATGGCAGAGTTTAAGGTCGGCCACTCAACCCAAAGGGATTGTGTTCGAGATCTGTTCCTTAACATCTATGTTAGTTCAGGGTGGAAATGAACAGACCCTCTCCTGTCACGTGCTCTTTTTGACAGTCTATCGGTATGTTCACACATGTATTTTTCTCCTCTCAAAGGTATTTTCTTTCGTGTTTTGCAAAAGACAAGCTAAGGCAAGTCCGTCATTCTCCAAGGTCTGAACTGGTAGGAGGAGCAAAAGCAGAACCACTGAGATGTCACTTTGGTTTTATGTAATACCCAGTTTCTCCTTTGATTACAAAGATCACAGTTATGTCAAAGAGTGTGGACTGTAGTTGTAGGTTCAAGGGAATGAAGAAAATAAAGAGGAGGCATGAGGGTTTGAGGTGACATTTCACCTTCGAGGCCATTCCAGTCTTTTGGTGTATGGGAACCTCAAAGTTATTTCATGCCTCAGCTTGGATCTTTCCATGCGTCTTTGAGAACTAAAATAGCTACCAGATCAGGAAGAAGGGTGGGTCTCTGCCTTCTCAGGGTTTATATTCAAAAGCACATCTCCCCTTTGCTCTTTTTGCTCCATAGAAATGCAACCCTTGCCAGAAAAATAAAAATTGTAATGTGACATTTTCAAATGTTTCACATGAAAGATTATTTTGGACTCCTTGGTTCTGAAGCAGTTTCTGAAGAGCTGACAAAAGAAGATGCTTTGGACATAGCAACAATGCTCCTGTGATAGCCTTTCAGACCCTTCCATCATCACAGATAGTGTCGCTGCGGCCCAATGCGGCCCCATCCCCCCCAGACGTTTGACATGGATGTGATGCTATCTTTTGACAAAACTGACATTTCAGCACAATTGTGAAGAAGACTAAGGCTCCAGATCAGATGGCCGACCTGCTGAAAATACAGACATAAGATGCTGCTCTGATGTCTGCATGGGATCTTTCCTCAAGGTCTGAGGAGAATCACTATAATCCTTACTATCTCTAAGAAAAAGTGAAAGAGAACCAACAGACTGAGTGTCTTAAGGGCAACTCACTGTTTCCAACACAGATTAATGTTCTGGATGAGCTATCTTGCAGTTTTGTCAATCAGACCCTCCTGGAACTGCAGTGTGACATCAGCTCTCAGCACAGCTGGAATCATGAGCACTGAAATTCGCTACAAAAGAAGTGGAGGTCTCTTTCTCAATTTTCTAAATGTTTGCAGAGTCTAACTTTTTGTAAAGGAGGGAGAAGAACAATGGTTTTGTAGTTGGGGTACCAGAGGACGTTGGGCATGTGCCTAAGTTATTTCATGACAGCAGCACTGGGTGTCATCACGCACACACGCAACAACACATTTCG